>OY987225.1:1800000-2180000 GCA_963920705.1 Odiellus spinosus | reverse complement strand
CTAGAGCTCGTCAGGGTTCGAGCTGGATAAAAGCCAGGCGAGCCCTGAACAAAGACGACCTTATCACAAAAAAAAAAAAAAAAAATTCTTCTTGTATTGTCAGCGGGCGCCTTCTTCATCTCTTTAAAAAAAATCATAGGTATAATGGGGGAGTTAGTTTTACACCTAGTGACAAATGAAAGTGAAAGAGACTTTTTTTGAGGCCCCTGTTTTTCTTTAGAATTTCAACATTAGTTTCCAGCTTAAATTTGCAGCGCCCACAAAGCTACCTTGTCGATATTTCTATTAGAGATTTCTATCAATAGCGTTGGTTTGTACCTACTGACAATCGACTTTGTAACTGCCAAAAATAACCTTTGAAGTTCCGCCCACCTATATGATGCTTGTCTTTTTAACCCTGTTTGTATATAAAATTTTTTACTGTTGGCTTTAGTTTAAAACGCTTTGTTGTCTGAATGCCTTTAGCTTGAATTTTACTTTTGGTTTTAGTTTTAAATGAATTGTTAACCAAGTTAAAAGTATTGGTCCCTGAGTTTATGGAATTAGTTTCGTTAGTATTATATACAGGCCAATATATATTATTTAATTTAAAGTATTGCTAATTTTTTTCTTATTCCATAATGCTTGCAAAAATGTTTTTAGCTCTCTAAACGCTTGAAATAACCAATTTTAAGGTTTAATAAAATTATAACAAAGCATAAAAGCTCGATAAGCAAAATCCAGGGCTCGAGCTCGACTTCTGGCTTGATAAGGAAAAATTTTCTGGGCTCGTGCTCGAATCTCAGCTCGATAAGAAACTTTTTCAGGGCTCGAGCTCGGCTCGAAGCTCGAAGTCTGAAATTTTCAAGCATAGAAATCTGCTTTCCAAATCAGGATAAATAATCTAAATTGGAAAATTCCAACAGAATTAGATCAAACAGACCAAATGAAATAACCTGAAGTGAACCAAAGGCATTTTAAATTCTGGTCCACAGTCCACTTCATGTTGAATAAAGAATTTTGTTTATTTGGTCTATTTAGTCGAATTGTAATGAACCATTTTAGACCAATCTAGTTATTTTTTCCAGATAGGGTAAGCAAATGTCTTTGGTTATTCTATGGAAGCACATTGAAATTAAAAGCATTAGAGACATTACACTCGTGGTAAAAACAACCTTGGAAATTTTTGAAATTTACAAAAGATTTAGGGCCAATATTATTTGCTTTTGAGCTGAAGAAAGCCACGAAATTTTTAAATATTTTTTTTACTACTCAGTAAGTGGTTTACCAAGTCTTTTAACTTTGCTTTTAACGCAAAACTTTGTACAGTGAATGGTAGCCACAACTTTTTTTAGTTTATAAAGTTGCCATCCACCTTTCCTTTCACTATACTAAGTTAGTTTATCCCAATTTTTTAGAGCCAAACTTAAATCTTCAATGTTTAGGAATTCGGCTCTAAATTGGCGAGCTTGTTGCGCATCTACTTTGAAATAAACGGTATTTTTTTACCTTGCGTTTTTAATAAATGATTATTTTCTTTATTTACATTAAAATCGTATCAATTGACGCCCTACACAATTTTAATTCCCTGCAAGTTTTGCTTTAGGTTCTTCATGACTTTTGATTGCCGGATTTCTTCCTCTTTAAACGCTTCTTTGTTCGCTTTCTTTTCAAGCCGGCGTTCCTAATAGGAAAGAGTAAAAAAAAAATCCTGTTTTCATTTTCAACATTTTGTGCGGTATCCAGTACACCCTTCTATATAAAAAAGTAGGCTATAATTTGGCTACTGACATGATGCAACGGGGTTACATTTTTCGGCTGATAGACGGCGACAATGTAGAATTCTTACACCTTATAGTCTTTCCTTTGGGGTATTTATTATTTTGATCTGCTGGAGGGTGGGGGCTCTTTCGTAAAATTTTCCGATACTCAATTTTATGTTTATCAACTTCTAAATCGAGAACTTAATGATGGTATTCTGTAAATAGATTTCAATCCATAAGCCCTCTGGAAAATCCAATTGGCTTATCGCAGTTGATTTTGACAAGGAAAGGGTTGTCAAGTTTGATACTGAGAAAAGCTAATAGAAAAAGGCCCTGATTAGTTTTTTGGCTTAAGGCCATTAACCAAATTATAATTTTTCCGTCTGTCAACAGATTCATAATCTCGGATTCCGCACGAAAGAAGCGTTCATGTAACTTCCACATTATACGTCAATTAGATAGATTTACTATAGAATCGTTATTATTCGTTAGTATTAAAGCTATAATGTATAAGCAGGAAGGAATTGATCTCCTTGGTCCTGTGTTATGTAGAATCTACAGGGCTTGTATAGCTCTTGGGCATATTCCAAGATCCTGGAAGCATTCTAAGGTAATCTTCATTCCTAAGCCAGGGAAATCTAATTATCTCGAGGCTAAGGCATTTAGGCCAATTAGTCTAACTTCCTTCCTTCTGAAGGTCTTAGAAAAGTTGGTGGATAGACATGTGCGGGAGGAGACTCTTTCTGAGAAACCTCTCTCAGATGTTCAGTTTGCCTATCAAAAAGGCAAATCGACTGAAACGGCACTTCATGGTATCGTAAGCTGCCTTGAAAGGGCCGTGGAGTTTAAGGAAATAGCCCTAGCTGTCTTTCTTGACATTGAAGGAGCCTTTGATAAAGTCTCCGGAGCTGTCATTCTTAAGGCAGCAAAAAGGTTCGGAATCAATGACACGGTGTGTCTCTGGATCAAGTCAATGCTAACTGATCGGGCGGTGGTAGCCTCTCTGCTTGGGGAAACACTCAGGGTCTCAACTAGCCGTGGCTGCCCGCAAGGTGGGGTTCTTTCCCCCTTACTGTGGTGCCTGGTTGTTGATGAACTTGAGGGTACTAAATAGACATGGCTGCCGCTGTTTTGGTTATGCTGATGACATTGCCATAATTGTCACTGGGAAATTCCCAAACACAATTACAGCACTGATGTTAATCTCACAGTCAATCCAGGCAAGACGGCCCTTGTCCCTTTTACTAGGAAAAGAGTACAGGACTCGTTTAGTGATATATCCTTCTTTGGGTCTATCTTATCGAAGTCTAATGAGGTTAGATACCTTGGTGTGACCCTGGACTCCAAATTGACATGGAAGCCTCACCTTGATCGTATGATCACCAAGGCTAAAATGTTATTCTGGAGGGTTAGGAGTACAGTTGGGAAAACTTGGGGGCTTAGCCCCAAAGTTGTCAATTGGATTTATACCCTGATCATCAAACCCGTGCTCTCTTATGCGGCTGTGGTCTGGTGGTCAAGGACTAAGCTTACAACGGTACAGTCTGAACTGCGAAGGTTGCAAAGACTTGCCTGTGTAGGCATCACAGGAGCCATGAGAACTACCCCCAGTGCTTCTCTTGAAATTCTCCTGAACTTCCTTCCTCTACACCTATATATAGAGGAAATTGCCATTATGGGTGCTTATAGACTGTACCATAATGGATGGTGGAGGCCCACACACTGGGAGTGTAGCCACACCAAGTTATTCGACCATTATTCAAAACGGTTACCCATTTTGCTAATGGGCTCTGATAATATGGTTACAAAGTATTACTTTAACAAGCCATTCGATGTGAGCTTTCCTAGTCGCACCAATTGGTCCCTTGAAGCCATCTGCAGAACGCAGGGGGGTATACTCTGGTTCACTGATGGCTCCAAGACTGACTCCGGTGCAGGCGCTGGGGTTTACTGCCAGACCGGAAGGTTTGGCTTCTACGAAAGTCTAGGGGTTTACTCTAGTGGTATTAGAATGGTTTGTGGTCTACTAACGGGTCACTGTCATCTTAACAGGCACCTCCACTTGATTGGTATTGGGGACGATCCGCTCTGTAGAGCGTGTCTCATTGAGGAGGAAACCTCATCCCATGTTCTCTGTAGCTGCATCAACTATTCAGCCCTGAGAATGGAGCATCTTGGTATGCATACAATGGAAACTCGTGAGTTTTCGGATATCCCGGTGAAGCAAATTGTTCGCTTCATCACAGAAACAGGTCTTTTTAAGACTTAAACTGCCTGGGGATGCACAATGGACTTCTAGTCGAGGTGCACGGTCAGAGTAATCCGACCACCCATTCTCAATTAAAAAAAAAAAAAAAAAAATAACTTGTTTTAAATAATTTAGAAACTACATTATTAAAGATATTTAGGTAAGTGATTAGGCTGAAAAGTCAGTGCATGATCGTTCGTAGTCTAAAATTGACAGTCCTGTTCATAATTCAGTTTATAGCTATTTATGACTGCGTGGCTATAAGACGAACAATAGGGGGTTAGTATTTAAATAACGACCTTTGGTGTCTAATATCTAAAGAAATATGGGCAATATCAGGCTTGGCACAAGATAATTTATAATTATAGAGAATGGTTGTGATGGCAATAAAAGCTAAATTTATTCCCATTTTGAAATTCAAAAAAAAATCTAGTGGCGCCCCCTAGCATCTTCCCTACTCATTTGAAAATTTTAGTTTTTGGACAAAAATAGGCAGTTGTTCTTTGACTAGAAGCGTGTACAGTTTTATTTGACTAGAAAACAAATTAAGCCAAAGAAAAGGATGGGTTTTTTAATTTTAATATCCCTCCTTGGGATTTTTAAAAATTGTGAAAAAAATTCTTGGCATGGTGATTCAGAAAATAAATTCTAAAGTTGTTCCATTTTTAGCTACAAGTTTCCCCTTTAAGAAAAATTGTAATCGAGGGAATAGGATAAGAATAGAATATTCGTCCTTAATTACATTACTTATATTATGAGTTATTGCTTCTTTAAAGGGAGAATGCAACCTAATTACAAGTGATTTTTTATCGATTCCTTATCGTTTAAATAGGCCTAATCCACCGATAAAAAGTTTACAATACAAATATTAAACTAGAAATAAATTTAAAACTTACCCTGAAAATAGGCTTAGCGGGATTCATGGAGATCCTGAATCGCGTCCGTGTAAGGTCTAGCGACCAATGAGCAAAGGCCCGTCATTCATGCAAGATCTCCACGAGACTTACGTCGCGCGCGATTGGTCGCTAGACCTTACACGCGAGGAAATCAGGAGCTCCATGAATCCCACTAAGCCTATTTTCAGGGTAAGTTTTAAATTTATTTCTAGTTTAATATTTGTTTGTAAATATTTTCAGAAGTGGATTAGGCCTATTTAAACAATAAGGAATCGATAAAAAATCATTTGTTGTTAGGTTGCATTCTCCCTTTAAGGATGTCCCTAGCTGTGAGGTAAGCCATTCTTCGCTACCTCCTAATTAGCCCATCTCCATTAAAATCTCAAATGCGTTACAACTTACTTTTCGAATTTCTTTGACTTGGGCTTTTCTTTCTTTCCTTTGCTCTGGGGTTTCATTTCTATCTCTCATCGATAGAGCAGCGCTTCGTTTGCTAAGTAGGCTTCTAGAATCCTCCCATTGTAGTTTGTTGTCCATCTCTGGGCAAAGCATTTTCAGGGATTTCTTGGTTAATTTGCTTCCGAGAACATTTTCCGGAATTCCACTTCTCTGATTTAGTTTCACTAGTTTGGGCTAATACGATACAATAAATAAATATCCAAAGAGAAAGTTTTTGAGGTCTTGAATAAATAATACACGCTCTTTAAGAGTGCATGAAGTAAAGTAACCGCTTGCTTATTTATTCGAGTTGCAACGGTATAAATATAATTACCAAACTTTAACATTTACAATACCCCATATCAACAACCCGGCTAAATTCAAAACATTTTCTTATGTCCCTCCCTTTACGCCCCACCCCAGTTTAAGAACACTAAAGAAAAAACACACGAAATTCTGATGTCCTGCTCCAAAAAAACGCCTGACCGTTGCTCCCTCTTCCCCCATATTGTTTTGTGATATCGAAAAACGAAAAAAAGACAGAAGTCAGGAGGAAGCGGAAAGAAACGGCTGACTTCTCTCGCGAGGAAATTAATAAAAGTTTTGATCTGTAAAGAGTACTTAAAAGTAAACGTTATATTTTTCCCTGGCGCGTTCTGTAAAAGGAAAGGTATTAAATAAAGAATTTCAAGCAAAGAATAATGCCTCGAATATTAATTGGGAAGACGACACATCTACGATGAACAGGTAGTTAATATATAACAAGCCGAATTAATATTTAAGGAAAGGGAGAACCTCGAAAAGGGTTATAACTTTTGTAATCGGTTCCGAATTCGGATTATATAAATCCCATAAAAGGGAAACGGTTACAGAGTATATACCAATTAGCTTGTTCTTTAACACTGAAAAGCATCTACAGGAAATGGTCATCCAAAAGCGATATAACGTACCTTATTAACCTCCTTGATTAACTTGGGTCTGTTGTACAAGTTTGAGTAGGTGGCTGTTGAAACAAATAATTTTAGTAACCAACAGTAAAATTACGTTATAAGATAACGTACATAAAATAGATTCGCAATCCCATTTGTTTTCATCATTTCTGCCTGGCTTTTCCAATAAATCCAAGTTAATCAAATTTTCATTGTCATCATCCAAATTGAAATGTACAGCTTTGTCATCGGCATCTTCTTTATCATCTAAAACTTGTCCAAACGTAGGTCTAAAAACAAATGTCACGAATTACAATTTTCATGGTTTTGAAATGGTTAACCTATGAAAATTAATAAACTAGTAAATTCTTAAAGGGAGAATGAAAGGCCAAAACAAGCTATTTTTAATCGATTAAGAACGCTAAAATAATGAGAAAAACAATAATTTAACTCACCAAAAATATTTCGTTATTTTATAATCAATTTCCAAAGTTCCGAAACTTGCAGATGCTAAGCCTTGGTTGCCTAGCTCGGCAAACTAGGGGAGCACGAGCTGTATTTTTTTTAACATTCCCGTCTGATCTAGTCGCCAATCACGAGCGAGTACGTGTATTTTTAAAATACGCGTACTCGCTCGTAATTGGCGACAAGAACAGCCGCGAATATTAAAAAAAATACAGGTCGTGCTAGCCTAGTTCACGGAGCTAGGCAGCCTAGGCTTAGCATCGGAACTTTGTAAATTGATTATAAAATAAGGAAATATTTTTGGTGAGTTATATTATTGTTTTTCACATTATTTTAGCATCCTTAATCGATTAAAACTAGCTTATTTCGGCCTTTCATTCTCCCTTTAAAGGTAAAAAGAGAACAAACTTCTTGTCTCAAATAGTGGCAATTAAGCTTCTATTGCACAAAACATTTTTGAAGCCAGCTTGATGTAGATATAAGTTCTTTCTTTGGCTCTAACTTTACCAACCAGACAAACTCGAAGCCACGTGAAACGACTTCTCTGAGCGTATATACAAAATTTCACTAAAATATGCTCAATACTTTTCTCCAAAAGAGATTTGAAATTCGCTTTTTGAATCTGTTATTTTTGAGAGAAATTTAAATTTTCAGAAACGGGCAGTTGTAACGCTCTTGAAGAGGAAAATCAAGTGATTTTAAAAATCAAAATGGATCCAGATTTTACTGTTCTCTCTCTCCAACCATTCGTGTCACGCCCCACTTTCCAGCCAACGAAACATTATGCTCGCGAGATGTGATAAATACTGCGTGCGATGTGTCAAACGTGGCAAGCCACATAGAGCGTGCCACGTGGATTTTTTCGCTTAAAACTATCATTTATTACAATTAAAAGGCTAACCTATCATAAACCTGGCCTTGAACAGTACCCAATGTTTTATTTCCCAGACCCTTCGGTAAGGGTAGACTTGGGATTGGGGGAGGAAGCGCAACGAAAGTCAGGTGGAGCCCAAAGATAAAGAGCCCTCAAGCCACTTGGATAGGTGACACCTAGGAAGACAATTCTCTATTCCTACCTCTGCTGTAGAATGCTATAGTTTCTACGACAATGTTAATATGGAGAAAATTTTATTTACAAGGCGTTTCGAACCGAGACCCTACTTCAGTTCTTCAGTTGTTAGTTTATTTTAGTTTTTGTTTCATTCTTAGTATAAACTATTAAACTATGCCTTTTAATCTAACTATCATGATTTTTAAATTATATATGTATTGTTATTAAGTGACGCAGTAATACTTGGAGATTACTGTTCGCGTTTTCAGTGAAGTTTCTTGAAGCTTAAAATGATGGAGAAGCGGATATCTAAATTAAATGGATATAAGCTTCACTTGGAAAATAGAAAGTAAAATCTCGAAAATAGGGCTTAAGAATATTTCTCACAATATTTAAAACAATAGGAATTTATAAAATAAACTTACTTGACCCAATTTTTTTTATGATCGCTTAAAAGCTGTTTTATGATTTCGCTTTCCGGATCAATGAATCCTGAGATGTCCTCCCCATCCAAAGCACCAATTTCTTCTTCGTCATATTCTTCAAACAATTTCTCAAAGCGATCGTCCAAGGTTTGAAGAATTTCGGTTCGAGGAAGAACGGACGATGACATTGAATAACTCGTAAATCTGGACTTTTGACCGTCACTTAGACGTTCGTCATATTCGTCGCTGAAAAAAATAAGATACGCGATAGTTTTCGGGTACATAGTTATCTTAAGAATAATAATCTAAAGAATTAATGTACGTAAGGCTGAAATTTTGTTGTAAAAAGTTCATAATTTTCCGAAGCCGCCGATTACACGCCGGCGCATCATTTAACTTTGCAATATTTTTGACGCCGCCGCCGATATCTAATATTTTCGGCGCGCCGCCGCCGCCGTTTAATTCTTGGCGTGCCATGAACCCAAGACTCTCAAGAGTCGAGCGTGACTCTGCCAACAGGGGTCAGCATCTGTCGAATGGCCACTGCCACGCAGTGCAGGCATGGTGAGAGACCGTTGGTCCGTGGGAAACCACGAAAGTAAAAGTAAAAGTAAAAATTCTGCCCAGGGAGAGCTGAAAGACGCGACATGGCAGTCGGGAGCTGAAACGTGACGTCATACGCCGATATGCTCATGGTTTCCGCCGCCCCTAGGGAAAAAACTTGGCGCGCCGCCGAAACTAAAAAAACACTGTCACGGCGCCGCCGGGTTTTTTTCCGCGCCGTCGGAGTCTACTTGGAAATGGACAGTTCGCTTTTTTCACCATAGAAAAATTCGCATCTCATTAATAGCTATAATATCAGTATAGAATATAGAACTTTCGAATATAAAGAAAAAAATTGATTTAGTTATTTGTAAAATACTACAATTATAAAAATGACGTAGGAGCATATCATACAGAGATTCCCTCTTAGGCAATATGATTTTATGAAGAGACCAAGGAGAAGTTTAAAGTAAGTCAATCTTTGTTATAAATTGAATACCCCAAAATGGCATAGTAGGATAACAGAGTAAAAATTGCCTTTGAAGGAATCAAGACGAAAAAATATAACCTTAGTCAGTATGCAAAATGGTAATGTACTTCTGTGTATATTTTCAGCTCAAAAGAGGCCATAACCTCCAAAAACAATATTTTGTGACTTTTTCGTTTTTTGCTTTATCTCTGTCAAACTATCACCAAACCTAATGCAATTTTTTTAATTGAAGGTCTCTCGAAGGTCTACACAAGCTGATATTTTTACAAAACTCGTGCTCAAAAGAGACTTTTTTACAAATGTTTTAAAATTTAAAAACTAATTATAAAAAACCTAAGCAATGTTTATTTTATGTCAAAGTTTGGCCCTGAATTTTTTATTTTTCTGATTTTTAAAATTGGTTGAATATTGTCAAAACAGTTAAAAGCCCCATTTTCAGCCTTTTTCAGGCAATTTTTTAAAAATTCACGATGTGCATACACCTTATCACTTTTTATGAAAAGCAGGGGATTTAAAGGGAGAATGAAAGGCTATTTTTAATCGATTAAGAATGCTAAAATAATGAGAAAAATCAATAATATAACTCACCAAAATTTTTTCTTTATTTTATAATTAATTTCCAAAGTTCCGATGTTAAGCCTAGGATGCCTAGCTCGGTGAACTAGGCGGGCAAGACCTGTATTTTTTTTTAATATTCGCGGCTGTTCTTGTCGCCAATCACGAGCGAGTACGCGTATTTTAAAAAAACGCGTACTCGCTCGTGATTGGCGACTAGATCAGACGGGAATATTAAAAAAAATACGGCTCGTGCTCGCCTAGTTCGCCGAGCTAGGCAGCCAAGGCTTAGCATCTGCAAGTTTCGGAGCTTTGGAAATTGATTATAAAATAATGATATATTTTTGAGTTATATTATTGTTTTTCTCATTATTTTAGCATTCTTAATCGATTAAAAATAGCTTGTTTTGGCCTTTCATTTTCCCTTTAACGACAAGGCTATTATGTTGCACTAAGAGTTCACAGGCTAAGCTGGCCAACTGTGACGATCTCTAAAAACAGAAGAATTTCTGAGAAATTTTGTTCTTTCAATATTAGGTTTTGAGACAAGGAAATGGTTCGCCTATTGCGATTATATGCATTAATGTGATTTCTTAACCCGTCTACTTTAGTTTCAATATCAACCACTAGATGACAATTTTGAATTACACTTCGTTTTAGTTTTAGATTTTTCGCTCTCCTTGCCCAATTGCAATACACCATACTAGTTACTTGAAGGGTATGATTATCTTCCACTACAAACCACAAGTAAAGTTTTCATAGAGAGCAGATTGGATGCAGTGCTACAGAAAATGCTAGGTGAAAATAGGCAAAATTATCATCTCAACTTTTACCTGGGCCAGTTACGCTACCTATTAATTGGTACTTCATTCATTTCTACTATTAAGTAGTGCGTTGAAACCAATACATATATTACGGAATTTAATGGTTCAGATCTAACCTGTCAATATCTTCATATTCGTCATCTTCACCCTCGTCATTTTCATCTTCTCCAGTATTTGCTAATAGCATAAAATCATCTTCCAATTCATTTTCAGGATTACCGAAGTCAAAGTCATCGTCCAAAGCCGCAATGACATCCGGATCAAGATCGGGCCTAGGACCTAGAAAAAGAGTAAATTTGAGAATAGAATAAAAATTTAAAAATAAGACAATTTACCTTTAACCGTAGCAGCTTTATTTAAAAGACCTTCCTTTTCTTCAACATTTGACTGAAAAACGGACGAGGGTAGCTGAAATGCCTAGAAGAAAAATAACTAATTCAGTTTGGTTATGATATTGATTTGACTTTTAATACTTGGGTCATTCCATATGGTTTCACCAAGAATAGATTCAACACAAGAATATCGAACCGTACGCTATACCTCTGGTATAACGCTAGTTTCGAGCGGGTGGAGCTTACTAGATTTGACGTTATATGCGTTATGATTTTCACCCTATCACAAGCTTTCGAGGACCCCGACAGAGAGCTAACTCTCTGCCGGCAGCGCCTATCCCCACAGCCTGATATCCTCCCCCCCCCCCCCCGCACTTATTGTAGGAAACAGCCAACCACTTCCTGCGCACGTGACATGAGGCGCTGCGTAAGACCTCCGTAGGCTCCATCCGCTTGAGACTAGCGCGCACACAAAGGTATAGCTCTTCCATATTCTTGTGTTGAATCTATTCTTGGTTTTACCTAGGCACGCAACCATGGGTCCGCAGATCATAATGAAATTTGGTACCCTTGTTTCTAGAATTCCCAGATTTTAAGACGAAAATAAGAATAATTGAATTTTTGGCGAAATTTAGAGTAAACCCCCAAGATTTTTAGAACGTCAGCGAAAAAAAATTATGCTCTTGCGAAAATCCTTTTTTCTCTTCGATGGCCAAAGAGAGAAGTTAAACGTTTGTACCCCCACAAAATAGTCTGTCTTTTGTACAATCAAGTTTCTTTTAGCATGATGCATGCTGGTTTTTTTTTCTGTCGGGGTCCTCGAAAGAAGAGGACTTCTGTTGCAGGGTCGAAAGTCTGGCCTAAATATGTCCAAAATGAAAATAATTGTCTGGCTGGTTTTTCTCTGATGTCAGTTGTTTTTCTCCCTATTTCCCAAACGCTTGGCGGGTGTAAATTCCTGATCGCCAGCCTTGAGAAATTAGCTCATTTTTGAGGCTCCTGCCAAAGAAGGTATCCCTTACGGAAAAAAGTTAGTCTGATCTGAAGAGGTATTCAAGAACGCTACAAAAGTCTTGGGGAAGTCTTTAAGACCTCTCCAAGACTTCTTGACATAATGGAAGACTTCCCCAAGACCTCTTTAGACTAACTTTTTTTGGTAAGGGTTGACCATTTGGTTTTTTATTCTTTATATCTGAGTTAAATAAATGAAGAAGCTTCTTCAAGATTTACAAAAACTTGTCAGTGACATTAGCAACCCTTTTCTCGAGCCACTAAATTCTTTCATCTCACAATTGAGACAAATTAAAGGGATAGAACCAAGATAATTAATGGTAACCAATCCGCAAACCAATTGATGAAATTGATAGTTTGCCAAACGAGATTTCCAAAAATATAAATATATATCAATATATATTATTTGTTTTTAATTTTAAAATTGAGTTTATATGTATTGTTTTTCGACGCAGGCGACAGCTGCAGGCAAATCCGCGAAACCTTGTAGAGACGTCAAAATGACGTTTCATACCACCCCCTTCCAGCCTCCCCTTATGACCCATTGAAGATTTCACTTGACGGTAGATTTTATCCTATTCCAGAATTTCAAGCTTTAGCTATTCCTCTCCTCTTCTTGATATCATGGCTGTTCGTTAATCATTTGAAATTTTCTTGTTTGGAGGGTATCTGAATAATTATATAAGTTCACACCTACAACAAACGTTTTACTGTGTTTCAAATAAGAGTTTTCCAAATAAAAAACCTTTCGTGCTATTGCCAAAACGACAGTGCGACTCAACGGCAGCCGAACCCGAGCTTCGCGACGACGCTCGACTGCCGTTGAGTCTCACTCTCGCCGAACCCGAGCTTCGCGACGACGCTCGACTGCCGTTGAGTCTCACTCTCGCCGATCGTTCATGTCGCGAATGGAGACAGGGAGAGAGTATGTGCTGCAGTACTGAGGAAGGCTTTTAAATAGGCTCAGAAATTAAAATATGACTAGTATCAAAGTTCAGTCATAAATATATATGGGGAGGTAAAAAATATAAATCCAGCTTACATCTTGTCTAAGCTTTATTTTAATTCAATGAGAGATTCCTAAACTCCTCGGTGACGGCGATAGGTGAATCCTGAACACGCCGATAATCTCGCCATGGATGTATAAAGAACTAACGATCATTGATATTGCACTCGTACCTTCTGTAAGGCATTTTCAGTAGATCGCGATTTCGGATAATTTCGTCCGCTAGCGATGGCGGAAATGTGGCGCTTTTTGGGAACAGGGAAATTTTGGCGAAACGAATTTCCTGTTTTACAAATTGACGTCTGCACGTTCTGCAGTTTTTCAATTTCAAATGTGACGTAATGCCACACTTCCTGTCTAACGACAAACATCATTACTAGATGGCGCCAGTAAACATAGCGAATTCTGTTTACGCGTTTTTCTCGGAGTGCAATATCCATAACGTTAGTTCTTTATACATCCATGCTCTCGCCATACGCATCTGGCTTAGTTAAGCCTTGGGCTTGACGATTTTTACCCTCCTATACACCCCCAAATTCACTAATAAAATCCTATTTCTCTTCGACTGGTTCCCCTTTGTGTCGTCACAATGTGGAAAACCAGTTGGATAGTGTCCATTACACAGTTTAAATTTTTAAACTTCTAACGTTTTTTTTTCTTAATTTTACAAGTTTTTTGGGAACTTTTAAGGTCCCCAGATAATTTTACGCATACCTTTCTTTACGTAAACACCTCATGTTTATACACGATGAAAAAACTTGGTTCTATCCCTTTAAACAGAACCACAGTTAAACCTCATTATCATGAGCTATATTTGAAGCCATTTATCAAGGAGTTAGAGCCACAAAATCAAAAATAAATAGCCATTATGTCCTTTGCAATCGCTATATTTTGGAGCCGGGTGTGAAATTACAAATATTTTTAAAGTGAACCTATGACTAGCGACCCCCTGGCCTGGAATAAATTTACTGGTACATGAAAAAGGGCACGTCGTCTGCTGGGCTAAAGTGGTTTTTTGAAATACAGACACATGTATTACGCCTTGATGAATGGGGATTTGTTTGTCATCTTCTCTAATACTTTAAAACACAATCGCATTTACAATACCTGCGTGACATTTTGGATGGAAGCTGAAGCTTCAGCAGCGGAGAGCCTAGTTCGGCTAACAATCGGTTCCCAATCGGCTACTTCATTCACATCCTTCAAATGTTGTAAGTAATCGTAATCGTCGTCAAAGTAGATTCCAAATTTCTGTTGATCTTCTATTTTCTGGTTTAAAGAAACGTCAGTGAAAAAAAAAAAAAAATCACTCAATAACTCATTGTCATTCTATATAGTTAAAAACATTTTGGGGTAATGCTTGTCTATGTCAAGATATACCTAAAAAAAGGGTTAGGGTTAAACTTACAAGGAGACTACTCGAGGTGTTTATAGCCGATTTTGTCCAAAGTATAATCTATAATCTATATCTATATAAGATATGTAAATCCCCAAAAGGAGACGACGCACTACCCATTATTTTGGCTATGGCAACCGAAAACGTTTTTGGCCATTTCAATCGAAAAAATCTCCATTGAAAAAAGCATGGGATTTGCTCGGTTTCACAGGGGGGTGCCTGTGAAACCTTTTCAAATTTGGAAATTGGTTCGAAATTGTCAAATTGGTAATGTGGTTCATATCTAGCCAAACATCATCAAGTTTGAGTAAATTGGGACTTTGTTGGGCTAAAATTGGTACCATTTTTGGGAAAAATAGGGTAAAGAAATTTCGTTTTTTCGACGAAGGCGCTTAATGGCCAAATACATTTTCGGTTCCCATGGCCAAACTAATGGGTAGTGCGTCGTCTCCTTTTGGAGATTTTAATATTTTATATATGTCTACATTATGGCAGACTTTGGACAAAAGCGGCGATAAACACCTCGGGTAGTCTCCTTGTTAGGCTCTAAAAATTCATGAAAAATCTTTAGTCCCAATAATTCTCTTCTTAGGATATTAATCATCTAGGATATTAATCAAATATTAACAAAAGCAAAGCGAGAGGTTTTATTTGTAACAAACTCAGACAAAATTTGTTCCCAATTCACAAATAGAAAAAATTAGTAAAGTATATAATTCTCCAGTAGATGCAACAGGCTATGAGGACATTAGGTAAGCCAAGGTACTTTGTAAAATAGTAAGGATTGCAAATATTCCATTGTGGGATCAAGGCATGGTTGACCACGTGACATTTCCCATATTTCTTATTTTTTCTATACTTTTCTAGCCTATAATTTAAAAATAATTACTATAATCAAAATACACATAATTTTCAAGGTACATCTGATGTCTGTCTATGAGAACGTTAGAATGTACACGTAAAGCTAGATGTACTATGATAAACTTAGTCGCAAACTCTAGTTTGAGTTTTTATTTCACGAGCAGAGTTTGAATTTTTTTTTGTTTTTGATAAGTGCCATTGCTGTAAATGTCAATTTAGATCAGTTGTAAGTGTTGTTCGCTACGCAACACTCATTTCCCCTAACTTGGTAGCTCTCATCATTTAGTTATGATTGATCCCGAAATTGATTTACTTTCACCTCCCATTTTACGGCTTTAAGGGGCCATGCATTTACATCCCTTACGGAAAAAAGTTAGTCTGATCTGAAGAGGTCTTCAAGAACACTACAAAAGTCTTGGTGAAGTCTTTAAGACCTCCCCAAGACTTCTTGACACAATGGAAGACTTCCCCAAGACCTCTTAAGACTACATAAGACACCCGAAAGACCTCCACAAGACTTACCCAAGACCTCTTAAGACTAACTATTTTTGGTAAGGGATGGTTTCATGATGTAGGGCCCCCGTTAGTTCCACCAACTTGGAAATCGTTTAAAGGACTATTTCACGATTATTCCTTCTCTGCCATGGCAGTGGAAAATGTAAGGTTATCTATCGCACAATATCGTCTAACACGCTGTGTGACATTTGACACATTTGACATTCATAACAAAAGTATGAATCAAACTTTACGTAGTCCTTACGCAGAAACCAAACTAATTTGTAATTTACGAAGATTGGTATACGTGTAAATACGACAACTTAACGGTAGTTTTCAGAAAAATGTACGACATTCAAAGAAATTTTACAAATGACCCCCTCTATCTCACTCTAAAATATGCAATCCCTCCCCCCAATATCAGTCCCTCTCCCCGAAAATTCGGTCCCTCTCCCCGAAAATTCGGTCCCTCTCCCCGAAAATTTGGTCCTCTTAACACTATTACACGCTCAGTGCAGATGGATGTAGTTAGGGTTTAGCTAGGCGCTATAGACAGCCGAAAAGGGTTCCATGTACTGAATCATTCCCACTTTGGTGTTACTAAGCCTATCTAAGATTTGAGTCAAGATCACCAAGTAATATTTGTTAATTTTACGGTGCCATTTTGACGGCGCCATTTTGAAGGAGAGAGGAAAGTTTTGGGGAGAAGGGAGTTACTACTGAAGGATGATGTCGGGCTAATAGGAGCAAGTTAGTTGAGGTAGTATATGCTGAAGAGATAAGTATTGTTTTTAATATGTCAGTAATGATTATTCATCGAATTCTATCAGCTTAAGAGCCCTTCCAAACTTGAATAAAACTAGCACATTACATTTGTGAATTTCGTTGTGTCTTTCTTTTTGTGTTTTTCTTTTTTTGGCGATATACTAGTCAAATTGAAAGTCTCTTGAAGCCCTACAAGGTGGTATTTTTTTAAAAATATTTAAATGCTCAAAAGTAAATTTTTTACAACCGTTTTAAAATTGAAAAATCGCATTTTGGGCCATATTTTTAAATACGAGACGGGCATACATCTTCAAAGAAAGGCGGGTTTTCACGCACCAAACTTTTTCATCACGCGCTCCACTTAACTTATTGAAAGTGATTACGTATATTATTTAAAAATAATTGGATTAAATTATCGAAATTCAAAAATGGAAAAGGCTCTCGGGCTTGACAAGACAAGGCTTCATTGAGATTTAGGCAGCCACTAACTGTTTGGCTATTCAGATACCCCTCATATTCAGAAATATGAGCACAAAGGGTTGGATATTTTTAATCCTAATTTTCTTTGGAGCAGAAGGAGTGGCCTTTAGTTAAAGGAATATTTCAGAACGGTTTTTTGTAATCTAGAAGCTAGATACATAAATTTTAAAACCCTTTTCTTTTTAATTTTTCATTTTTTTTTTTTTTTATTTGTACAAATTTTATAAGCCCATGAGGCTTTTGTATAAACCCCCAAACCTAAATAAATAAGGTGTAGCCAACATTGCGCTATTTCGGCCTGGTTTTGTGGCAGTTGAAGCCAGCATTGCGCTATTTCTGCCCTACATCTGGGTACGTTGAGCTACTTCATACTCTTTCAAACAAAGGGGCTTACATTCTCCCAAATGATAATCTTCGTAAGCGTAAAATACCATTTTAATCCAGAAATCTTACCAAGACTTGATTTTTCAACTTTGGTACCTGGGTCAGGGATCCCAGGATTCAGATATGAATCTTATCAACCCCTACAACCTTTTTTAACCAAAATATTTTACCTTTTTTGAATCAGACTGCAGGAGAACACGCTGCGGCGCTGTTTCATCCGCAACTAAAGGGTCCCTTTGACTTCGATGAACGAGTTGAAAAGTCACGGCATTCTTCTTGTCAATAAATTTTTTTTTCTTCGATGGCTAAAACGGATGTAGCATGTTTGGCAATACATTTATTAAAGAAGGGATGTTCATGAAAATTATTTAAGTACATTAGGACCTTCAAATAGCGTTCTAATGCTAGATTACGATATTCAGAAAAAATTTCTAAAAATCCACGACCAGCAGAAATGTGAGAAGAGCCAAGAGTACTTGAAATTTTCATTTTTTCATACTAAAATCCCAGAGAGCTACTAGCCCATCCTAAGCGTCGGAGAGTTTTTGAAGTATATTTTCCAACTCCTAATTAGTCATGTCCCATCGTAATTTAGTGGGAGGTGTGAACTCTTGGGTCTGAATATCGTAATTTCCCCAGTACCAGTTCGACTATTCGAGGCTTACCATGGTTACGAGGAATTCGTAAGAATGAAGACAAAGTAATTATGGACTAAGAGTAATGCTGATTTATAATTTATCGATTTATAATTTATCAAACAACTATTCAAAGAGAATTTTAAATTCAACGGCAATCACCCAACCTACAGAAACACAACTGAAACACGCACGTGCTCAAAAACAAATCATTCTAAGGCTTAGAAAAACTTTGATAGCAGACGACGAAGAAGTCCCAAACCCAAATTAAGGTTAACAAAATCAGGTTAGGAAATATAGCGGTTCCACTGGACAATTGTCCAGTTTAAAAATTATATGCTTGGGGGTTAATTGTCCAGTTTAAAAATTATATGCTTGGGGGTTAATTGTCCAGTTTAAAAATTATATGCTTGGGGGTCTACTGACATTGTGGCCACTTTAATAATTTCAAATTTTATCCTTGGGAATTTGCTAAAAAAGTGAGTAATATTGGATTAGACCCAATTCTTTACTTTTATGTTGCCTCTCCCCACCCCTCCCTACCCTATAGCTCAATGACACTTGGCGACAGTCTTCGAAATAAGCTCAATTTTTCAAGTAGTCCTGGGGACCAGTGTCCCCTGGTGTCTCGAATAATTAAACTAGTCCTTAGGACCAGTGATCTTATTTTTCATTCTACTGGTCCAACTTTCAGTAGAGAGGAATAAGAAGGGAGTGTAAGGCTGGGAGTGTAATATCTAGGAATATAATACTTCGTCTCCTGAAAATTGTATTCCCCTAACACTGGCTCCCCGTTGCATCTACGGCAGCCCGAAATTATATACAATCGTGGACCTAGTACAGTGGCGCCATCATATTATAGATTTTTTTCGAGTCGGCGATTCATTACTATTTACAAACGAAATAGAAACGATGAAAAAAGAGTTAAAAGAAAGAAAACATGCGGAACACGTCTTGTCGTCCCTAAATAATCGTAAATAATCTAAATTTCTAATGAAAAGACCAGAGAGCGGACGAAAGTGTGCTAAGAAATTCCGCTAGATGTCTATATTGTAGTAGGTCCACGCCGCTCAGGTTGCCGTACATGCGGCTCCCCCTTTTCCGTTCCAAGAGACGAAGTATTATATTCCTAGGTAATATTTGGTAAAGTTCTGGATGTAGAGTTCTCCTTTACGTTTTTAAACTTTTTTGGCCTTCCGGGACCTGGCTTTTTAACTAAAAAATTACTGGTTATTTCTTAATCATGAACAAAAGTACAAAACTCAAATTTCAAAAGGCTTAACTTAATTGATACACTGATGCTATGACACCATTTCCAGGCTATGACACCATTTCCAGGCTTTGACACTATTTCCAGGCTATGACACCATTTCCAGGCTATGACACCATTTCCAGGCTACGACACCATTTCCAGGCTATGACACCATTTCCAGGCTATGACACCATTTCCAGGCTATGACACCGTTTCTACGATAATACCCTGTTCCAACTATGGAGTTTTCCTACTAAAATATTTTATCAACCAATCAGAGGAGCCGTTGGAAGTAATGCGCATGCCGTGCCGTCCGTTTCTTCCACCGATTTTAGACGTTGGAAGAAATGAACATTGGAAGTAACGATCCAACTCCCTCCAGACACTCTCACCATAGCCTCCTCGATCACGCGCCGAAGCGCGTGATCGAGGAGGCTATGCTCTCACAGTCTCCAGCAGCGTTGCCAACCGTACGATAACTATCGTATTTGTACGATATTTCGAGCTCAAGTACGATGTACGATAGTTAGTCGACAATCGTACGCAAAACGTGCGATAATTTGAAAATAGGTCAAGTCAAGACTATAAATAAATATGGCGTAGCATAAAGAACACGGTTAAAATTGTTATATACCTTCTCGCCGGCAAGGTAAGTCAGTCTAGATCTAGAGACCAGAAGGCAAAACATCTCATGAGCAGTGATGGGGTAAAAACTACATGTTTTAGTTATTTTAAAATTCCCGTTGGCCGCTTTATTTTCCATTTAATACACTGGCTAGGGCAGAGACAGGCTAACAGTTCCAGCTTGTTTTGCTCCAAGCACATAAAACGCTTAGAAATCCCTTAATAGTTTGCTTTTTTCTAGCACTTTTACGAGTACGATAATTTTAGCAAAAATAATATAGTTTCGAGCATTTGGTACGACAATCGATTGTTCAAAGGCTGGCAACGCTGAACTCTCCAGCAGATTTCTCACTTCTCAGTAAAGTTTTGTATTAGCCACTGGCCAGTTTTTGTTCCGAAAAAAAGATTATCTCTTTTTAAACTGGGCGGGAATTTGGGCTACTTTGGGATTTTGGCTTGGGCGGGAATTTAGGCTAGTTTTCAAGCTGGTTTTGTACGGGATCTAAAAAAATATTCTGGCATCTCTGTTAGCCAGCCTCTAGCAAAAGCGAAATACCAACGCAGACACGTTGTCAAGAGAGTGGAAATTGAATTTTCATCTTGTAGGAGCTTAATTTTTGAAGAATATGGTGAGTTTCAGTTTTTCAATTTTAAATATAAATATTTAAAGTTGGAATTTAAATAATTGGTAATAATTCGTATAATTATTAGATTACCCACATAAATTGGTTCAGCATGGTTTAATATTGGAGCCGAGGCTTACAATTAATTGAGCACGAGGTGTTTCATTTGACTCGAGTCTCTACTAAGTTTTACAGTTTTTTTCGAGATTCTACATAAAATAATGTAATCCACGTTTATATTTTAAACTCTCTAAAGTATCCAGAAATTACGAGTTTATTGATATCATTAGGCAATTCTTTAACAAACTTATTGCTTGCCCTAATAAATTCTTTGAAGTTTTTTTATTCCTGTATTATCCTATAAATTAAAGTTTGCATCCTGTATAATCCTAATTTTGTAAAAATATAATCCATTATTATAAGAACATCCTTAAGGAAGTTAATTCTATGGTCAGGCACCTTCTCCTGCACATCATCACTACATCCTCGGCATGGTTTCTGATAACCAAACCCTTACCCAATATCGATGTTTTTGAACTAATTATGAACTTGTGAGTGTGCAAAAATACAAAAAAAAACACACCATTGAAAGTTTGAGAAAAACGTATTTAAAAATTTGTCTCCATGTTACAATCCCGTAGATTTAAACTTATTCCAACCTAACCTACGCCGAGGATTTTAGTTGATCCGAGAGTTTTTATGAACTCCCCAGATCCCAAATAGTCTTATAACCATCGTTTTTTGGGGGTCGGTAAATCTCCCAAATCCTCCTACAGAAAGAGGCAGGTTTATTAGTCTTGTATTATATAGGCCAAATTTTTAAAATCCTTCAGACTTCAAAACGCAGAAACAATGGTCGAAGCAAACACGGCCGTGGTCACGTCAAACCAGTCCGTTGTACTAACTGCGCCAGGTGCGTTCCAAAGGACAAAGCCATCAAGAAATTTGTCATCAGAAACATCGTTGAGGCTGCGGCTGTAAGAGATATCACCGATGCCAGCGTATATGAATGTACGTTTCTTTTATTTAATCTTTTAATACAAAGTTCTGACTAAACACAGACTTTGCTCAGGGTTCGTACAAACAGGGAAATATTAAGGAAAATGATTCTGAGTCAAAAACCTTAATGAAATATCAGGGAAAATTATTTTGAGTCTAACCTAGGAGTCAAAACCCTCAGGAATATATCAAGGAAAGTTATTTGTGTAAAAAAAAAAAACAACCTCGGAAAATATCAGTGAAAATTATTTGGTAGGGATCGTAGTGGGTGAGATTATAGTTAGGGTTCGGGTCTGGGACAGGGAGAGAAAAACCAAAGTTTAGGTCGGGGACGTGGATTTTTTCGAAATGCGTTTTTGCATCGTTTTCTAATAAAAAATTTTTAAAACATTGAAAGCATCCAGAAACCTAGGAATTTAATACTTCGTCTCCTGGAATGGAAAAGGGGGAGCCGCATGTACGGCAACCTGAGTGGCGTGGACCTAATACAATATAGACATCTAGCGGAATTTCTTAGCATACTTTCGTCCGCTCTCTCGTCTTTTCATTAGAAATTTAGATTATTTAGGATTATTTAGGGACGACAAGACGTGTTCCGCATGTTTTCTTTCTTTTAACTGTTTCTTTTAACTCTTTTTTCATCGTTTCTATTTCGTTTGTAAATAGTAATGAACAGGGACGGAAATAAGCACAAGTCACTGGACATTGTCCGATTATTTAGGATTATTTATTGACGACAAGACTGTTTCTTTTAACTCTTTTTCATCGTTTCTATTTCGTTTGTAAATAGTACTGAATGGCCAACTCGAAAAAAATCGATAAATCCGCTAATAATATGATGGCGCCACTGTACTAGGTCCACGATTGTATATAATTTCGGGCTGCCGTAGATGCAACGGGGAGCCAGTGTTAGGGGAATACAATTTTCCGTTCCAGGAGACGAAGTATTAAATTCCTAGCAGAAACACCGTTTATTGAAAAAAAAAAAACTGAATACATCAGTTACCGACTCAAAAATCAACCGACCCAGGTCAAGAATGAAAACCTTACTTACTGGGTCAGGAACGGGGTCCCTGTACAATCCTAATCATTTTTAGTTGACTTTTTACCAGTGAAAAATTAAACATATCATAAAAGTTTATCAAGTTAAGGCTTAAAAGTACGATTTTTAACCTACAATAAGAACAAAGAACAATTCATTCAACAGCTAGTACATTTTCACCTTGTAAAAGTTTGAAATGTCCTAAATATGGAAGAATACTGATTCACTTTATTGTAATCAAGTCAACCTTGAACCTTCACCCCTTTTTTTTTTTTGGTGTTCTGTTTGTCTGCTAACATTAAAAAAAGCGTACCTTAAGGTTGTCTCACATTAGACAAAAAAAACTTGTTACTAGCATCAAAAACTAGTTTTGGGGGAAGAAAATATTTCGGCATCGGAAAGATTTCACGTCAGTGCCGGAGATTTTATAAGAGTACTCACGTGCTAGGTAAAAGCGCTGGTACCGAAGGCATGTGATTGTGAATGCTCGCGCATCCGTTTATTTACATTTCGAATTTTCTCGTGTTTCAGGTTTATCTTTTTCGTCTTGTTCTTTGTAGCTTATTTTGATTAATTAATCCGTGTTCATATACGATACGATAATTTTTAATTTCTTCTTGATAACCACCAATTTATCAGGCTTTAAAATAAACGTTATTTATAGAATTTTAACTTGCCACGTAATGGTATTATCTAGGGTTTGCTATAGAAAATGGAGTTAAATTTCATCTAATTTATTAACTCAATTTAATTAAATATCATTCTCTGCCATTTTTCACGAAAGTGCAAAAATAGAAATTATGAGAAAAATACTAAAATATCAACAAAGCAAGGTTTAAAACGTGGTAAAATAGTTTATTAGAAAAAATTCCATAGGACCCGGCTCCTATGTGTTGAAAAAATTAAGGTATACCTTGACGTCAGAGTGATTGCCAAGAGGATCCTTACAGAATAATGTTAGTCTGATTTTAAGAACACTACAAAAGTCTTGGAGAAGTCTTTAAGACTTCCCCAAGACTTCTTCACGTAATGGAAAACTTCCCCAAACAACAAAAGGCACCTGAAAGACTTCCCAAGACCTTTTAAGACTAACTTTTTTGGTAATAGGAACGAGAAAAATTTGGATTTTTGGGCTGACGCGAGCATCATTTTTGCCCTCTATATGTGCAATACGAGTTGCCCCATAGCAGCGACGGATTCACTAGCGGCAACAGTTGACAATACGAGTAATAGCCTAGTGTGCGATAACCTTCAGGGTCATTCCACGTGAGATTGACCAATGATCTCACCATTTTTTTCAAAGAGGGGGGGGGGTTTAGGTTTCTATTCGATTTTGGGTAGTTGAATGGGGAAAAAAAAAAGTCCACTCACCAAACCATTTCACTGATTTTTCGACGGTGTGGTGCTTATTGCACCGAAACCCGAAAGTTTAAAGTGAATTAATAATTGTACCAAATACTATTAACCTTGGAAGAAAGGCCCTCAATGTTTAAATATAGGGACGATGTCGAGGAGCAATGTGGATTTTGACCGCCTTACCTCCCACAGCTCCTAATGAAACTTGGCACAAAGCTTCTTCAGAATGTCATACAAAAATGAAGAAAATTTGGTTATGTAGCAACAAGTACTATTTCAGTTATGCGACTAAAAAGTATTACCTAAAATGAGGTTAAAAATTGGCATTATCGCTTGATTGTGTGCTTTACTGAAAGTGGGCCTGTAAGGTAGGGAATATCTATCAAAGGGGCTTGGTAGAATTATTAATACTACATGAAACAACAGAGTAGTATGACGTTTTTACAGCTGGTAACATTTCTTCCAAGGAATATGTTTAACCACACAATACACGAAAACAGCATGGTGCTATTCCTATCTTGTCAAAAAACTTCACAGCCTTAAAAAGGGGCCATTTTTTTACTTCTAAAAAATGGACAATCTTATCTACAGCGAGCCCTTTTTTAGGCCGTGAAGTTTTTCACTAAGATAGGAATATACACCATGTTGCGTTCGTGTTTTGTCTGGTGAAACATATAAAAACGTCATACTACATGGTTGTTTCTTGTAGTAATAATAATTCTGCCAAGCCCCTTTGATAGATATTCCCTACCTTACAGGCCCATTTTTAGTGAAGCAAACAATCGGGCGATAATGCCTATTTTTAGCCTCATTTTAGGTAATAATTTTTAGTCGTATGACTGAAATAGTACTTGTTGCTACACAACCAAATTTTCTTCAAGCTTTGTGTCAAGTTTCATTAGGATCTGTGGGGGAGGGGGGTAAGACTATCAAAATTCACGATGCTCCTCGACATCGTCCCTAACATTGAGGGCCTTTCTTACAAGGTTAATAGTATTTCGGTACAATGAGTAATTCGCTGTAAACTTTCAGATTTCGATGCAATAAGCACCACGCCGTCGAATAATCAATGAAATGTTTTAGTGAGTGGACCTTTTTTTTACCCATTAAATTACCCAAAATTTAATAGAAACCGTACCCCCCTCGTCTTTTACACACACTTTTGGCTCACTTTGAAACTAACACGTTGAAAACAAAATCTGAGCAGAAAATATGCAGTAGTTTTGGAAATGCAAGGATTTAAGCAATGCCCCTCTTTTTCGGCTTCACGTTTAACTGATTTGTGTTTTGAGAAAAAAATCCTAGATGGCGTTGAAATTGGTCTCTTAAAAAATATTTTAATTTCATTTTTTTTTTTTTTCGCTAAACAAATATAAAATGGGAGATAGGGAGTAAAAAACACGCTAGATGACGTCAATAAACCTAAAAACGGCCGAATTATTTCTTTTTTCCGTTGCCCGTATCGCAAACGGGACGTCGATTTCGCGAAATCGCGATTATCGATAGGTAGCGACATCTTTGACTTTTCCTCGTAACTACCGAAAAATCCGCTTTCTTCCAATTATAAAATAGTTCAACTAGTCCGTCATCTTTTATAAACATTCATTACGTACTTCATTCGCGTCGCTATTCATTAAAATCCAAACGATAGAAATCGGACCGGGAGTTATCGCGTAAGAACTACAAAAAGAGTCGAACCTTTAACGATTAGTATTTTAATTTCCGTTTAGAATTTCGGTTAAATAATAATTCATCAAATAATTCAATTATTCTATTTTTGAATAGTGTTTACCGTTTATTTTTACGTGCTTTATTTTTTCCGTAACAAGTTCACGAAAACACCCGGATTTCAGAATTAACCGCTCACTTCCCCCTTAAAGACTCAAATAACATTTTTTCTAACCATTCAAATGAAAATTTGGTTTTTGTGTTTTTTATAAGGAACCTTTCTATCTTTTGCATTAAGGAAGAAATCCGCCAACATTTTTTCTCCTTTGATTATTGATATTAATGATGAGATTTCGCGCTATAGGAGCGTAAATACTATCAGAGATGACAACCAAACCAGACATTTTTAAATATTGTTTATTTTTAACATCACTTGACCCAGAGGTTGTGGGTCCTCTTAGGCTTCTTTTAAATTTTCAAGTGAGGAATACAGTGGTTGTTTGCACTTTTTTCTAAAATTTCACGTTTTAAAGTTATTCATGCGTGAAGTGAAAAAAATATTTTTTTGGAACGGTACCATTCAAGGCCCAAAAAATTTGCCTCCTGGTGATATATTCATTTTTGAACCCGTCATCAGAAAGCCATAGGGCAGACGTTTCAAATGATGTCTTAATATTTCTATATTTTTGCTGTCATAAACGTTTTACAGCTCTAGGAAATACAAATTTCCTGAATTTAACGATTTTTTCGAAATGTATAAATAATTTTTTTATTTAAATGTCATTTATTTTGTACAAATATTTAAAAACTAATTTATTTACATGTGGAAATAAGATATTTAACAACAACATTAATGTAACAATGATTTGACGCAGTGCCACTGTCCATTTCGTTGCTAACAACGCAACAGCTTAAACAATTTAAGGGGAAGCCTTAGGGTTATTTTGAAGGGTAATGAAATACTAATGCTAATTTTTGTATCTCAGGGAAGTTAAATTAACAAAAAGAACTCCTTTAAAAAAATATTTATCAGTTTTCAAATAAACCCTGTTTAAGTTGGCTTATCTTTTCACTAGTTAGCGAAGTTTACGGTAAGTCTACAAGACGACATACTACGGGTTACAATGATGAAGGTCCGATTTCCTCAGTCAATGATTCCACCCTAAGTATTCCAAATTTCTACAGAAGAGCGGTATGGCCCAGTATTGCTGGTAGAGTAAATCAAACTTGAACTCGCGATGCCCCGGCGAGGGCCTCTTTCGTTTCGCGAGAGAGAGGGGAAAGCCGAGACTCTTAGTTACATTTCCTACCCCCCTTAACGATTCTACAGACGACGCGCGAAGTCGCGAACGAACTTCAACGAAGGCAAAATAATTAGCACCGCCTACTTAGTTCCTATCTTAACCGCTAGAGAGGGCAATTTCGACTTCTGTTTCTCGGCCGTTTTACAATTTTGAGATTTTTCCTCTCTCCCCGCGCGAAAGTTGTAACGACACAACTCTCAGACCTTCAGTTCATTCGTTATATGCCCGGTTGTAGACTTGAAGCATGATTTACCTGTGAAAATAAGTATAACCATTTTTGAAAATGTTACTCGGGGAAGTTTTATCTAGTTTCATTAGAGATCGGGGTTAAGCTGCCTTTTTTTGACCAGCGCGTGCTAAAAAGCAGAATATTTTTACGGAGAAAGTTTTCTCTGTTCCCTCATTTTCCCCGTTTTTAAAGATTTTCCCCTATTCCCGCTTTTCATTTTTTTTGGTGCTCATAGAGTCAGTTTTCCCTGAAAACGGACTTTTTCCCCGCAAAGTGGAAACACTGCAGTTTATGCACAGTTTCTCACCTGGATTTACATTGTCTGAGTTTTACTTGATAAGGATTCTTCAATGGTTAAGACCTTGTGCAGTGAAGGACTAGAAATTGAAATGGATCAAAGCATTGTTAGCTGCGTCAGTTCACTGTTGTACTAATGTTGTTGTTAAATATCTTATTTCCACATGTAAATAAATTAGTTTGTAAATATTTGTTCAAAACAAAAGATTTTGAAAAAAAATATTTTTACGTTTCAAAAAATCGTGAAATTCAGGAAATTTGAATTTTTTATGTAAATCTGTTATAAAAGCCAATATACAGAAATATTATATCATTTGAAAGGTCTGCCCTTTATGTTTCTGATGGTGTGTTCAATAATGTATGTATTAGCAGAGGTATATAATAACCCCCTTCAGGGGGAAGTATGAAAGCCCCTATACTACCAAGGCTAAAAATCACGAACAACAAGAGCCCGCTGCTGACTATCTAGGCCACTAGCTCGCGCTGGACTTCTCAATGTCGCTACTCTAGTAAATGGTCTTTGTATAAACAAGACGGCTCGATTTGTGTTTAGAACTTCCTGTCTCAGGAGTCAGGCTGTCTGCTAAAATGGAGTCGAAGGTTGACTTCAGCTCGCAAGTTCCGGAAATGTGCGTAGGGAAAATTTAGTGAGGTTCAAAATGGTGTAACTACTTTTTGGGAGTAAAGCGGTGTGTCTATCCGCCGCGATTTGCGCCGGGCACTTGTTGTTCGTCGATTTTGCCTACCTTTCATACTTTCTCCCGAAGGGGGTTATTATATACCTCTGGTATTACCCGGAGACATAGAGTTGTCGGGCCTTGAATTGAATTTTAGTTTCGTAATAAATAAACTAAATTGAATCTAAAATGCTGTGGAAATATTCATTTATTATTCCATTCACTTATTAGGCCTAGTTAATTGCTTAACTTCTTAATGGCGGAGTTGAGTATTTAACGAAAGTTTGACTTCCGGCGATGGGCCTTTTGTAAAGTTTTATACTCACGCTACTAGGTGGCGCACACTGATTGGTCGGAAGACGCGGTTTTGAAAATTTAAAAAATTAAATTTGAGAGTAAAATCAGCGCCAATTTTCTATTCAGAGACATTTTCAAATTTTTTTCACATGCAAACAGGTCCTATTTATGGGTGCTCAGCACTGGAAGCAGATCCATGCAGCTACAAACCAGTTTTGAGGGCTTTAAGAGCAGCTTGGCTATCAGAAAATCTGAATAACCTTGCCATGATAATTCTTTTTTAGAAAGAAGTTAACACAGAAGCATATGGCAGACATTTCAGCCTGAATAAACCGCTTGGCTTTTGTAAAAAAGGCTTACCTGTATGGCAGTAGACTCCAGCGCCTACGCCAGAATGTCTTGGAACCATAAATGAGTGAACCAGACTAAATCGCGTTTGTTCCACAAATGGTTCCAAGAGACCAATCAGTGCTGCTAGGAAATGTCTTCCATTTAGGGATGATAGCGAACCTCTTGAATCCTAAATTCATTTTTATCTCTCACTCAATTGCACGAGTTGGGTTTTATCCAATGGGGACTGATATTGTTTTTTTTTTTTTATATTTCCAGCTTACGCGTTACCCAAGCTTTACGCTAAGCTTCACTACTGCGTGTCTTGCGCTATTCACTCCAAAATTGTAAGGAACAGGTCGAAAGAAGCCCGCAAAGATCGAACCCCTCCTCCAAGGTTCCAAAGGCCGATGAATGTTGGACCAAAGTCAGCTTAAGTAAGTTAGAAACTTTCATTCATTGTGATGGCAACGTTAGTTGGTTTACGAAGATGGCATATTTTTACAACAGTAAAGGCATTCGCACAAAATTTATTTTGAATCACTTAAAAGATAAATTTGAGACCTGAAAACGTTAAAACTTATTTCTTTAAGTAAGCTCGTGGCTGCTGACAGGGTTGCCACAGGTCAGAGAAAAGTCAGGGAATTTTATGATATTTTGAAAAGTCAGGGAATTTAAAGATTTTTCAAGAAGCCAGGAAATTCCAATCATTATCTGCAGAAAAGATTCTCAGCTGACGGCATGTCAGTTGTATAAATTACAACAAAGATATGATTGCGAAAAGTTTGGCGAACGCAATTGCAAAATAATATAAAAAATAAATGGTTAAAACTTGGGTAGTATTAGCTGAAAAGGTCAGGGAAAAACCTGGAAAAGTCAGGGAATTTGAATCTGAAAAAACTGTGTCAAACCTGGCTGACTCTGGCATTGTCAAATTGATCTCGTGAAAACTACTATTACTTGGCTTGCGTTTAGAGACTGTCTATTTTCCTATATTTAGACCATTAAAACAAATCAATCGCATATACCTCTTTACCTATTCAACTATATCCAAATTGATTTTGTAACCGTCTGTATGTTACTTAACTTATTAACAAATAGATCACTCAATATTTATAGTTTAAGACATGCTTTAATATACAGGACGTAGTGTACATCACGATCCCAGGTTCCAACCCCCCATATTGTTCTCTTACAAATCATTATATAGGCCATAGATTCCCGCTTGTAGCGCCCCCCACATCACGGTATCCAATAGAGGGCCTTCAGTGCAGGACACAAACCAGAGCTAAGGTTCTTGCCATTACAATTTAACTTCAAAGATTACCCACCCCGCATCTACCCTGAGAGACTAAGTTAAGATTAACTGATCTGTTCAGAGACTTACAATCAACTGACCTCCTACTGCACTGCTTGAAGCCGACTCCTTTTTTATTATTTGATTGCGACGCTGGCGCCCCTATAATAACTATTTGGAGCCAAAATTCAAAGGTGGCGGCGCCCATACTGTTACAAAGGTGTGGATGGTTCGGCTGCTGCATGAAAATCTGGTAAAACTGCAGGGATTTGTTTTATGGGTCTATTTTGGAGGCATAAGGTATTAAAGGGAGGATGCAACCTAACAACAAGTGATTTTTTTATCGATTCCTTATTGTTTAAATAGGCCTAATCCACTATTTAAAAAAATTTACAAACAAATATTAAATTAGAAATAAATTTAAAACTTACCCTGAAAATAGGCTTAGTGGGATTCATGGAGCTCCTGATTTCCTGGCGTGTAAGGTCTAGCGACCAATCGCGCGCGACGTAAGTCTAATGGAGATCTCGCGTGAACGACGGACCTTCGCTCATTGGTCGCTAGACCTTACACGGACGCGATTCAGGATCTCCATCAATCCCGCTAAGCCTATTTTCAGGGTAAGTTTTAAATTTATTTCTAGTTTAATATTTGTATTGTAAACTTTTTATCGGTGGATTAGGCCTATTTAAACGATAACGAATCGATAAAAAATCACCTGTAATTAGGTTGCATTCTCCCTTTAAGGTACAAATTTAACACATTTCCAAGTAATGTAAAACAATAGGGCTGAGTGTGTACGCCTTTGGTGTGAAGCTAAAACGAGATGGGATCATGGGGCTAAATACATTCGAACCTTAACAATTGGTTGACCAATGATACAGCAACTGTTCGATGTGGCTGGTGAAAAACCATAATTTAAATTTATTTTTCTGTGTTCGGAACCAGTGCACATTACACGGGAGAGTCTGAGATGTATTTTTTTTGTTATCAAATGCCTGTCTAATATTTTCTTTCGCCTCTTTTTCTTGCAGATAATGTTGATGATGGTTTTAAACTTCATTAATGAATAAAAAAAATTCAAATACTTTTTGTATGGTTATTAATTAAATTGATTCCTTAATACACAAGGTTAAATATTCTACGTTATTAATGCCTTCTAATCAAATTATAATGTTGGTAAGCTCCACCTAGGTAAAGTTTTCCATGGCCGCTCAATAAGTTAGTCATGTCTAGAACTTAAACTTGGGAAAATTGAAATTCTTCGATCTCCAAATATATTCACTTTCTTTCATTCCTTCATAATTCGCATTGATGGACGTCGAGAAGATGCGAATGTTGAAGACTTAATACTATTACCCAGCTAATTTGATTTTCTTATCATTTAACTTTAATAATATAGCTCTTCTCGGCCAATATAAGCGAGATTTACAGATTCGGTACTCATAGTTGCACTGCACCAATGGGTGGTTTACGTTATCGTTAAGAATTGTGGTGAACCCTCCCGAGATGGTGTCGTTTTCGATTGTTTTGGCAATCATTTCTCACCTATCTTTCGGTGATAATAGACCTCTTTCTCACGATCTTTCGGGTAGAGTACTTTTATGGACCCCAATATGGTAATTGGTAGTTTTCAACGATGCGATGCAGCTTTTTTTTTTTTTTTTTTGTGTAATAGAAAAAAACTAAAGACATTCTGAAAGTAACAAATGTGCTGATAAAATTTTATCAATTCTTCGTTTTAAAATAAATATAGTTAATATGAGTCCTATAAGGCAAAGAACAAGAAGGTAGCAACTTAAGACGTCTTCAGGTTTCAATAGTATTGATCTTAGGTTTCGGACCAACTTCAATTCATCCTGCAAGATCAGAGACACATTTCTGAAAGATATAATGTTCGAAACGTAATTGTAACGAACCACAAAATCTTCCATATTCAATTCGGTGACCTAAATTTTGGAGGAGTAGAAGCGGAGTGAGACGATCTAGCATCCTACACCATGAGCCTAAACTCCCCCAACGGGAGAATGGGGGTTGACAATGAAAAGGGGGATATGGTTAGTTTTGTCACGTGGTTTTCTGCTGAGTTATGGACTCGCTATTGAACGCCCTCTGTCGATAAAACACAACCGGCTCTTTACAAAATTATCCAAGCAAGGAAGATCAAACCACGCGTGCGTATTTTACTTATTTCAACGGATATTTTACTAATGACGATGGATCGGATGGATCATAATTATTACAAATTAAAACAAGGGCCTAGATATCATCCCGGTTAATTGTATTTACCTATTCAAGACATTTTTCATAGTGCCTTGTTGATTTTGGAATAGCCTGTCCGCGCGAGTGTTTAGATTTTGAACGAATTTAACACGACCTATAATACTAAATATACAATATTTTACCATTTTAAATGCGCTAAATAAAATCGAAACTAATCTCTTAACCTTCCCTCGCTTTGCTTCGCGCTTAAGCCTTGTACTTCTGGCCAGGGTCTGCCGCAATTCCAGCTCTGACTCTGAGGCAACGCTCACGAGAGGGCAGTTTGTCGTGCCCATTTACTGGAAATCGGAAGAAACGTGGCACGTCACTCACATGATCAGCTCTAAACAAGTTTTCCCCCCATTCTCCTTCTCTCCCGTTGTGGGAGGTAGGTTTATCAGTTGGCAGTATAAAGAGCACACTTTGCCCCTCCTTCCCCGTCCTCCTTGGTTTTATATTTCATATAATTTCTGGAATATCGTTTGACATGTTTTTAATAGTTTTGAGTTTCATGAAACCATTTCCTGTCTTTTTTTAACTTTTTCAAACATTTAGGATTCTTTGCTCGTGACAAGCCCAATTTGTATAAGTATGAAGTAATTCACACTGCTAGTAAAATCAGACTTCCCCAGTACCAAATGACCATGGCAAACCTGGTTTCAGCTATATAACAGCGCCAGAAACGGTGAGGCTATTGTTAGGGTAACCTAACAACATTTTGTAGTTTATCGAGGTAGTTTTAGACGAAGCATTTGCTGCTAAAGTAGCAGATATTGAAGCAATTACTCTAGTCACATCCTGAGTAAACAGAGCTTAAATAACTGTACGTGGAACATTACTTACCAAGGCCAATTTCCCGTTTTCGTTATCCAAAATCTAAAAACCAAGAAACAGGTGTTATCAACGTTAGGAAATCGCCATTAGACTATCGAGTTTTTTATTCTTTTTATTTTATATACTCTAATTAGGACCTTAAAGGGAGCCCAAAGGGGGTGCAAATAGAGGGGTCGACATTTTTAAAATACGTCATCATGGGAACCAATTGTGGGGTTCAAAATAGCCGCTAGAACTATCCTGGCGCTAGGTGTTTGGGCGCGTTCCCTGATATGTAGTATTCCGCGTTTCCCCGAGTCCTCCCACTCCCTACTCCAACGTGGGCCTCGTGGCTCCACCCCGGATCCGTATGATGCCTATTTACGCCAGGGCTCTTCACGAAAAATAGTTTCCTATCACGTGATAGTGACGTTTTTTAAAAATGTCTTCCCCCCCCCCCCATATTGGTCTTTTGCACCCCCTTTGGGCTCCCTTTAATATAGGGAAATCAATTAGAAAAGGGATGGAGTAAGAAAACCTAATCAGAATGAAACTTTGTAACTTTCAAACTTTGTAACTTGGCGCGTAGGGTTGTGGATCTAGTTCGTGTTTCATATATCTATGGTCACTACGACTAACATTTGCGACGACCATTTGCCCTACGACAACAAGTATCATACGACAATTTATCCATATGATCAATTGGTGCGACAAAATATCTTAGACTTTTTTCAATATTTCTGTTTGAAAGTTTCTAATTTAAATCCATAATACTTACCGAAACTAGGTTTGTGCATGCCTGAAAAATAAATACACAAAATTTTAATACTAAGAAAAAGTACTCGGACTCAAGAAAGCATTATCTTAGGATCTGACCATATTTGTTTTGATATTTTAATGGTCTGTGTAATTTAAAAAGAGAAAATTCCAGGGCTCCCAGACCACCTATAATTACCTATAATTCTGAAGTGATCCTATAAAAACCTATAATTTCCCTTTTTAACCTATAATACCTATTTTTTGGATGAATTGGTTCAATTTCGGTGATAAAATTCGAAAGGAATGAACTATATAACTATAAAAATTATACTTTTGCTTGAAAAAGTGCAAATGATTGCAAAAAACCAAGCTGTGGCAGAAAGGTTTCCTCTCCTAGGTCACTTGTAATTAGTACTCTATTTTTTTAGAGGTTAAGTAGACTGTCGAGAGGGGCGTGAGTAGCTAGTATTGCCAAAAAAAGGCAGAGGGACGGGTCTAGAGGCTATAGAACCTATATTGCATTACATGTCTGCGAAACCTACCTCTAAAACCCCTATTTTTCGAAACTAAAAACCAGTAAAAAGTCCTATAAATTAATATTTTTGGACCTATAAATTACCTATATTTTTGGCTTTTAAAACCTATAATACCCATAATTTTTTCTGGGCTGTGCGCTGGGAGCCCTGAAATTGTGATATTATGGAGTTCATCTAAAGCTAGAAATTCTAACAATGTAAAAAAATTGCTCATAAGTCAAACTGATATCCGTGCATAGAAAAAGTAGATTTCCGAATCCACATGCAAGTATGAAATAAAAACCGTCTTATGCCGAGAAAGAAGCCCCGGTAATATAAAGCTTGTAAATTAAATGCAAATTAAACAGCAATACACCCATACAATGAAAATTTCCATTGCACTCAAAATTGTGGAAATTACACCCTTACGGAAAAAAGTTAGTCTGATCTGAAGAGGTCTTCAAGAACACTACAAAAGTCTTGGGGAAGTCATTAAGACTTCCCCAAGACCTCTTAAGACTGCATAAGTCACCCGAAAGACTTCCCCAAGACCTCTTTAGACTAACTTTTTTTGGTAAGCGCAAGAACATCCTGTTTAGTAAAGAATCGTCTATTTTCTTAAAATTTCTGTATGCTTAGGTAAGATTCGATTATTTCATCTCTCGGACTTGACAATCACTCTCTTTTAAGCTAAGTTAATTTGTCGAAGTGGCAGCTCTCCCTCCAAGTAACCCATTTTACAAACGAGGCTGGTAAAGTTAGATTATATTTTTTTAGGATTTTTAAAGACTACTGTTTCTCATTAGAGCTTCAAAAAAATCCCGGAAAATATATCCCGGATGAAAAGATTTCTGATAACATCGAGTTCCTTCTTTGTTTACGAAATACATTTTGAATTTCGTTTAGTTTACGTTAGTTTGGTCTTTCTCGTACAAGTCTTAACAAAATCACTCAAACTTATCTAGGCAGATAGTTAATAGAGTCGGATTGAGCCACGGTTTTAACTAAAGAAAAATATGGTAAAAAGGGGGGAAAAATAGCGTACAGTACCAATAAACAAAATCACGGCCAATTTATTTAATTCCGTCGGTGTGTCATTGTTAAATTTTGTTTCTAGTTGCGTACGCGTTGACCGCGGAGCTCCATACAATTGACGCTAATTGCTAGGTGCTGATCGACGATATTAAGCATTCTTAATTTGGGCCGTTGGAAGCTTTATCCAACACTATTACCAAGAATAGATTCAACACAAGAATATCGAACCGTACGCTATACCTCTGGTATAACGCTAGTTCGAGCGGGTGGCGCTTACTAGATTTGACGTTATATGCGTTTTTATTTTCATCCTATCACGAGCTTTCGAGGTCCGCGACAGAGAGCTAGCTCTGCCGGCATCGCCTATCCCCGCAGACTGATATCCTCCCCCCCCCCCCGCACTTATCGTAGAAAACAGCCAACCGCTTCCTGTGCACGTGACATGAGGCGCGGCGTAAGACCTCCGTAGGCTCTATCCGCTTGAGACTAGCGCGCGGACAAAGGTATAGCTCTTCCATATTCTTGTGTTGAATCTATTCTTGCTATTACGCAATGTCTCATTCCCCATTTTCTCTTTCAGTTACATAAACAAGCTATACTATGGCATAAATAAAAAATAATAATTCAATACCTCTTTTTTGGCTTTGTCACCGCTGTCCTGAAATGAAAGTTGAAATAAGCACAATTAAACTATGATTTTTCTGTGGTAAGTAAAAAAAATCACCCAAGACTGCTTTAGTGACTTATCATTTTTACATTCTCTGTCCATGTATCGAATTATTGTAAGCCATCAATCCATGTAGATTTATTTTTAATATGCAATTAAAAATCTCAGAATCAAAATAGTCATGCGGAAGACCTTTCCGATCAATTTCAGAATTAATTTTTTTTACTTATTTCATTCCTTTAGGAGTGAATGCTATTGGATGGAATTGTCATTTAAATATACTAATTGGCGACAGTCGTTTATAACTCAAATAAGGCAGTTGAGAGAATAAAATATCTTGGGATAAAATAATTATTATTGACCCCCTAGCAGCCTAAAAAAACTGCACAACTTGTTTTTATTTAAATTAGAAGTCGACTTATAAACTGTTTCAGAAGCCGATGAAACCCTCTTTTGAAGTCTACTACTCCAATGTTCCATATAGCGCTCCTCTCTGTATGGGTAAAATTCCCAATTTTACGAGTTAGAAGGGGTCCTACTTCATCCCCCCCTGTCTACGGAAAATTGGAAATTCTCTCTCTCCACAAACGACGACGTTTTTTGGACGAACTCCGAGGCTGCTAGAGATATTCGCTCGACGAGCTTTCGCTCCGAAAACATCTACCGTTAGGAGGCGTACGAATCGCGCCTTTTGAGAATAACCCATACAGAGAGGGGTAGACAAGACCCGGGAGTAATAGACTTTAAAAGAGGGTTTCATCGGCTTCTGACTGTTTATATAATTGTTCAACCTAACGCTTCACTTCAGTCTTTAAGCGGACGACGCAATGCGAACCACCACGAATAAGATGTAGGGTCATTCCATACGGTTTCAACTAAGCATGCAACCATGGGTCGGCAGATCTTAATGAAATTTGGTACACTTGTTTCTCTGCTTAAAAAACTAGGATTCCCAGATTTTAAGTTGAAAATTAAAATAATTGAATTTTTGGCGAAATTTAGAGTAAACCCCCAAGTATTTAGAAGGTCAGAGAAAATACCAATATCTTACTGGCGCTTCTGTTGATTCTTTGGAATTTACTCATGTTTATAGAGTAAAAGGCGAGGAATTCGATGGTCATCTCAAAAATGGTCAACCTCTTTTAGATTTTTTGATTTTTAATTTTTTTAAATTTCGCCTGGGGTCCCATACTGTGACGTGTGACGTCATGTGGTCCAACTTTAAAATTTCTATCTTCACTTTATTCAAGATCCCGTGGTCACATCTTTCACCTAGTATATATTTGGTTCTTGGTTTTTGTTTCGTATCTAACTGGTAGTCAAAAACAAAAGTTTAAATTTTTTGGAATTTTTATATTTATATTATGTACAGGGTGTTTCGAAAATGGTGGTTGGATCGAGCTCCAGCGGGTTCTAAGGGCCATTTTAAGACGAAAATGTTCTATGACGTTTTGTCGTACGGGGCGCCGTTTTAAGAGTTACAAAATGAAATATGTACGGATGACCCCTTAACGTACATTACTCAATTATAAAATACGTTTAAAAGCACGCGCTTGATTAAATTTCATTTTACCATTGAGTATACGGGTCATCCTCACATGATTAATTTCGTAACTCTTGAACGGCACCCCGTACGACAAAATGTCATAGAACATTTTCGACTTAAAATGGCCCATAGAACCCATTGTAGCTTGGTCCTACCACTATTTTCGAAACACCCTGTGTATAATAATATATAATATAAATATAAAAATTCCAAAAATTTTAAACTTTTTTTTTTGACTACCAGTTAGATACGAAACAAATATCAAGAACCAAACATATACTAGGTGAAAGATGTGACCTCGGGGTCTTGCATAAAGTGAAAATAAAAATTTTAAAAGTTGGGCCACATGACGTCACACGTCACAGTATGGGACCCCCCCCCCCCCGCGAAATTTAAAAAAATTAATCAAAAAACTAAAAGAGGTAGACCATTTTTGAGATGACCATCAGATTCCTCGCCTTTTACTCTATAAACATGAGTAAATTCCAAAGAATCAACCGAAGCGCCTGTAAGATATTGGTATTTTCGCATGAGCACAATTTTTTTTCTCTGACATTCTAAAAATCTTGGGGGTTTACTCTAAATTTCGCCAAAAATTCAATTATTTTTATTTTCATCTTAAAATCTGGGAATCCTAGTTTTTTAAGCAGAGAAACAAGTGTACCAAATTTCATTAAGATCTTCCGACCCATGGCTGCATGCCTAGGCGAAACCGTATGGAATGACCAATAGCCAAAACGCTATTTTGGGTGAGAGTTTAGAATAACGTGTCTGACAATGTCGTTAAGCTTAATTGCTTCCTGCCACCTATACCCTTTACGCTTTTTTCCTAGAGAAGCGCGTAATTTTAAAGTTTTGCAGACTATTCTGTAAATCTCGACGATTTTTTTTTGCACAAGTGGAGGTCGTGGATACAATATATTGTTCCATACACTTATGATCAGGGACGGAAATAAGAAATTTTTCTTATTGGACAAATGTTCAGTAACCCCCCTTAAAAATTCAAAAGTTATCGGACATTTAACAAAATTGCCGGACAATGCTACATTTCTTGTATTGAAAAGTACTTTTTTTTATCGGACATTTGTCCAGTGACCCCCTCTTAAAAATAAAAAGTTATCGGACATTTGGAAAATTTATCGGACAATGACCAGTGACTTGTGCTTATTTCCGTCCCTGCTTATGATCGGCTCTCAATATTATCATAAGTAGCATAATCCCCGAAAGCACGCCGTTTCATATTCCAAGGAATACTTACGTTCGCTATGGATGTCATCGCTTTGTACCGGCAACGTATATCACGGCACCGTTACGTATGTGGCTTTGATATAACGATATAAGGAATACTTAAAGAGAGTATGTGGCCTATGATAATATTATTTCATAATTAGAAATGCTGAAAGTTAGTTTACCTTTTTCTTCAAATATTCATCTCCTACTCTAAATACACCGTGCGCCGCGTTGATAGCCTGTATTCGTCAGATTAGGAATACAATACATTGAAATGATTGGATTACTTTGCGTGTTTTTAAACTATATACGGTGTCATGCATTTTAATAATTTTGCTCAAAAACATTTATTTCTATCTTGGAGAGAATAGACCTATCTTCATATTCTGGGGAGAAGACCCTTTCACAGGGGGTAGATGTATAAAAAGATTTTGGAAAGACTTCTTCAAAGATGTCAGTAGTAGCGAATAAATTTTAGCCAATCGCGTGGCCCTTAATAATTTCGGAACAACATGGCGGCTGGAGTACCAGAAGGGTTAATTTTCCCCATAGTAGGGTATTAAATCCATAAGAAATGTTCCAATATTTTCCGAAAATGATGTAAAAGAGTATACTATGAGAAATGGAATAATACCCAAGATCATTACAAAAGAAGTTACAACTTTTTGTCGAAGAATACATAGCCAAAAGCACGTCATGACTTTTACTGACAGGTAAGCCTTGGGGTTTCACATTCATGATTGTGATCCAAGGCTTAAGTACACGTTATTGAATTATTTTATCAATATAATTAGGTACTTTCAATTTTTCAAGAAATATTTGTTTGATATATTTAACTTAGCTCCTAATTGCCCAACTAATAAAGTACAAGAATCCTAAAATAGGCAAATAATAATGGCTACTATATTTTTAAACGTTTAAGAACGTCTTAAATCGCTCCGAGTAATCTTCGAGATCACCAAATCAAGGTTAGTAAAGAGACAGGTTAGGCAGATTCTGACGTCAGCCGGAAGTTACTTAGCGCGCAGCCATCTTCCATATTCCTTTGACAATTGCTAGATGGCGGTTTATATTGTAATTACGGCGGGAATTTCAAACTAATATCCAATATGTTGTTTCCAATGAACGTTGCCAGGTGGCACTTAGTAAGTCGATTGTCATATAGCGTAAGTAACGCTTTAACATACGTTTCACTATAATCAAGCATAAATTTCACTATATTATAATTTTTAAGCAGACGCCGGTCGTTCAATTTAGTTCAGTTCAGTTCGTATTCCACTCAGTCGCTTGAGTCGGCTTGACCTTAATGCCACCTGGCAACGTTCATTGGATATTAGTTTGAAATTCCCGCCGTAATTACAATATAAACCGCCATCTAGCAATTGTCAAAGGAATTTGGAAGATGGCTGCGCGCTAGGTAACTTCCGGCTGACGTCAGAATCTGCCTAACCTGTCTCTTTACTAACCTTGCACCAACTTATTCCCGCGAAATTCCGCCAATCGGCATTGAGGCATGATACCAACGCCACCTGGCCCCAAGCAAAAAATATAATATTTTATACTGCCCCCGAGGTTCATATTCTCTGTATGGTACATGAAGATAGGTGTATTCGGTCTCGTTACCCTTCAATTTCTTCTTAGAAACCAATTTATGCTCCTATAAAGTTAATCAAATTTGCCGCTATCTAATTCATCCTATCAAATTTACGTTTAAGTGACGTTCACCGACGTCTATGAGGAAAATGAAATTGTACTTTCTAGTTTTTGCCTCTGAACAGTATACGAGCGTGAACATCACGAATAAATCGGTGAGAAAGAAATATATAGTCCTGGTCGATTTCCAAAACCGGAAGTCTAGAGAACCTCGCGAAAATTTTGGCGGGGAAAACTTTTTGTCACGTGATCGTCCGCCATCTTTTTGTAGTGTGAAAATAGCTACAGACTAGCCAACGCCTCCTATACTTTATCATATAGGAAGCGTTGGACTAACAACTTGAATTTGGTTTGTGGGAAATAAAATTAGAAATAGTCTGGCAACCTGTTACTACAAAAAGATGGCGGCGCGGCTATGAGACAAGGGCCCATTTCCGGCAAATCGACCAGGACTATTCGTATAAATTGAGCGTAACCTAACTATATACGTGATTTCATTTATCTTACCTTGCGACAAGGATAAGAAGACAGCACCATCACTAAAACTAAAAGAATATGCAATGAATTAGTGTTGTTAATTTTTCGGAAAAGTAAAACGCGGAAAATTTTCCGCTAATCGCAAAAATTAAAAAACCGTGGTGTAAGCTTTGAATCATTGAGTTTTCAATTATTTTAATTGAAAGAAAATGAAATTGTTAATCATAGTACAAAATAAAATTTTTTTTTAATTCGGTAGCTCATAAATACTGAACATTTTCCTGAAAAATTTGCCTCAGTCATTTAAAGTTCCTAGGGAATTTGTGGAAAACCCCCTTTAGGAAAAAATTTGAGTACTTAAAATCTCCATAATTCTTATGGAGTACCTCTTGCCGATTTCCGTACGATTGTTAAGGCGTATTTCACAATAGTATGTATTGGCAGAAGCCGATGAAACCCTCCTTTGAAGTCTATTACTCCCGGGTCTTGTTTACCCCTCTCTGTATGGGTTATTCTCAAAAGGCGCGATCCGTACGCCTCCTAACGGTAGATGTTTTCGGAGCGGGAGCTCGTCGAGCGAATATCTACAGCAGCCTTGGAGTTCGTCCAAAAAACGTCGTCGTTTGTGGAGAGAGAGAATTTCCAATTTTCCGTAGACAGGGGGGATGAAGTAGGACCCCTTCTAACTCGTAAAATTGTGAATTTTACCCATACAGAGAGGAGCGCTATATGGAACATTGGAGTAGTAGACTTCAAAGGAGGGTTTCATCGGCTTCTGGTATTGGTAAAATTCGTTAAGAAATTCTTGATAAAATTATAGGGCTTTAGTGAACTTGCGTGACACGCATTATTCGGAAAATATATTTTAATAAAAACTTTAGAAAATGTATAAGAATTTAGTTTAGACAAAATCTTCAAATGAAAAAAGTGACGAAATTCCTATTATATTATAAAGAAATTCCATAAGTATATATATTTTTTTTCTTTCTTAAGAATTTTTCAGATATTTATTTAGGATAGGTGAACAAACTAGCCCCTGATGGCGCAACTTTTGAAAAGTTAATAATTTGTCAAGGGCTTTTTGTGTAGGAATCAAAAACGTTTTTCGTAGATTTTAATTGTTAAAATATAATTGACACTCACCAAGTAGAGGCAGGTAAACGCTATTAATTACGCGTACTTATTAACTTCTAGTCGTCAAGAATGACTGGATTTATTGCGGTAAAATTCTCCCACAACGATCCTTCAAAGCATCACCTTCCTTTCAATACATTATAAAGAATCCCTTCTCGGTAAATCCATAATATATTGAGGGTTGCTATAACTGCTACCAGAGGTATATAATAACCCCCTTCGGGGGGAAGTATGAAAGATAGGCAAAATCGACGAACAACGAGTGCCCGGCGTAAATCGCGGCGGCTCGACACACCGCTTTACTCCCAAAAAATAGTTACACCATTTTGAACCTGACTAAATTTTCCCTACGCGCACTTCCGGAACTCGCGAGCTGAAGTCAACCTTCGACTCCATTTTAACAGACAGCCTGACTCCCGAGACAGGAAGTTCTAAACACAAATCGAGCCGTCTTGTTTATACAAAGACCATTTACTAGAGTAGCGACATTGAGAAGTCCAGCGCGAGCTAGTGGCCTAGATAGTCAGCAGCGGGCTCTTGTTGTTCGTGATTTTTAGCATTGGTAGTATAGGGGCTTTCATACTTCCCCCCGAAGGGGGTTATTATATACCTCTGCTGCTACCAACTTTAATTCTTTAAGCCAAAGTAATCTATAATTCTAGGCACAAAACAATAAAAGCAGCTCATTTCTAACAGCCTTTTGAAGTTTTTCTGTTATTTTTGGGTTTTAAAAGAACCGAGATAAGGAGACCAGGGCTCCCACCAGATCCCTAAAATACCTAAAACCCCCTACTTTCTTTTGATTTCCCTAAACCACCATAAAATCGTGATTTTGGTCACTAGCTAAGAACCAAACTAAGGGTCAACTTCAAAATTAATTTTAAAATACTTAGACTTAATATTTTTAAACGAAACTTAAAAAGTTCAACATTCGAACCTTGCTCTACCATTTAAAATTGGTTTTAACCGTAACAAATAATTCCTCTTTTAGTTCTGCGATGCAAGGGACATGTCCTCGAAAGAGTCGATTTTAATGTTATTTCAATGGGAAAATGGAGCGTTCTGATTGGCTAAAGGTCGAATTTGTGAAATAACATTACAGATGATGATGGGCCCATAACATTGAACGCTATCGCGTTCGTAGAATTTATTTTTACCAAGCTTCAGAAATTAATTTATAAACCAAAAACTTGTCTAAAAATTCCTAGAAAATTCTCAACTGGCTTTTTTGACACTGTGATTCTGAAAATAAATTCTAAAACATTCGAACCTTTATCTTTCTTTAAAATTATAACAAGTGATTCCTTCTTTTAGTTTTGCCCGTCACTGGACTTGTCCTCCGAAAAACCGATTTTAATGTTATTTCAATGTGAAAATGGAGCGTTTTGATTGGATAATTACTGAATTTTTTTAGGAAATTGAAATTGTATTACAGATGATGATGGGCCCATATAAAAAAATAATAAAATGCATCTATTTATGTATTTATCTGCCATTTAAAGTATCATTAGAGTATTTAAATTACCAAAATGCAATATCTTAATTTAAACATAAATTTTCCCAACGGTACTTACTGTAGTTTTGTTTGAACGTTTCGTATCTGTCGATAAAATATAGACAATTTTCTTCAAATGTGGCATTTTCAGCTAAGACTTGGTACTTGCAGAATAAAAATAAAATACTAATTACGATTGGCATGGATCTCATTTTGTTAAATTTACCTAAATCTAAAAACAACTGTCACGCAACGAGTTTCCGAGTTTGACTATTTATATCACGTCAAATAACGAATATATAACGCGTTAGGATGACTATGGAATAATTTATATTCACGATTATTGAATACGAATGTAGTACAATTAGATGGAAAATAGAAAACATTAAGCGTACCCTACATAAAAACTTTCATCCGTTTGTTGTCTTGATTTAAAGTCACCCCATGTCCGATTTCTAATGAAAAATAAAAGGAATTTGAAAAGCCTTTTCGAAATGTTTTAAAAAAAAAGTATTAAATATATACATATGGCGCAACTATTATTTGGTATCTCTGAAAGAGTTGATTTACGGCATAATATAGAACCTTTCTGGCAGGTACTCATTGTAGAAGCTTGGAAGACAAAAAAAGTATATTTAAACTTAAAACATATACCAAGAATAGATTCAACACAAGAATATGGAAGAGCTATACATTTGTCCGCGCGCTAGTCTCAAGCGGATGGAGCCTATGGAGGTCTTACGTCGCGCCTCATGTCACGTGCGCAAGAAGCGATTGGCGGTTTTCTACGATAAGTGCGGGGGGGGGGGGAGGATATCAGGCTGCGGGGATAGGCGCAGCCGGCAGAGCTAGCTCTCTGTCGCGGACCTCGAAAGCTCGTGATAGGGTGAAAATCATAACGCGTACAACGTCAAATCTAGTAAGCTCCACCCGCTCGAAACTAGCGTTATACCAGAGGTATAGCGTACGGTTCGATACTCTTGTGTTGAATCTATTCCAGATGGAAAAAACTAATACAAGATTTAACCATCGTTAAGCCTAGTCGGAATAAACATGGCGGTAATGCTCTCTTTGAGAGATTAAAATCATCCCCAAGAGCCCAATAACAGGAAAACCAAAACAAATAATGTAAGAAATAACAACACCCTTAATGGCCTCAATACTAAAATAAACATGTAGAGTATCCATATGCAAAGTCAGTGAAGGCAAAATATTCTATTATATATCATAAAAGTAACTCTTACAAGGAGACTACCCGAGGTGTTTATCGCCGATTTTGTCCAAAGTATGCTATAATGTATACCATAAGCCTATTAATTGTTCCAATAAGTGAAGGACTTGCGTAGGGCCTTATAGTAACTGCATTGTCCATGCGAGAAGAAATTTTATAAAAAACACTAGGATAATAGCGCCATCTTCAAATTCAAATTTTCCCCTCTAAACCGGAAACAGAACTGCGAGTGTAGAAGGAAAGACACATTCCAGGCGCATATTTGGTTGACGACTTGACGGTAGTGAATTTCATCGGCATATATTGCGCAACAACCGCGTCCGCGCCGGGCACGCTTGCAGACATTTCCGTTCGAAACTCGAATCATGCACTGCGCGGATTATTTTGGGAAATCGACTAGTTGAAGTCAGAGCCACCAGGAGGTGGGTAAGATAATACCTACTATTTTAAAACGGACGCGCGCCGAGAGTCATATATGGCTTAGACCTTCACTTATTGGAACAATTAATAGGCTTATGTGTATACCTATAAATGATTTGAAAATCCCCAAAAGGAGACGATGCACTATCCATTAGTTTGGCCATACAAACCGAAAACGTTTTACGCCATTTCAATCGAAAAAAAATCTCCATTGAAAAAAGCATGGGATTTTCTCGGTTTCACAGGGGGTACCTGTGAAACCTTTTCAAATTTTCAAATTGTTTCGAAATTGTCAAATGGGTAATGTGGTTCATATCTAGGTAAAATTCATCAAGTTTGGATAAATTGGGACTTTGTTGGGCCTAAATTGGTACCATTTTTGGGTAAAATAGGGAAAAGAAATTTGGTTTTTTCGACGAAGGTGCTTAATGGCCAAATACATTTTCGGTTGCCATGGCCAAACTAATGGGTAGTCGTCTCCTTTTGGGGATTTTAATATCTTATATAGGTCTGCATTATGGCAGACTTTGGGCAAAATCGGCGATAAACACCTCGGGTTGTTAGTAAACTTGGCGAACCTCTAGAAGTCACCATTTTATCTGTTTATACTGTATCCTCCAGTTCTTTCGCTACTATCATCTGCTTAATATATGTTGACGTTTCAGTTCAGAAACGTAACATGGGAGACTCTATTAAGTCTGTCGTCCCTTAAGATGGACAGTTCCTGGCTTTAGTCACTTTAGTTCCTGCATAATCGTCGTAATCAAAGAAAGTACTCGCTGAATCACTGTACTCACCATAATAAATCTCTTTCGTACTCACTGATTTCGTATTTGGTGTACATTAGAATAAGAAGAGATTAGCTTAGATACTCAACCAAAGGTTTTATATAAAGATATTTAAAAGTATAAAAAATATCTAAAAGTATACCTGTAATTCTCTAGGTAATCATGTCCGTCTGTCATTATGATTGCTTCAAAACGGATTAGATTATGTATTAGGGTCGCATTCTTTGCTCATACTGAAGTTCATAACGGTATGAATTTTCTGCCATCTCCACGTGCCTTTCCTTTCCATAAAGATAACCAAACATTTAATCAAAAAGAAAATAAGGAGGCTAAGAACTTAACGAAGTAATAGGCGATAGTAGTTGTAAGGGATATAATGGTTCGCTAGGTCGAAAGCGATCCATCCACCGTGGATTTTTCAGTTTTTTTTCTAAAAGTGTGAATGGTTAACACCCATATACAGTCCGGGTTTTTTTAGCAGCTTCTCAATGGTTTGAAGGTAGGTCAGCGGTTTGCAAAACAGAGTTTCCCAGTTCAGCGTCTGTCAAAAGACTCAAAACAGTGGTGTCTCAGAACACCGATTGTCAAAATAACAATTTCATAACAGCGAATGTCGAAACAGCGGAAATTGTCAAAACAGCGAATGGCGAAACAGCGGATATTTTCAATTTTACGCAGTATATTCATAACGGCCAAAAAGTGTTCATTAGAAAAACAAAGTCTGCTCTGTGGTTGTTGAACTCTAATGAAAAGCTCTCTAATGACAGGTTACTTCAAGTTAGTGGCGAGGTCAAAAACAGAAAAATCTTAAAAATACAACGCGCAATAGTGTCACAAAATCCCAAGGAATTCAAGTCGGTGACTTGTGTGCATTTAAATACGAAGGAAGTTTTTTAATAGGGAGGGTCCTCCAATTTTCATACCTTAGTGGAAAAAATGCGTCGAACAGAAGTTACTCCGGGAAGTATGCTAAAATTAATGACTACAAAAACATCGGGGTGCTTTGCAACTGGTACAAAATTGAAAACCCATCGAAACGTTAGAAGTTGAGTCTTGTTATGATTTTATGTTATGGTTATTCTAACGTGAACCAGGGACGGAAATAAGCACAAGTCACTGGTCATTGTCCGATAAATTTTCCAAATGTCCGATAACTTTTTATTTTTAAGAGGGGGTCACTGGACAAATGTCCGATAAAAAAAAGTACTTTTCAATACAAGAAATGTAGCATTGTCCGGTAATTTTGTTAAATGTCCGATAACTTTTGAATTTTTAAGGGGGGTAACTGGACATTTGTCCAATAAGAAAAATTTCTTATTTCCGTCCCTGAACGTGAACAACTATATTTTTACAGTTTCGCAAGACATTCAAAGTTTGTCAGACCCACACACGTGGTCCCATTGTCCGGGCCTTCAAAACCCCGCCGATCTATCCACAAGGGGAATGTCCGCGAAAAAATTAGCAAAAAGTAAAATGTGGTTGGAAGGACCAGAATGGTTAAAGGGCCCAAAAACAAGTTGGCCAAAAGATCGGTCAATAGAAATAGGATTTGACCCAGAGCACATGGAGCTCGAAAAATGAAAAACTATTAGCCTGGCTATGAATTTAGAAACAAAAAACAACACGCTTATCGCCAATTTCAGAAGCCGATGAAACCCTCCTTTGAAGTCTACTACTCTAATGTTCGATATAGCTCTCCTCTCTGTATGGGTAAAATTCCCAATTTTACGAGTTAGAAGGGGCCCTACTTCATCCCCCCTGTCTACGGAAAATTGGAAATTCTCTCTCTCCACAAACGACGACGTTTTTTGGACGAACTCCAAGGCTGCTAGAGATATTCGCTCGACGAGCTCCCGCTCCATAAATATCTACCGTTAGGAGGCGTACGAATCGCGCCTTTTGAGAATAACCCATACAGAGAGGGGTAGACAAGACCCGGGAGTAATAGACTTCGAAGGAGTGTTTCATCGGCTTCTGCCAATTTTAATACTTTAGGTAAGGGCATATCACATGGTACTCGGGGAGGTTAAAGTTGGGTTTCCCAACTTGTTAATAGCTAATTTCGGAGAAAACGTTCCCTCAATTTTTTGGTTGTTAAAATTAGGAATATTCTTTTACTATCGGTTTTGCATTTGTTAATATACAATATACAATATTGACGAAACATCTCCTGCCAACCGACGTATTCAATTTCAGGCCTCAATTTTCACGACAAACTTGTCCATGGAAACCCTTGTTTGTTGTTTACAAGATATATCATAATTGTTCATCTTCTAGGAACAGAAAACATTTGGGTTTTTAACTTACCTCTAGCCACGACTAGAATTACGAAATTGCTCTCATTCTTATGGTACCAACATAAATCGTGAGGCAGGAAGCGAGTCAATTGTTATCCAATGACATCAGACGTGGCCAAATATCTCCAATTAAACCTCTCACGTTCCACCCTGACAAATATCATTAAAGAGCTTGTCTCACGAATACGATAAGTTTGGTTCATGGATCTGAAAAGTGTAATAAGCGAGCTACTAAATGTTGTTAAAAACTAGCTATGACACTTCAAAAATTACAAGCTTTAAAAATTATAACAAATGACGAACCTTTTTGTAGTAATTAGAGGGGAGTATACTGGAATACCTCTTTTAGTTATATACAAAATTACTTGAATGAAATAAGTTGAATTTAAAAGCCACTAGTTTGTAATAAAAACTCGCGCTTCTATACCAGCGTTGAAGGAGAGTATTTTGCATGGGCTACTTTTTTCCAAATGATATAAAAAAATGGTATCAGTTACCTTCAGCCGAGGGGGGCAGACACTCGCAAACTCAGGTGTACGCAATGTTTGAACTCTTTGCACTATCAAAGCTGAACTCAGAGCTCATAAGAGTTCGAACTCAATGCACTGTCAAAGCTGAGCTAAGTGAACTCAGGTGTACAGCGAATTCAAGAGTGTCGGACCCCTCGCCTTCAGCTTTTTCAATTTGCTTACGTCGTTCCCGACCGACAGACATACCTACACACAGAGAATTATACGTATTTTTATTGATGATTTTTGTTTAAAACAAAAAAATCTTAAATTCGGAGCTAAATCTCGATCTACGAAATGGAAATACTCGACAGAGGTCACTATACATGTATCTCTAGGGAGTATCTTTAGCGTACGAAGGTTTTTTGGAGCCAGAAAGTGTACTACCGGGTTTGATGTAAACCAAATTTTCAAACAAATTGAGAGAAAATATATTATATAATTATCCTATTATATAAATATCCTGTTGACTTTTCAATACAATAATCGATACAATAATCGAGCTTAGATTGGTAGAATAAAACATATATTATCAGAAGCCGATGAAACCCTCCTTTGAAGTCTACTACTCCAATGTTCCATATAGCGCTCCTCTCTGTATGGGTAAAATTCCCAATTTTACGAGTTAGAAGGGGTCCTACTTCATCCCCCCTGTCTACGGAAAATTGGAAATTCTCTCTCTCCACAAACGACGACGTTTTTTTGAAGAACTCCGAGGCTGCTAGAGATATTCGCTCGACGAGCTCTCGCTCCGAAAACATCTACCGTTAGGAGGCGTACGAATCGCGCCTTTTGAGAATAACCCATACAGAGAGGGGTAGACAAGACCGGGAGTAATAGACTTCAAAGGAGGGTTTCATCGGCTTCTGATTTAATTTAATCTTTTATTCAATATTACTTAAATTTATGAAACTATATTACACGAAGATCTCAAAATAAGATTTTCGAGAACTAGACTTTTACTTTATCTGATCAAGTTTCGTATTAACGATTGAAAATTGTTTCCGAGGCCATGAAACCTTTCTTTCAGAAGGTTTCTCTAGACTTATACGGTTATTTATTGTCTCTACGTGCGTGAAGAGACACACCCCTCCAATAAAGCCTATTACCAGGTAGAATACTTCTAACTTGTCTAACGTCTAGCGGCCACTCAATGTAGAATGGTGTATGAAAGGTTCCGAACTTTTCACTTCTGCGCAATTACCGAAAACTGTTTTGAAGACAGGATAGGCTACATTATTCTAATGGCCCCGACGTTTGGTTTCACGGTTAATTGATTGATTGGCTTTAAAGGGAATATGAACCAAAAAAAAAATCGTGTTGTTTTTGCATATAAATTTTGGGCTTTTAATTTATATTCATTTATGTTAATCGTATCGCGTTTTTGGCTAGATAAATAGTTTTTTTATAACATTATCAGGGTGACCACTGAAAATTTGAAAATCCTATATAGGAAATGTAGGGAAATATAGGAAGAAATTTATGTAAAATATAGGATAAAATAGGAAGAAATAAGTGGAAAATATATGATAAAATAGGAAAATAATTAAAAGTAGGAACCGTGTTTATTATCGCGTCACAACTCTCGCCACCGGTTTAAACACGGTATTAATATGATCCAATTGCTTAAATAGTATGGAATTTTACAGACTATTTTAACTGGAAAATGTACAGTTAAGCTAAAATAATCTTATACAGCCACAGCTGACAGTATGATTTAGAACTTTACCCTTAACTAGAGATTTTGAGTAGAAATATAGGAGATTGTAGGAATTGACATTAAATAGGAGAAAATAGGAAGGAGGTTAAAATATAGGAAATATAGGAAAAGTGGTCACCCTGCATTATTAATAATTATTACATCTATTACATAATCTAATAAGTATAACACTTTGATAGATTATGTAAAGACTGATTAAATGAAATCTAATTAAGAAATTAGATTAAATCATAAATAGTGATAATGAATTATGGATTAAAAGTTTATTTAATTTATGAATAAAGATTAGTCTGATTATATAGCAGCTTATTAACGAAACTATTAAATGAAGATTAGCACGTGAATAAACCAATTTCGTTAACGGTAATTGCAATAGAATAATATAATTATCTTTCAATAATTTCAATAAACTTGGCTTTAATTTCTAAAATTACCGAAATTTTAATTGAATATTAGAAAAGTTTCGTGTTGGTCTGAAACAAAAATTAATTAACCATTATTAAAATGATTAAATCGGCATTAAAATAAAAGATAAACTGATTGAAATGATATTATCGTGGTTAAAATGAATGAATTATGATTAAAATGAATGAATTTTGATTAAAATGAATGAATTAAGATTAAAATGAATGAATTGTGATTAAAATGAATGAATTATGATTGAAATGAACGAATTATGATTGAAATTAACGAATTATGATTTAAATGAACGAATTATGATTAAAATGAACGAATTATGATTGAAATGAATGAATTATGATTGAAATGAAAGAATTATGATTAAAATGAATGAATTATGATTAAAATGAACGAATTATGATTTAAATGAACGAATTATGATTGAAATGAATGAATTGTGATTAAAATGAATGAATTATGATTAAAATGAATGAATTAAGATTAAAATGAATGAATTGTGATTAAAATGAACGAATTATGATTGAAATGAACGAATTAGGATTAAAATGAATGAATTACGATTAAATGAACGAATTATGATTAAAAGAACGAATTATGATTAAAATGAACAAATTATGATTAAAATGAATGAATTATGATTAAAATGAATGAATTATGATTAAAATGAATGAATTATGATTAAAATGAATGAATTATGATTAAAATGAATGAATTATGATTAAAATGAATGAATTATGATTAAAATTAATGAATTATGATTAAAATGAATGAATTATGATTAAAATTAATGAATTATGATTAAAATTAATGAATTATGATTAAAATGAACGAATTATGATTAAAATGAATGAATTATGGTTAAAATTAATGAATTATGATTAAAATGAACGAATTATGATTAAAATGAATGAATTATGATTAAATCACGAATAATATTTTGAATCTTTATTAAAACCGATATACTATAATCATTTAATCGTGATTAAAATTATAAAATCCAAATTAATAAATCCTGATAAAATTATGATCCAAATTAATCGTGATAAAATTGCGAAATGATGATAAAACCGATGAAAAAACAAATGTTTTGCGCATTTGCTTTCCCTTTATAGTACTTAACCCAACAAAACAAATACATTTAACATTGAGACAACAGTTTCACTGAAAATGCTTTCTTTGTGAGTAAGACATCAAGACAATCGTCGATCCACTTATATTCTACGCTGGTGTTATAGCTTTTCAAAATCGTGATGTTTTCCAGTCTCCAAACAATATTTTCTTTACCAAGTGAGATGTGTAATCAATTTAGCCTGCATCCGGCGAGACTGGCTTGGGAAACTTTAAGCGTAACGATCTAAAACCTAATTTGTCTATAGGCTATAGTGCGAAAGATCCTACATAAATTAACCGTTCAATGATTGCTTTCATAAAGGTAATAATTTAATAAAACGTACCAAATAAAGCGATGCTGAAGAAATTCATTTTTTGGGGCGTTGAGAAGACTATAATGTATCCTAACAACGAGTGATTTTTTTAATCTATTAATTATAGTTCAAATAAAATCCACCAGTAATAAAGTTTACAAACAAATATTAAACCAGAAGCCTATGAAACCCTCCTTTGAAGTCTACTACTCCAATGTTCCATATAGCGCTCCTCTCTGTATGGGTAAAATTCACAATTTTACGAGTTAGAAGGGGTCCTACTTCATCCCCCTGTCTACGGAAAATTGCAAATTCTCTCTCTCCACAAACGACGACGTTTTTTGGACGAACTCCAAGGCTGCTAGAGATATTCGCTCGACGAACTCCCGCTTCGAAAACATCAACAGTTAGGAGGCGTACGAATCGCGCCTTTTGAGAATAACCCATACAGAGAGGGGTAGACAAGACCCGGGAGTAATAGACTTCAAAGGAGGGTTTCATCGGCTTCTGGACCGGCCTATTATTTTAATGTTAGGACATTATCAGCGTTGTTGAAGGCTGAAATAATGTGATTGGTCGGAATTTAAATTTACCTTTTTTTCACCAAACTATGAAAATAGTTTCACCATTTTTTTACCCTCTCTTTCGAAACTATTTTTGCACGTGAGAGTTAAGCTTTTTTAACTTCTAATTTTAAAACCAAAAGACAGACTTGAATTATGAAGTCCGTGGTCCAAAGGCGTTGCTATCCCCCAAAGATCTGGGTTTTATTATTAAGGCTCTTCTTCCCTTAAAACGACGTTTTTGTGCTTTAGTTATATCAACTTTTTATACAGTTTATTACAGTTAGAAATACCAGGCTTTCAAATATTATAGAAAAATGTCTGCTTAATGTATTGGTGCTAAATTTGTTCTTACGACATATCATGATCATTGGTTATAATTATCCAAATCAATAAAGATTTGGCCTTACATGACTCCCTTTCATCCTACCGTTTTGCAGAACTAGCAAACCGATTGGGCCGCGAAATGTGGCATTTTGTTCAAAACATTTCTACGTATGATTTGAGTACTTTTTCATTCTTTTATCTTTATTATTTTAAAAGATATTTAGGTTTAAAGTTAAAATTTAACTTTTGCGAAAAATTGAAGTTTAAGTTATCGGCCCGTAATTTCATTTCTAAATACCGTATCATCGTAAAAATAATCTCAAATCATAGATTGAAATCACACCTTTTTTTGACATGTTAATAGAAAATTACGCTTGATTAATTTTAAATAACTGTAGGATGAAATACATCCTTCTAATCTCCCCATTGAGTTAACCCAGAGTCCTAGTTCCGAATGAAAATGTTGAACGCCATCTAGTATTTTAAATCCGTAACTTTTGGCGGAAAAGCAGCCTTAACTTTATTTGATGAAAACATTGTGATATCAGATGAAAACTGCTGTATCCATGCAAAGATGGCGTTAGTGTGTCTATGAGAGAATCTAGTTCTCCCTTCCCTCTCATAAGATAAAACTTACTGCAGACGTCAGAGAGTGAAGTACTAAAAATAACAATCTGTAACCAGGCACTAAAGTTTTAATTATTGTACATCACGAAATTATTGAAACACGAAACCCTTTTAATCTTTTATTCTTGTTGCGGGTAAAATTCATTTAAAAACTATTAATTCCACAAGGAGACAATAACGTAGTTTTAAAGGGGAAGTGATCGGTTAATTCTGAAATCCTGTTTTTGTGAACTTGTTACGGAAAAACTAAAGCCCGTAAAAATAAACGGTGAACACTATTCAAAAATAGAATAATTGAATTATTTGATGAATTATTATTTAACCGAAATTCTAAACGGAAATTAAAATACTAATCGTTAAAGGTTCGACTCTTTTTGTCGTTGTTACGCGATAACTCCTGGTCCGATTTCTATCGTTTGGATTTTAATGAATAGCGACGCGAATGAAGTACGGAATGAATGTTTATAAAAGATGACGGACTAGTTGAACTATTTTATAATTGGAAGAAAGAGGATTTTTCGGTAGTTACGAGGAAAAGTCAAAGATGTCGCTACCTATCGAAAATCGCGATTTCGCCAAATCGACGTCTTGTTCGTGATACGGGCAACGGAAAAAAGAAATAATTCGGCCGTTTTTAGGTTTATTAACGTCATCTCGCGTGTTTTTTACTCCCTATCTCCCACTTTATATTTGTTTAGCGAATAAAAAATGAAATTAAAATATTTTTTAAGAGACCAATTTCAACGCCATCTAGGATTTTTTTCTCAAAACACAAAACCTTTTACTTCCCCCTTAAATATGCGGATCCGCTGATATGATACAGTTATTTTGAATACCCGCTGTTACGGTAATCGCTAATTTGGAAATCCGCTCTAATGATAAAGCTGTTTCTCATGAACGCTTTTTTGGTAACGTTGTTTTGAGAATCGCTAATATAGGAAAGCGCTATACTACCTACATACCGTTTAGGACAATAATGAGCTTTTCAATGCGCTAGGTGGTTATATGGTTGGAAAATGAATCCCTTGACTCCTCCACCAACACCCCAAATAGTATCAAATTGTGATAAGAATTCCAGCAATTCTTTTCACCTGTTCAATTTGCAATTGCTATTTACATAAACGTGATGATCATTGGGTATTTCTTTATTAAATACAAAAACCACAGCGTTCATATTTTCTAAGATTTCCACACATACTTGTTATATTATTGCGCTTTCTTGAAAAGTTTAACTTATTGGATTCAGAGGTTACTGACCAAGATAACGGAATCGATTCTTGAAAAGTCGAAACTTTGGATTTAAGTGTTTTCAAATTTTTGCAAACTATGGTAGGGTCGCCTAATTCTGAACGCTTCTAATTCTGAACACTTTCATTTAAAAATGTATAACTTAACTTTGGTTGGGTCGATTTAAAGATGGAAAGGCTCGTTTTGTAGATTAAGAATGGGGCTATTCGAGGAACGCGACTTCAACACTCTAGGAAAAGATCCGGAGAAGATACGACCCTAATTAGCCAACCGCGATAATTAGCCTAATTAATTAGACCGTTTTTAAGGGAATGTTCCCCTTTAGGGTCCGGGAAATAAGGTTTTACGAGCTAAGGAAAAATCGCGGGCTTACGCAATCTATTTCGTCGTACAGTTGGAGATCCCCGCTACAAATTGAACTTCTCAAACCCAGAAATTGTTCATAAGTTCTACATTATCAAAGTCTTTGTAATTGTGATTGTTATTCGAGCAGAGACCAGATCATTTTTATTTAGCGATGGGTTTTTTTCAATCTCAATATCCTGGTCAACATTTACAAAGCCAAGATCAACCCTCGCTGTTTCACAAACGTAATGATGTTTCTTCAATTTAGGAGAAGTTATCTTTTCGGGGTTAATACTTTCAACCAATTTCTTTGAGACTTCGATATTAATGCCATTTTTTTCAGGTTTGGGTACTGAATAAAATGTTCGCTCATTGTGTAAACGACTTACTCTTACAATCCAAATAACAGCAATATTTAAGTATTATTCCCTTTTTGACAGGACTACTCCGGCTTGGAGTCCCCAGTTCAAATTTAAATGTTAACCCTTGGTTAGCTTAGCGCAAAACTCTAGCAGACGCGACTAACGACTTCGAAAATATAACTTCTAAAAATATAATTTCTAAAACTACAGCTTGTAACCAACCAAAAACCAGATGCATTCTGGGCAATTTTTATTTATAATACATCTCGTGTTAAACCCATAGAGATTTCCACTCCATCCTACTCTCTCCTCCAAGCTCAGGCTCAAAGGCAATTGTCATCTTCTAGCTTCGGGTGGCATTGATTTATAATTAAAGAAATTTTCAAATAATATAATTTTGTAACTCGCGCTAAATATACGATTAATATTGTTAATAAACATATCTGCGGAAAAAAAATTTATCCACTTTTGTTAATATAAACGATTTCTTGTTGCTCGAAATAATTCGGAACAAATTTAACCGAAATAAAATTATTTTTCTAGGGTGAGCTTGGCTAAGTTTGGACACTTTTTGGAAATCTAGCCCTCTCTGCATTTATTACACAAACTTTGGACAGCATAGGACTAAATTTGGATAATGCTTTTTTTAATGCAAAAAAAAAAAAAAAAAAAAAAAAAAAAAATTGATTCAAAACATAAATTTTCGTGTATTTTCAAATAACTTAAAAAAAAAAAAAAAAAAAAAAAAAAAATTTGCTAATTACCTTCACTGTTCAGATTCAGTGCATAAAGGACAAATGTAATTAAAAGACTCGCTTTCAATGTCTTTCTTCTCATATCACTCGTACGTCATCTGGTTTCCTCTTACTCACATAGTGGTTTAATAAACTTTAGTTAACATAAAATATACCTCGGAAGAAAGTAATCTAAAATTCAAAGTGAAAATCTAACATTATTTTAAAGAGTTTCCTTACTGTCCAAACTTAGCCACCCCATAAGCCTGTCAGAAAAAGTGAGTCATTCAAATTATTTATTTAAAAGTCAGTAGTTAAGGTTATGAATCGAAGTATAATGATTGAATCTTCTATAATTCCAAGCCGCTAACCACTCTAATCGACAGAAAAGAAAAGAGACCTTATTTAAAACAAGTATGAGATGAACATTCCTCAAATTTTAATAAGTTTAATTATGAAAAGTTCGCGTACTTCCATATTTGTCCTCTATTTTGGAAACGCGTCTTCCAACGAACTTCTTGTTTTTTTTTTTTGGAAAGCTTATGTGTAGGGCTAAACCGTAATACCGGGTTGCCGGAAAAATGCAATACCAGATGGTAGTGACAATTAAAATTGTAAAAGTGTCCAAACTTAGATGTGTCCTAACTTACCCTAACTAACCATATATTCGAACCTTTGTCATCCGAAGGATAAACGGTTCTCTTTACTTTACGCTGTTAATAAGTTATCGAGTGGATTAATACGATGTAATGTTTTAAGAAAAATTCTAATAAAATAAAAATATAAATGTTATGGAAAAATTACAAATTACGCACTCGACAAACCCCGAAATAAAAAGTTGAAACCCGTTCTGAAAAAAATGTAAATGTGATTTGGGTGTAACGGCGCGATAAAATTTTACAATACATTTGCAGATCGCGCGATTTTTTTCAATATAATAGGAATTAGCATATAAAACGTAGCACTCGGAAAGGAAAAATAGGGCTGTAAATACGATTCATTTATTTCAAGATTCAATTGAAAAAAAAATCTAGATTTCCAAGTGAGCTAGAAGATTGAGGTAGCGACTTAAGTCTTCGGGAGTCTATAAAGCGTACGACGAACCTTGGAATCCCTCTTACGATAAACCGCCCAATTGAAATTCGAATAAAGAAGAAAAAAGGATTTGGACAAATTTCAAGTGGTAACCTTACGGTTAAAACCAAGTATCTCCATCCATAAAGGAGAAGTCTCACACGCCTTTGCAATCGTGTAAACTATTATAGTAGGATAACAAGATATCCGTATTTTTACAACTGAATATTTTTGAGCGCATAAAGAAATGTACAAAGTCTAAATTGAGGTTTGCGTCCGCTTGCGCAGTTTCCCACTTGCGCATTTTCATTTGCGCAGTAGCCATTTGCGCGGTTTCCCATTTGCGCAGTTTTCTATTTGCGCAGTTTGCCATTCGAGCCGTCCACAAGAGGGACAGGCTAGTTCGAGTGATTAACTAACCTAACCTAAAATAAATTATAATATAACAAGAGGGACAGGCTAACCTAATCTATCGTAACCTAACATAACTTATAATATAACAAGAGGGACAGGCTAGTTCGAGTGTTTAACTAACCTAATCTAACGTAACCTAACGTAACCTGCAAATGAACACTGCGCAAACAGAAACTGCGTAAATAGAAACTGCGGAAATGGAAACCTGAGGAAATGGAAAACTGCGCAAAAGGAAAACTGCGCAAAAGGAAATGCGCTTGTGGGAACTGCGCAAAACGGAACTGCGCAATTGGAACCTTATCAGAATGTTAAGGTTATCGCGTCTTAAGGTTTTTGAATTCGAGCCCTGTCTTAGTTTAGAAGCTCCAGTCTCAAACAAAGACTGAGACTTTATTCAAGATAATCTAAACTGTTGAATCAAAAATAACGTGTCATTATTTTTTCTTAAAACACAAAGTTTTTATTATTTTCCATACATTAATAAACATGACTTTAGGTACAATTCTCATGGCTTTATTAAAAAATAAAATAGTGCCGGTGTATATTTCCTTTACATTCCACGACTCGTTTCTGAGAACGTACTACTTTATCAGCAATAATGACAAATTAAATTTAGGTTGAACCTTAATCCTGTACATTCAAAATTTTAACAAAAGTCAAGGCCTAATATCAACTAGATCATGTAGAAGTCGTTAGAACCCTTTGAAAATTTAAATGCCCTAGTTTTTAAATTAATATATCGTCATTTGAAGTCTTAAGGAGGACGTGAGCGGATAATTCAGAAATCGGAGGTTTTTTGTGAACTTAATACGGAAAACGAAAGCTCGCAAAATTAAACAGTTAACGCTATTTAAAACAAGAATAAATTAAAATGGTTAAACGTAATTCTTTTTGTAATTGTTACTCGAATAATCTAGGACCGATATCTACCGTTTTAGAAAAATTTAATTAGAATACGGGATTGGAGGAAGTATAAAGGGTGTGGCCGTCTTCTTACAGTTCTCGAATAGAGCTGCCAACACAGAGTGTCAGCCCAGATCATAAACAGGAATGTATGTAATAGCGGTTGTCATTTTAGCGGTGACCCAAAACCGCAATTTGACATAAGCGCAATTCCCGATTGGGCTTTTCACAATACGGTATTTTTTACTTCAGCAGTTTCCCAGACTCAAGACGTTCATACTTGAGGGCAAAATCGGTTCCAAAACCAGTACGAAGCGTTTTCCTTTTTCCCTGGTTCACACGCTGACAAGACGGTTCGCGGCCGTTCGCCCCGGTTCGACGTAAGCCAAGGCTTAGCGTCGTTTTAAAAAATGCCCAGAATTAAAAAATTTTAAATAATTATCTGAAACTAATTAATAAATCGTGTTTGTAACTCGTAAATATTGTATAGCAATTCAATTTTATTACCTTGTACTTCCCCTTTAATAAAAGATAAACTTATTTCGAGTCTATATAGTTATCATTTCTAATTTTTTGCAAACCTCTTGAAGATCAATTCTCTCTATAAAGTGTGATATTTGAAATAGTATATGTTGTACGCGCGTACTTGTGTATGTACACTTAGGCCATTTTCGCACCGCGGTTTATGGCGACTAGCTATTTTATTGTGGAAATCGTAAGAACTTAATAATAAAGACGCGCAGGAAACGCGTGATAAATTTCTCTTCTTTTCCCAGCATATCTTTATATTCCAAGTGTCGGGACGTGTTCGGTATTATATAAGCCGTAGAAAGTGGAACATGCCTCTAGGCCATTTTGTTCTGATAGTTAGGATATCTATTATCCCACCGCCAAGCTAGCTATTCTCCTCAAAACCATTTTCACCCTCTTACAAGTCGGAATGAGGGTTGTTTTTTTCCCACTATAGTATACATTTCCACCTTTTCCACGCACGGCCCTTTGCTTTTAAAAAGGGTTGTAAGGTTAAGACTAGTTCACACTCAAATTTCGCGCTGGAGGTCGTTCGTTAAGTAATAAGGAATATAATTCTTATTCAATGGTCAATAATATTAGTTATATTATTTAAAATTTTAAATATGACCAAAAATAACTATTATCACCATATTAGTAAACGGTAAACTTGAAAGAGCAACCCAAACGGCCCATAGGAAGGGTAACGTAATGTTAAAATGTTTTGTTTCGCCACTGGTAAAATTTTATTGTAATAGTAAACTAGGGTTGTCTCCTCACCTTTCTACCCCAAAAATAATCATTTAACCATTCTAGTCTGCGAATACAAATCAATTGACGTTTAGCTCGATAATGTTAAAGATAGGCCACATCGTTGGATTCGACAATGGAGTAGACTGTCTTCCCCCAACTGAAATCAGTTGAAATTTTGAATATTAGTAGACACACGATAGATAAAGATTCTGGGAAAATATCGTTTTGTAACTGCCACGGGATTTTTCTCAGCAACGATTTATAGTACCCAGAATTTTGACATAATTTGAGGTGCGGAAGCCCAAAACGCCTGTAAAAGTGTTCAACCTGCCGAACAACAAAGTTTTGCAGCAAAGCAAATTCAAGGAGCGAGGCACAGACTATACGGCTAACTCGTATAGTCTTTGTGTTCTGAAAAAAACAAAGAGAAATAACACCGAAAAAGTTTACTGTAGTGGTTTTTATTAAGAAACATTTTATCCTAAGTTAAGTTATACATTTTTAAATGAAAGTGTTCAGAATTAGAATAAAATTAAAACTTACGGTTCGTCATTTTTCGATTAATTTTCCATGGTCGAATACCTATCTTGTAACGTGGTAGTGTGAATCAGGCCTTATAAAGGGACCATCCTTGCACGACCACGGAAGAAATCAACGATAGGATATTGAAATATACATTTAAAAGATAGAAAAAAAAATCCGCAGATGGAAATTGGCATTTGCCATTCAATTTGCACCCATTCGTTTGTAATAGGAAGTTTTTGGGAACTCTTAAAAATTGGTATAAAAACTTTAAGACCCGTGACTAAATCGATTTAAGTTTCAGGTAATGTAACCTTTTGTGCTTTTTGTCCAGCCCCGTAAGAAGTCCCACCGGTTTTTGGTTTTTCACTTCAATTGAGTGTAATACTAGGCTTAAAGGGAGACTAAAATTAGCCATTTAAATATCGTATCTATTTTATCATTTGAACAAAGTCTCTATTTAAGTAAGCTTTGTGTATGAAGATATTAAGATATTTTACAAAAAATTTAATGACCTTTTTCTGCTGCAAATTATTCACCAGTTATTTATTAGGAAAATTGGGAATTCAAGTTTCTTGGCAGATTTTAACTAGATTTTGTTCATTTACTTGATTTCTTTTGATTTAACCAGTATTTTTTTAATATAGAACCAGAAGCCGATGAAACCCTCCTTTGAAGTCTATTACTCCATCTTGTCTTGTCTACCCCTCTCTGTATGGGTTAGTTTCAAAAAGCGCGATTCGTACGCCTCCTAACGGTAGATATTTTCGGAGCGGGAGTTCGTCGAGCGAATATCTCTTGGAGTTCGTCAAAAAAACGTCGTCGTTTGTGGCGAGTGAGAATTTCCAATTTTGCGTAGACAGGGGGTGTGAAGTAGGACCCCTCCGATCTCGTAAAATTGGGAATTTTACTCATACAGAGAGGAGCGCTATATGGAACATTAGAGTAGTAGACTTCAAAGGAGGGTTTCATCGGCTTCTGATAGAACTTACAATTAAATATTTTGATTAAAATTTCATGTTAAGGTTATGGTTACACGATTCCTAGAATTAAAGGTTTGAATCCGTGATGCAGATTCCCTTTAAAATGATCTGTATTAGCGGTCACAAAAGATACTCGATAAATATTTTTTCTATGTCAATGTCGCTCCCTCGTTTTCAAGTCGTCATTTCCATATTTTTTTGCGTCATGAATATCGATATTTGTATATTTATTCTTTTGAGTTTCGAGTATTATAGTCTCTTTGAGATGGCAATGGGATCCATTCTAGCCTCCCTGATGTTCCCCTTAATCATTAAGTAAACAAATCAAAGGGGTATTCAGTATCCTAGGCTCGCTTCTGCTGCAAATTCAAGGTGAAGTTACTCGAGTTGCAATTCGGATGGCCAAGAATTTTCAGCAAAACATTTCCCGTAATTTAAGCCTAAAACAAATTACACTTAATTTGGAAATTTGTTAACTTGATACGGAAAAATTAAAGCACTATTTAAAACTAGGGTGGTGGCGGGTAATGCCATCCAAAGCTAATTTTGTGAATCTTTAATTTGGGTTGCTAAAAGCAAACGATAAAGGACACTGATAAACGCCCCGTCAGAAACAAATCTCTAGGCCATAGGACAAAGATCAGCTACGATACAACTATAATTAACCAAGTACCAATTTACCACGATTAAATTAATGACAATTTAAGGGAATGAAGCTTTTTATGGCTCCGGATATAAGGATTAAAACAATCACAGAAATTGTACAGATACGAACCCGATACCACTAGAAAACCCAGATCTTTAGCTGCACAATACGCGTCTCCGTTCCAGGGACGGAAATAAGAAATTTTTCTTATTGGACAAATGTCCAGTAACCACCCTTAAATATTCAAAAGTTATCGGACATTTAACAAAATTACCGGACAGTGCTACATTTCTTGTATTGAAAAGTACTTTTTTTTATCGGACATTTGTCCAGTGACCCCCTCTTAAAAATAAAAAGTTATCGGACATGTGGAAAATTTATCGGACAATGACCAGTGACTTGTGCTTATTTCCGTCCCTGCTCCGTTCTCATCTAGCCGGCGTATTTAATTATTTATCGAAGATTAGAAAAAAACTACAGACAGAGGCCAATTCCGTCGAATTTAAAGTTGATTAACTTCAAAATACCTAATTAAAACGCGAATTTGCGAGCTTGAAAATCATTTACGATTAGTAATTCAATAATTTCATAGCAGACAGCCTAGTTTTTGCGCCTTATCCGATGTCGTTCAAGGCTGGAAATATTGTAAGTCAAATTCCGTATAGAGGGTGGTAGTGTTTCAAAAACAATATTCACAAAAAAGGCTTAAAACATAACATAGTGCGGTTTTACAATGTGTAAAAATGGAAAATGCTCATGTGGATGTCGCCAATGAAACTAAAATATGAATTTATAAAGTTTAAAGCTGAAATCTATTTGGATAAACACAACTCGAATTTCATCAGAAACCGTAAAGCTGGGTTTTCAAAGGAGCGGGGGTAGCTGGCAAAAATCCAGCGGGTGCGAGAAAATGAAAGCGGAGCGAGAATATCTAATCGGGTCAGATCGGAGCGGGTAGCGATTTTTTACCCTCTTTCCCGCAATTTACCCGCTCTCGCCCAAAAACTCGCTTTAATGAAAACGGTCTTTTTGCTTAGCGGGAGCGAGATATTTTCATTTTTTCTCGCATCCGCTGGATTTTTGCCAGCTACCCCCGCTCCTTTGAAAACCCAGCTTAATTAGTTTATAACTTGAAATGGTTCTCAAAGAAGTCCATACATTTTTAACGCGTCGTAGGTCTAGCGTTTTAAATCTCATAGATAGCGGGAGTCGAGCGTGGAGACTGGAGAGGCGTCGTGCTGATCGTCATCGCGAAGATTTGCATCGAATCTGTTGAAATATTTCAAGTTGATCATCCAAATTTATCGGTAATAGTTAATTTAGGTTATATATTATCGAATTTGATCAAAAATAGCCGCGGGTATCTCGGTCCAAATAGTTAAAATGTGTTTTTGCATCGTGTTTGATCTAAACCTTGGCCTCGTGGCCATTCTGTATCGAGTGGATTGCGCGGGCAATTTCGCGAAGACCAAAATTATATGGATTACTTAATTTACACCTAATCAGTGAGTTTTCCTAATTATACTTAAGTGATATATTTTTTAATTGTTGGTATTTGTACCAAAATGTATATTATTATTATTAGTCTTTTTGAGCTAAGCCAAAATGAAAATATTGGGATGGCAGACCCTGTCTTAGGCCTAATATTTTTAAATTTCACGCTCCTTATCGGAATCTACGTCAGGTTCTTATAAACTAATTTCCGCGAAAATCAACTTTCAATCGCGTTTTTCTACGGGAACTCCTTTATTTTTACTTTCTTCAATCGTACCTTTTTTTATTGTTTAGTGGAAAAATAGAAACTAATCATAGATGTGACGTAATGTCACGACCTCTGCCTGTTTTATTTACGGCTCAAGGTCGTTGATTGTAGACCTACATTTGGCATTTTGGACCTATAATAGGTATAATCAAAAGTCTGATAAGACTTCATACAAAAAGTCCTTAACTGGCGCCCGGTTCTTGCTTTGGCTATAGAAAACATGTAATTTACAGTGCAGACGACGCTAGTCTACAGCACCCAATGAGAACGAGATAGCTAAATTCAAAACTAGCCAATAGCTAGGCGAGTTATACGGAAGTCCTGAAAATAGTACGAAGGGAGGTTTCTTTATTTATTTATTAGGGGGACAACGTACAAGGGGCCTTGAAGGCCCTTAGTGCACGGGAAGGGCAGGATAGTAAAACATTGACAAGTTTCGGGGAATGGAGGTTTCTTAAATGTAAACAAACGTTTAAAAAGGATTAATTGCGATTTAAAAGTTTAAATAGTACGAAGTGAGGTTTCTTAAATTTAAACAAACGATTAAAACTCGGGCGTTACGTCTTTAAACGATTTTTTAAATCAAGATGTTTCCTTAAACATTTCTTAGCATCAGGAAAATAATTGATATTTCAAAGTTTTTATTCAAACCCAATTCAATAGTTCAAAAAACTTATTGCATTTCATTTAAAATTAGTTTAAAAGTAAAATAGGTTTACTTACAAAGTTTTGGGAGCCATAGTGGTGAGAATACCAAAACAATGCAGCAGACGAACATAGTGAAACAACCAACAGCGATTCATGTGGTTAAATCAGGCCAATAATGGTTTAATAATTAATATTGCTAATTAATTCTATCGGAAAAATTGCTTTGAATTTCATTTCTTATTTGTTACCATGACTTCAAAAGTGGTAAAAGATGTCTTATATATGTAAAAACCGGGGGTACTACTTTTTGCAACGCGTAGCCACTAATTTCATTAGATGTTTGGTGAAGTGGCGCAAAAGTCACGTGATTTTAGGTGCCGCTTTACAGAGATATCTGCCTACGCGTAGAAAGGGGAAAGCACTGAAAACAACACGTTTCAGGCCCCTGCGCCAATTAAGGACTTCGCTGGGAGCCCCGCTAGCGATAACGCGGCTACATCTAGGGAAAGCTCGCTAAAATGGGTTAAGTCATTAAACAAGACGTCGCGAGGTCTTCATTCCTTAATTTGCCCGCCTTAAATTTTAATCCGAATTTCGTTATTTTTTTTTACTCGAAACAGGTTCAAAGTGGAAAGGTCTGTTCCTGAAAGCCGCGACTAATCCGGATAATCCGCCCGACTAATCATTCAACAATTTTGACTTCTATACGATAATTACGTTGTTGCCGCGTCCCGGGTAATTGGAGATGATATTTTCCGTCCGCGCAACGAGAACTCCCAGACCTTCGGCCGGGTAAGCTACGCTTTTACACTTAAAGGTCAAATTTGGTTTTCAGGGTTCGTACAAACGAGAGGAATCTCGGTCGAAATAAATTAAACACGGGAAATTAAGGGACATTTATAAGTAACCCGTAAATTTCAGTGAAATACATGGAAATTTGTGGAAAAAGCGTGTTTCGTGTTTTCTGTACGAACCCTGGTTTTTTTGGGTGACTCTTTAGTTTAAATTAACGTCGGCAGCGACGAAATACATCCCACTTTTGGTGCTCGTTAGACATAGATTTTAACTTAACAAAAATAATTATAATGATATTTATTTGGCTATACAAGTTATAACGGGCAACCACGAAGGCGTGGCCTACAATAGGCGGTTGCTTAGAAAATGAAGCAGTACGCGTAAATTAAAATTGTTGCGCGATTGTAACTATTCAAAATGTAGATAATAATTAAAATTTGACAGTTAACGTAACTTAAATTTAACGTGAATTCGAGCCTCTCGGGATTAGTGACAAGGTACTTGTTTCGAGTCACCGTTGTTTTATTTTAAAGTAGGGTTTCCCACTAATTATTACATCAATTAATTACTCGGCAGTCTCGGGGATATTTTTAAAGAGAGACTGAAGATAATCGTTCGCAATTCGCGAAATATCAATGTTTAGATTTATTTAACCATCAAATACGTTATTTAGAACGAGTAGGGTACTTTTAAATTTTGATTTTTGGGTCGACCATCATTCTGAATCTCCCTCGGAGAGAGAAGGTGATACGAGCCAATCAAATCAGTTCTTTTTATTCCTATATTATACATACAAGCTATGAGCTAACGTAAGGTGGCGCCACATTTACCTTCTTCTTCGATATCAATTTTCCCGAAGTAAATGAAACGGGGTTTCCCAATGTTTACTTCAGTCTGCCTTTAAAAGTTGAATGTAGGTTCATTCCCGCCCTTTCTCGTCATCATTTTCAACCGTCGCTGGATTCTTCCCCGGTGTTTTTTGCCGAATTGGTTAATTCCTTTTCGGCTAGGTGTAGAACTGTTTAACCGTGGTTCGGGGGTTCGTCCACTGATGGCGGGCGAAGAGTCCGCCGTTTTTGGGCGAAGCGCGGTGGAGGCTAGCGTCTTTGTTAGGGTCAAAGTGTAATGTTTTTCCCCATCAAGGTGACTGCGGCGGGGGATCCAAGAGAAAGGGCGCAATGCTTGAGTTCAATCGATCGCGCGGGAGATCGTCAACTTCGAGACTGTCCAAACAGGCCCGCTTATTTTAGGATACCGAGCGCCATAGGGATTCTTGACCAAATTAGGGTCGCGACGCGTTGGTCACGAATTCCTCGAGCGAACGGCATCGTTTTTATTTCAGTTTTCAGATCTCCGCTGGAGTAAAAAAACAACCCCCAAATTGGTCGGGTTTTTTTCCCTTCCGTGGTCGAGTGGCGTCCCTAACGCGGACGTCGCTCGTAGCGATAGTTCCAATAATCAAATAGTCAGATTTGACGTTATCATTCGAGGGAACTCGGAAGGTTTTTTTTTGTTAATTAAGTTCACTAACCACACCCTAGATTGAAGCTTACCGGGCGGCAATACCCTGGTCGCGGTTAGCCCCCTTCGCCCGCATACAGTTAGGCTTAAATGTAAGAATGGTTTACTAACCCTCGACCTCTCAGTCATATTTAATTATGACTGCGGGGTCGAGTAATTGACTAATTTATTTCCGGCGGCTAGACGCTGGAAATAATCGCGTTTCTACGCACTTTGCGACACTCGTTAAATAAAATAAATTTCGCTAAGTGATTTAATGTTATTTCGTAAAGCGAATAAGCGGAGATCTCGCTGGCGTTGATCTTGAGCGATTTGAAACCGACGTTGATTTCGTTGTTAATTTTGTACTTTTCCGCGAGTTTGAAGACGTTCTCCCGTACTGTATGGTTATTGACGGACTTTAGTTCTTGTTTTCGAGCGAGACTTCTCATCCGGAACGCGTTCTCCAGGCGCGAAATCGGGGATTCGTACATGAAAGAAATTTCTTCCGTAAAATAACGGCAGAGCTGCTGGCAGCAGCCGTTGCCAGCAAGTGACCGTAAAATTTACAATTTTTTTCAAGTTTAATTAAGCTTACGTCTCATGTACATTCAGTAATACGAGCTAAATTTAACGACAAAAATTTTTAAATTTTAAAAATTTTGCCGTAAAATGAACAACAGTATTAATTTGACAGCTACAGTACATTCATTAGTTAGTTATTTTACGACAAAAATATCGTAAATTTAATTATTTTTTGCAGTCATTTTAAAAATTTTAAAACGTATTTACATTTTTAGGGTTATTTTAATTTAATTAATTTAATTAAATAATTAAAATTCTCATTTTTTTCATAATATTATTTTATTTTAAAAAATTAATTTCCGTTAATTATTTCGTAACTTATTAGCACTTTTGAATTTAATTAAAATAATTAGTAATAGTAATAACATTTTAGCCAATAACTGCGATGAAGCAAAAAAAGGGGCTTATACGGGCTCATTGAAGTCAATTTTCACCCTGGTTGGTTAAAACTATTTTGTAATTAGAAACAATTATTTTTCAGCGTTTGAAAGCTGTTGTTCAACACTAAAATCGTCTAAAAATTTCAAATACTTATGAGTTTTAACAAAAAGGCTATTGTCTTTCCAAATATGGTCCTGCCAAAAGCTAAAAACTTACCCCAACACTCCAGGATAACTATATTTAAAGAGAAAGCCACCCGAAAATAATTGTAGCTTATATTGACAGACATATCTAATAATATAACAAACCGAAGAATTCTCTCATTTTACAATAATTATTTAAAACAAGATAAATGAAAATTTTAACCACCTGATCCCCGTGACTTGGGCCTGTAATAAACTATTCAGACAAAGCGATAGTGAAATCGTAAGAAAAGGTTTCGCTTATTTGAAGTTCCGCGTTTGCCTAGGAACTCTACAATTAATTTGTGTCCCTTCACGGGTTTGATTCGAGTTAGATAAGGGCCCTTTTTAAGGGTGCGAAGCAACCTTTTTTTTTTGCTTATTATAATTAGTTTAGTGATAAAAAATACGCAATATGAATATGAAATTTTGGTAGCTTTTTAATTTTACACTGGTGGTTTTTAACCCGATAGAGTATATAGATGAAAGTTTGGGGTGCATAGAGTATTATACCGTAATTCTGCCACGTAAGCCGTACTTACGAGCAAGAAGGATCAGATAAGGAGAGGAAAAGTGGGAACGGCGCGGCTCCTGCTGCGTCGGCCTAAACTCCCACTCTGGGAGAACGGGGGACAGACGGGGGTAGAGATGCTTCGTGGTAAATTGTTGTCACGTGGGTAAAACGAATCCTTTACGAGACGCGCTAGCTAGCGACCACGTGACAACAGTTTACCTTGAGAATTTCCTCTCCCCCCTTACCACCCGAGTGGGAGGTTGGCTCTTCTCTCTCTAACTCAACGCAGCCCCACTTTTCCTCTCCTTATCTGATCCTTCTTGTTACGAGTAGATAAATGAAGTAAATATGTACTATAGAGCCCATATTTGATATATTGCATATTTGTATATCTGTCCTCTGGGGAAATCAAGAAAAATGTCACGCAGATTTGCTGTTATAATATTATTTTAACTCTAATGAGGTCCACTTATTCATTATAATTAATTCCTCGACGCATTCTATCATATGTTCACGTTATTTTGAGCCCAAAGGCTAATTTCAACACCTGATTCCAGATTTCAAGTGATTTCATTAATTTCATAGTGATTCTCTGTGATTACGTAAATATTCGAATTTAATTCACAGTGAGGCTCGATAATTTCACTAGAACTTATAGTTATTTTCGTTATATGTAAAGTTAACGTCCACTTTGATTTAATGTTAACAAAAATCCATTCAGGTTCCATAAGAATATGGGAGCATAGCTTTAGCCTCTGGTACCATCCTCCCAAACTTTGTAACAAAAGTTCGTCCACAATTTTCGCAACATTTGTACGCTTAGATCTTTTTTCGGTCGGCTCCATTTTTATTACCCAAAATATTGTGTCAAGGTTGTTAATGGCGCGGGTTAATAATATAATGTCAGGAGCGATTTACTTGAAAAATCGATTCGAAGCGGACGAACTTTTGCTACAAAGTTTGGGAGGATGGTTATTGAATCGCGACCCTCCCATATTCTTATGGAAACTGAATGGATTCTTGATGTTAACGTTGGCGACGTGAGGTTAACGTTGAGTTAGGCTAGGTTCCCATTTGACCGAAAACGTCATCGCTAGTATCCATTGAATCGTTACATATACTATTTAATCTATGTTTAATCGTAATTTTAATTATATAAGTCTAATCGAGATTACAAAATTAATCATTTTAAAACTAATTTATTATGATTTTATCAAACAATTACGTATGTACACCTACCTACGTAATTACGGGCGTGGCCGACCTGCCCGGCCAATCATAATAATTTTGAGAACCAAGTAATTATCTATTTAGGACAAAATTGTTTTTAATAAAATAAAATAAATTAACTTTGATTACATACTAGAAAGAGCGAAAATCCCCTGGAACCTCTTAAGCAATTTGGGAATAATTGAGTGAAATGGTAATTATGTTGTCAGTTTTTATATTGGTAATTAAAAACATTTTCATCAAAATCCATCTTTTTTAAAGATCGAAGATGACAAAAAGGTCCTATAATTAAAGAAAACATGTAGGTTAAAATATTGACCGCGTTCTTATCACACGCGTATCTTTTTGACATTAAGAATATAACGAAAATCATAAGGTTTTGAAAAATTCCTCAAAACATTAATATATATTCTAAAAATAACACGCCATCTATGTTTAGAGGAAAACATTATCCCCAGGTCTTGGTCAGTTTCTTGGAAGTTTCCACAAAATCCCATCCGATTTGTTTTCAAATACAACAAATAATAATTCTAGCATTTATAGTGGAGCCAGAAGCCGATGAAACCCTCCTTTGAAGTTTATTACTCCCGGGTCTTGTCTACCCCTCTCTGTATGGGTTAGTTTCAAAAAGCGCGATTCGTACGCCTCCTAACGGTAGATATTTTCGGAGCGGGAGTTCGTCCAGCGAATATCTCAAGCAGCCTTGGAGTTCGTCAACCAAACGTCGTCGTTTGTGGAGAGAGAGAATTTCCAATTTTCCGTAGACGGGGGGGTATGAAGTAGGACCACTCCGATCTTGTAAAATTGGGAATTTTACCCAAACAGAGAGGAGCGCTATATGAAACATTAGAGTAGTAGACTTCAAAGGAGGGTCTCATCGGCTTCTGGTGGAGCCAAGAAGGTTTTATCTTCCTATACATGTATTTCTAGTTAACTAATATATTTCTAGTTTAACTTTATATATTTATAGTTTAATTTCATATATTTATAGTTTAATTTCATATATTTATAGTTTAATTTCATATATTTCTAGTTTAATGTCATATATTTCTAGTTTAATGTCATATATTTCTAGTTTAATGTCATATATTTCTAGTTTAATTTCATATATTTCTAGTTTAATTTCATATATTTCTAGTTTATCATATATTTCTAGTTTATCATATATTTCTAGTTTATCATATATTTCTAGTTTATCATATATTTCTAGTTTAATTTCATATATTTATAGTTTAATTTCATATATTTCTAGTTTAATGTCATATATTTCTAGTTTAATGTCATATATTTCTAGTTTAATGTCATATATTTCTAGTTTAATTTCATATATTTCTAGTTTAATTTCATATATTTCTAGTTTATCATATATTTCTAGTTTAATGTCATATATTTCTAGTTAAATTTCATATATTTCTAGTTTATCATATATTTCTAGTTTAATGTCATATATTTCTAGTTTATCATATATTTCTAGTTTAATTTCATATATTTCTAGTTTATCATATATTTCTAGTTTATCATATATTTCTAGTTTAATTTCATATATTTCTAGTTTAATTTCATATATTTCTAGTTTAATTTCATATATTTCTAGTTTAATTTCATATATTTCTAGTTTAATTTCATATATTTCTAGTTTAATTTCATATATTTCTAGTTTATCATATATTTCTAGTTTAATGTCATATATTTCTAGTTTATCATATATTTCTAGTTTAACTAATATATATCTGACTTAACTTCATATATTTCTAGTTTAACAAATATATTTCTAGTTCGGTTGGATGATTTGTACCATTTTTCACCAAATTAGGTCCCTCGATTTCTTTTCTTTTTCTATAGGAGCATATTGAAATTAAAATTAAAACAGCTTAGGGATTTTTTTCAATTGTGATTAAATTGACGATCTTGGTACGATATCAAATTGACAAGACCCGAGTCAAGTCAGTTGCGTATTTACAGAAAATAAATTTCATAAAATCGGTTTATTTAATATCAATCCGGCATTTAATTCCAGATTTAATTGTCAATTACCAATTTTTAAGTTCATTATCGAGTGAGTGATAAATTGCGTCGAATTTTAAGTGACTACACCCAGTAGGACCTTAAAATTTGAGGCGGTTTCTTAGGAGGCTATTATAAAGGTTTTAATCAAATAAAGAACTTAGAAACACGACATGAAAATTAATAGAGCTATCAAACATTTGGGCGCCGTCCTTGGGATAATAGGTTCCCCATCATCACGTTTTTGGAGATTTTATTTTATAATATTTCAATTTGTCGAAGATGAGGTCACATTTTTGCAATCGCCTTAAATTAAGGTTCTCCGGAATAACAATGAACCAACAATTTTCCAATTATTTTTCATAATGAAAAAAGTACATGTATATTAAAGGGAGAATGAAAGGCCGAAACAACCTATTTTTAATTGATTAAGAATGCTAAAATAATGAGAAAAACAATAATATAACTCACCAAAAATATTTCCTTATTTTATAATCAATTTCCAAAGTTCCGAAACTTGCGGATGCTAAGCCTTGGCTGCCTAGCTCGGCGAACTAGGCGAGCACGAGCCGTATTTTTTTTTTAATACTACCGTCTGATCTAGTCGCCAATCACGAGCGAGTACGCCTTCTATTTAAAATACGCGTACTCGCTCGTGATTGGCGACAAGAACAGCCGCGAATATTAAAAAAATACTGGTCGTGCTAGCCTAGTTCACCGAGCTAGGCCGCTTAGGCTTAGCATCGGAACTTTGGAAATTGATTATAAAATAACGAAATATATTTGGTGAGTTATATTATTGTTTTTCTCATTATTTTAGCATTCTTAAGCGATTAAAAATGGGTTGTTTCGGCCTTTCATTCTCCCTTTAAAAGGTTGCATTATAATAGAAACGTTTTCCAGTGTCGTACAAAAGATTGAAAAAAGTAACATTAATTATATAAAATTTGGTAAACCGTCGGGGTACACAAAATTTTCCGTGGCTAGAATAACAACAAATCTTAAAATTCAAAGTTCCATTAATCTTTGGTTTGCAAGCTTATTTGATCTTTAAACTGAAAATATGGGAAACAATAGCTGCAAAAATAATTAATAAACCTTTTTTTTTTTTCTTCATGCATGTCGCATTTAATTGTTAATGATTTTAATAATGTATACTTGAACTACAATCAAATATAAAAAAAGTGCCTGGAATCGGATAAACATGGTAAGGTTCCAATTACGCAGTTCCCACAGGCGCATTTCCTTTGCGCAGTTTTCCATTTCGGCAGTTTCCATTTGCGCAGTGTTCATTTGCAGGTTATGTTAGGTAACGTTAGGTTAGTTAATCACTCGAACTAGCCTGTCCCTCTTGTGGACAGCTCGAATGGAAAACTGCGCAAATGGAAAACTACCCAAATGTGAACCGCGCAAATGGAAATGCGCAAATGGCTACTGCGCAAATGAAAATGCGCAAGAGGGAAACTGCGCAAGCGGACGCAAACCATAAACATTACCTTCTATTATTTATATTTATTTAGATATTTGATTTTCAGATTGTAATCAATTGTGACAAAAAAGGCGATTTGCAAATTCAGATATTAATTAAATTTATGTTGGCTTGAACCGAAGATAAACAAGTTTCAAGCTTTATCTCTTAACAAGTAATACACTATTCATACGAGGCATAATTAACCGAGGTTTAATCAGATTTAATTGAGGTTTATTGGAGTGAAAAGATTATACAAACCTCGGTTAAATCTCATTTAACCGGCTAATTACGCCTCCTCTGAAGAGGGTATTATTCAATCGTTTACCATTAAAAACGAAAATTCATGTTTTTTAGAATTCGAGTAACACAAAAGTAAAACGCAGTTTCCCACTTGCGCATTTTCATTTGCGCAGTAGCCATTTGCGTGGCTTTCCATTTGCGCGGCTTTCCATTCGCGCGGCTTTCCATTCGCGCGGCTTTCCATTCGCGCGGCTTTCCATTCGCGCGGCTTTCCATTCGCGCGGTTTTTCATTCGCGCGGTTTTTCATTCGCGCGGTTTTTCATTCGCGCGGTTTTTCATTCGCGCGTTTTTCCATTCGCGCGTTTTTCCATTCGCGCGTTTTTCCATTCGCGCGTTTTTCCATTCGCGCGTTTTTCCATTCGCGCGGCTTTCCATTCGCGCGGCTTTCCATTCGCGCGGCTTTCCATTCGCGCGGCTTTCCATTCGCGCGGCTTTCCATTCGCGCGGCTTTCCATTCGCGCGGCTTTCCATTCGCGCGGCTTTCCATTCGCGCGGCTTTCCATTCGCGCGGTTTTCCATTCGCGCGGTTTTCCATTCGCGCGGTTTTCCATTCGCGCGGTTTTCCATTCGCGCGGTTTTCCATTCGCGCGGTTTTCCATTCGCGCGGTTTTCCATTCGCGCGGTTTTCCATTCGCGCGGTTTTCCATTCGCGCGGTTTTCCATTCGCGCGGTTTTCCATTCGCGCGGTTTTCCATTCGCGCGGTTTTCCATTCGCGCGGTTTTCCATTCGCGCGGTTTTCCATTCGCGCGGTTTTCCATTCGCGCGGTTTTCCATTCGCGCGGTTTTCCATTCGCGCGGTTTTCCATTTTTTTTATTATATTTTATTATATTTTTTTTATTTTTTAATTTTATATCAACAATTCCAAATTACATTGCATATCGCGCAGTTTTTCATTCGCGCAGTTTTTCATTCGCGCAGCTTTCCATTCGCGCAGCTTTCCATTCGCGCAGCTTTTCATTCGCGCAGCTTTTCATTCGCGCAGTTTTTCATTGGCGCAGTTTTTCATTGGCGCAGTTTTTCATTGGCGTAGTTTTTCATTGGCGCAGTTTTTCATTGGCGCAGTTTTTCATTGGCGCAGTTTTTCATTGGCGCAGTTTTTCATTGGCGCAGTTTTTCATTGGCGCAGTTTTTCATTGGCGCAGTTTTTCATTGGCGCAGTTTTTCATTGGCGCAGTTTTTCATTGGCGCAGTTTTTCATTGGCGCAGTTTTTCATTGGCGCAGTTTTTCATTGGCGCAGTTTTTCATTGGCGCAGTTTTTCATTGGCGCAGTTTTTCATTGGCGCAGTTTTTCATTGGCGCAGTTTTTCATTGGCGCAGTTTTTCATTGGCGCAGTTTTTCATTGGCGCAGTTTTTCATTGGCGCAGTTTTTCATTGGCGCAGTTTTTCATTGGCGCAGTTTTTCATTGGCGCAGTTTTTCATTGGCGCAGTTTTTCATTGGCGCAGTTTTTCATTGGCGCAGTTTTTCATTGGCGCAGTTTTTCATTGGCGCAGTTTTTCATTGGCGCAGTTTTTCATTGGCGCAGTTTTTCATTGGCGCAGTTTTTCATTGGCGCAGTTTTTCATTGGCGCAGTTTTTCATTGGCGCAGTTTTTCATTGGCGCAGTTTTTCATTGGCGCAGTTTTTCATTGGCGCAGTTTTTCATTGGCGCAGCTTTTCATTGGCGCAGCTTTCCATTCGCGCAGCTTTCCATTCGCGCAGCTTTTCATTCGCGCAGTTTTTCATTGGCGCAGTTTTTCATTGGCGCAGTTTTTCATTGGCGCAGTTTTTCATTGGCGCAGTTTTTCATTGGCGCAGTTTTTCATTGGCGCAGTTTTTCATTGGCGCAGTTTTTCATTGGCGCAGTTTTTCATTGGCGCAGTTTTTCATTGGCGCAGTTTTTCATTGGCGCAGTTTTTCATTGGCGCAGTTTTTCATTGGCGCAGTTTTTCATTCGCGCAGTTTTTCATTCGCGCAGTTTTTCATTCGCGCAGTTTTTCATTCGCGCAGTTTTTCATTCGCGCAGCTTTCCATTCGCGCAGCTTTCCATTCGCGCAGCTTTCCATTCGCGCAGCTTTCCATTCGCGCAGTTTTTCATTCGCGCAGTTTTTCATTCGCGCAGTTTTTCATTGGCGCAGTTTTTCATTCGCGCAGTTTTTCATTCGCGCAGTTTTTCATTCGCGCAGTTTTTCATTGGCGCAGTTTTTCATTGGCGCAGTTTTTCATTGGCGCAGTTTTTCATTGGCGCAGTTTTGCATTGGCGCAGTTTTGCATTGGCGCAGTTTTTCATTGGCGCAGTTTTGCATTGGCGCAGTTTTGCATTGGCGCAGTTTTGCATTGGCGCAGTTTTGCATTGGCGCAGTTTTGCATTGGCGCAGTTTTGCATTGGCGCAGTTTTGCATTGGCGCAGTTTTGCATTGGCGCAGTTTTGCATTGGCGCAGTTTTGCATTGGCGCAGTTTTGCATTGGCGCAGTTTTGCATTGGCGCAGTTTTGCATTGGCGCAGTTTTGCATTGGCGCAGTTTTGCATTGGCGCAGTTTTGCATTGGCGCAGTTTTGCATTGGCGCAGTTTTGCATTGGCGCAGTTTTGCATTGGCGCAGTTTTGCATTGGCGCAGTTTTTCATTGGCGCAGTTTTTCATTGGCGCAGTTTTTCATTGGCGCAGTTTTTCATTGGCGCAGTTTTTCATTGGCGCAGTTTTTCATTGGCGCAGTTTTTCATTGGCGCAGTTTTTCATTGGCGCAGTTTTTCATTGGCGCAGTTTTTCATTGGCGCAGTTTTTCATTGGCGCAGCTTTTCATTCGCGCAGCTTTTCATTCGCGCAGCTTTCCATTCGCGCAGCTTTCCATTCGCGCAGCTTTTCATTCGCGCAGTTTTTCATTCGCGCAGTTTTTCATTGGCGCAGTTTTTCATTGGCGCAGTTTTTCATTGGCGCAGTTTTTCATTGGCGCGGTTTTTCATTGGCGCGGTTTTTCATTGGCGCGGTTTTTCATTGGCGCGGTTTTTCATTGGCGCGGTTTTTCATTGGCGCGGTTTTTCATTGGCGCGGTTTTTCATTGGCGCGGTTTTTCATTGGCGCGGCTTTCCATTGGCGCGGCTTTCCATTCGCGCGGCTTTTCATTGGCGCGGCTTTTCATTGGCGCGGCTTTTCATTCGCGCGGCTTTTCATTGGCGCGGCTTTTCATTCGCGCGGTTTTTCATTCGCGCGGTTTTTCATTGCCGCGGTTTTTCATTGGCGCGGTTTTTCATTGGCGCGGTTTTTCATTGGCGCGGTTTTTCATTGGCGCGGTTTTTCATTGGCGCGGTTTTTCATTGGCGCGGTTTTTCATTGGCGCGGTTTTTCATTGGCGCGGTTTTTCATTGGCGCGGTTTTTCATTGGCGCGGTTTTTCATTGGCGCGGTTTTTCATTGGCGCGGTTTTTCATTGGCGCGGTTTTTCATTGGCGCGGTTTTTCATTGGCGCGGTTTTTCATTGGCGCGGTTTTTCATTGGCGCGGTTTTTCATTGGCGCGGTTTTTCATTGGCGCGGTTTTTCATTCGCGCGGTTTTCCATTCGCGCGGTTTTCCATTCGCGCGGTTTTCCATTTTTTTTATTATATTTTATTATATTTTTTTTATTTTTTAATTTTATATCAACAATTCCAAATTACATTGCATATCGCGCAGTTTTTCATTCGCGCAGTTTTTCATTCGCGCAGCTTTCCATTCGCGCAGCTTTCCATTCGCGCAGCTTTTCATTCGCGCAGCTTTTCATTCGCGCAGTTTTTCATTGGCGCAGTTTTTCATTGGCGCAGTTTTTCATTGGCGTAGTTTTTCATTGGCGCAGTTTTTCATTGGCGCAGTTTTTCATTGGCGCAGTTTTTCATTGGCGCAGTTTTTCATTGGCGCAGTTTTTCATTGGCGCAGTTTTTCATTGGCGCAGTTTTTCATTGGCGCAGTTTTTCATTGGCGCAGTTTTTCATTGGCGCAGTTTTTCATTGGCGCAGTTTTTCATTGGCGCAGTTTTTCATTGGCGCAGTTTTTCATTGGCGCAGTTTTTCATTGGCGCAGTTTTTCATTGGCGCAGTTTTTCATTGGCGCAGTTTTTCATTGGCGCAGTTTTTCATTGGCGCAGTTTTTCATTGGCGCAGTTTTTCATTGGCGCAGTTTTTCATTGGCGCAGTTTTTCATTGGCGCAGTTTTTCATTGGCGCAGTTTTTCATTGGCGCAGTTTTTCATTGGCGCAGTTTTTCATTGGCGCAGTTTTTCATTGGCGCAGTTTTTCATTGGCGCAGTTTTTCATTGGCGCAGTTTTTCATTGGCGCAGTTTTTCATTGGCGCAGCTTTTCATTCGCGCAGCTTTCCATTCGCGCAGCTTTCCATTCGCGCAGCTTTTCATTCGCGCAGTTTTTCATTCGCGCAGTTTTTCATTGGCGCAGTTTTTCATTGGCGCAGTTTTTCATTGGCGCAGTTTTTCATTGGCGCAGTTTTTCATTGGCGCAGTTTTTCATTGGCGCAGTTTTTCATTGGCGCAGTTTTTCATTGGCGCAGTTTTTCATTGGCGCAGTTTTTCATTGGCGCAGTTTTTCATTGGCGCAGTTTTTCATTGGCGCAGTTTTTCATTGGCGCAGTTTTTCATTGGCGCAGTTTTTCATTGGCGCAGTTTTTCATTGGCGCAGCTTTCCATTCGCGCAGCTTTTCATTGGCGCAGCTTTCCATTCGCGCAGCTTTTCATTGGCGCGGCTTTTCATTCGCGCGGCTTTTCATTCGCGCAGCTTTTCATTGGCGCGGCTTTCCATTCGCGCGGCTTTTCATTGGCGCGGCTTTTCATTCGCGCGGTTTTTCATTGGCGCGGTTTTTCATTGGCGCGGTTTTTCATTGGCGCGGTTTTTCATTGGCGCGGTTTTTCATTGGCGCGGTTTTTCATTGGCGCGGTTTTTCATTGGCGCGGTTTTTCATTGGCGCGGTTTTTCATTGGCGCGGTTTTTCATTGGCGCGGTTTTTCATTGGCGCGGTTTTTCATTGGCGCGGTTTTTCATTGGCGCGGTTTTTCATTGGCGCGGTTTTTCATTGGCGCGGTTTTTCATTCGCGCGGTTTTTCATTCGCGCGGTTTTTCATTCGCGCGGTTTTCCATTCGCGCGGTTTTCCATTCGCGCGGTTTTCCATTTTTTTTATTATATTTTATTATATTTTTTTTATTTTTTAATTTTATATCAACAATTCCAAATTACATTGCATATCGCGCAGTTTTTCATTCGCGCAGCTTTCCATTCGCGCAGCTTTCCATTCGCGCAGCTTTCCATTCGCGCAGCTTTTCATTCGCGCAGCTTTTCATTCGCGCAGTTTTTCATTGGCGCAGTTTTTCATTGGCGTAGTTTTTCATTGGCGCAGTTTTTCATTGGCGCAGTTTTTCATTGGCGCAGTTTTTCATTGGCGCAGTTTTTCATTGGCGCAGTTTTTCATTGGCGCAGTTTTTCATTGGCGCAGTTTTTCATTGGCGCAGTTTTTCATTGGCGCAGTTTTTCATTGGCGCAGTTTTTCATTGGCGCAGTTTTTCATTGGCGCAGTTTTTCATTGGCGCAGTTTTTCATTGGCGCAGTTTTTCATTGGCGCAGTTTTTCATTGGCGCAGTTTTTCATTGGCGCAGTTTTTCATTGGCGCAGTTTTTCATTGGCGCAGTTTTTCATTGGCGCAGTTTTTCATTGGCGCAGTTTTTCATTGGCGCAGTTTTTCATTGGCGCAGTTTTTCATTGGCGCAGTTTTTCATTGGCGCAGTTTTTCATTGGCGCAGTTTTTCATTGGCGCAGTTTTTCATTGGCGCAGTTTTTCATTGGCGCAGTTTTTCATTGGCGCAGTTTTTCATTGGCGCAGTTTTTCATTGGCGCAGTTTTTCATTGGCGCAGTTTTTCATTGGCGCAGTTTTTCATTGGCGCAGTTTTTCATTGGCGCAGTTTTTCATTGGCGCAGTTTTTCATTGGCGCAGTTTTTCATTGGCGCAGTTTTTCATTGGCGCAGTTTTTCATTGGCGCAGTTTTTCATTGGCGCAGTTTTTCATTGGCGCAGTTTTTCATTGGCGCAGTTTTTCATTGGCGCAGTTTTTCATTGGCGCAGTTTTTCATTGGCGCAGTTTTTCATTGGCGCAGTTTTTCATTGGCGCAGTTTTTCATTGGCGCAGTTTTTCATTGGCGCAGTTTTTCATTGGCGCAGTTTTTCATTGGCGCAGTTTTTCATTGGCGCAGTTTTTCATTGGCGCAGTTTTTCATTGGCGCAGTTTTTCATTGGCGCAGTTTTTCATTGGCGCAGTTTTTCATTGGCGCAGTTTTTCATTGGCGCAGTTTTTCATTGGCGCAGTTTTTCATTGGCGCAGTTTTTCATTGGCGCAGTTTTTCATTGGCGCAGTTTTTCATTGGCGCAGTTTTTCATTGGCGCAGTTTTTCATTGGCGCAGTTTTTCATTGGCGCAGTTTTTCATTGGCGCAGTTTTTCATTGGCGCAGTTTTTCATTGGCGCAGTTTTTCATTGGCGCAGTTTTTCATTGGCGCAGTTTTTCATTGGCGCAGTTTTTCATTGGCGCAGTTTTTCATTGGCGCAGTTTTTCATTGGCGCAGTTTTTCATTGGCGCAGTTTTTCATTGGCGCAGTTTTTCATTGGCGCAGTTTTTCATTGGCGCAGTTTTTCATTGGCGCAGTTTTTCATTGGCGCAGTTTTTCATTGGCGCAGTTTTTCATTGGCGCAGTTTTTCATTGGCGCAGTTTTTCATTGGCGCAGTTTTTCATTGGCGCAGTTTTTCATTGGCGCAGTTTTTCATTGGCGCAGTTTTTCATTGGCGCAGTTTTTCATTGGCGCAGTTTTTCATTGGCGCAGTTTTTCATTGGCGCAGTTTTTCATTGGCGCAGTTTTTCATTGGCGCAGTTTTTCATTGGCGCAGTTTTTCATTGGCGCAGTTTTTCATTGGCGCAGTTTTTCATTGGCGCAGTTTTTCATTGGCGCAGTTTTTCATTGGCGCAGTTTTTCATTGGCGCAGTTTTTCATTGGCGCAGTTTTTCATTGGCGCAGTTTTTCATTGGCGCAGTTTTTCATTGGCGCAGTTTTTCATTGGCGCAGTTTTTCATTGGCGCAGTTTTTCATTGGCGCAGTTTTTCATTGGCGCAGTTTTTCATTGGCGCAGTTTTTCATTGGCGCAGTTTTTCATTGGCGCAGTTTTTCATTGGCGCAGTTTTTCATTGGCGCAGTTTTTCATTGGCGCAGTTTTTCATTGGCGCAGTTTTTCATTGGCGCAGTTTTTCATTGGCGCAGTTTTTCATTGGCGCAGTTTTTCATTGGCGCAGTTTTTCATTGGCGCAGTTTTTCATTGGCGCAGTTTTTCATTGGCGCAGTTTTTCATTGGCGCAGTTTTTCATTGGCGCAGTTTTTCATTGGCGCAGTTTTTCATTGGCGCAGTTTTTCATTGGCGCAGTTTTTCATTGGCGCAGTTTTTCATTGGCGCAGTTTTTCATTGGCGCAGTTTTTCATTGGCGCAGTTTTTCATTGGCGCAGTTTTTCATTGGCGCAGTTTTTCATTGGCGCAGTTTTTCATTGGCGCAGTTTTTCATTGGCGCAGTTTTTCATTGGCGCAGTTTTTCATTGGCGCAGTTTTTCATTGGCGCAGTTTTTCATTGGCGCAGTTTTTCATTGGCGCAGTTTTTCATTGGCGCAGTTTTTCATTGGCGCAGTTTTTCATTGGCGCAGTTTTTCATTGGCGCAGTTTTTCATTGGCGCAGTTTTTCATTGGCGCAGTTTTTCATTGGCGCAGTTTTTCATTCGCGCAGTTTTTCATTCGCGCAGTTTTTCATTCGCGCAGTTTTTCATTCGCGCAGTTTTTCATTGGCGCAGTTTTTCATTGGCGCAGTTTTTCATTGGCGCAGTTTTTCATTGGCGCAGTTTTTCATTGGCGCAGTTTTTCATTCGCGCAGCTTTCCATTCGCGCAGCTTTCCATTCGCGCAGCTTTCCATTCGCGCAGCTTTCCATTCGCGCAGCTTTTCATTCGCGCAGTTTTTCATTCGCGCAGTTTTTCATTCGCGCAGTTTTTCATTCGCGCAGTTTTTCATTCGCGCAGTTTTTCATTCGCGCAGTTTTTCATTCGCGCAGTTTTTCATTCGCGCAGTTTTGCATTGGCGCAGTTTTGCATTGGCGCAGTTTTGCATTGGCGCAGTTTTGCATTGGCGCAGTTTTGCATTGGCGCAGTTTTGCATTGGCGCAGTTTTGCATTGGCGCAGTTTTGCATTGGCGCAGTTTTGCATTGGCGCAGTTTTGCATTGGCGCAGTTTTGCATTGGCGCAGTTTTGCATTGGCGCAGTTTTGCATTGGCGCAGTTTTGCATTGGCGCAGTTTTGCATTGGCGCAGTTTTGCATTGGCGCAGTTTTGCATTGGCGCAGTTTTGCATTGGCGCAGTTTTGCATTGGCGCAGTTTTGCATTGGCGCAGTTTTGCATTGGCGCAGTTTTGCATTGGCGCAGTTTTGCATTGGCGCAGTTTTGCATTGGCGCAGTTTTGCATTGGCGCAGTTTTGCATTGGCGCAGTTTTGCATTGGCGCAGTTTTGCATTGGCGCAGTTTTGCATTGGCGCAGTTTTGCATTGGCGCAGTTTTGCATTGGCGCAGTTTTGCATTGGCGCAGTTTTGCATTGGCGCAGTTTTGCATTGGCGCAGTTTTGCATTGGCGCAGTTTTGCATTGGCGCAGTTTTGCATTGGCGCAGTTTTGCATTGGCGCAGTTTTGCATTGGCGCAGTTTTGCATTGGCGCAGTTTTGCATTGGCGCAGTTTTGCATTGGCGCAGTTTTGCATTGGCGCAGTTTTGCATTGGCGCAGTTTCGCATTGGCGCAGTTTCGCATTGGCGCAGTTTCGCATTGGCGCAGTTTCGCATTGGCGCAGTTTCGCATTGGCGCAGTTTCGCATTGGCGCAGTTTCGCATTGGCGCAGTTTCGCATTGGCGCAGTTTCGCATTGGCGCAGTTTTGCATTGGCGCAGTTTTGCATTGGCGCAGTTTTGCATTGGCGCAGTTTTGCATTGGCGCAGTTTTGCATTGGCGCAGTTTTGCATTGGCGCAGTTTTGCATTGGCGCAGTTTTGCATTGGCGCAGTTTTGCATTGGCGCAGTTTTGCATTGGCGCAGTTTTGCATTGGCGCAGTTTTGCATTGGCGCAGTTTTGCATTTGCGCTAGTTCGAGTGATTAACTAACCTAACATAACGTACCCTGCAAAGGAACACTACGCAAATGAAAAAAAAAACCCGAATGGAAAACCGCGCAAATGTAAAACCGCGCAAATGTAAAACCGCGCAAATGGAAAACCGCGCAAATGGAAAACCGCGCAAATGGAAAACCGCGCAAATGGAAAACCGCGCAAATGGAAAACCGCGCAAATGGAAAACCGCGCAAATGGAAAACCGCGCAAATGGAAAACCGCGCAAATGGAAAACCGCGCAAATGGAAAACCGCGCAAATGGAAAACCGCGCAAATGGAAAACCGCGCAAATGGAAAACCGCGCAAATGGAAAACCGCGCAAATGGAAAACCGCGCAAATGGAAAACCGCGCAAATGGAAAACCGCGCAAATGGAAAACCGCGCAAATGGAAAACCGCGCAAATGGAAAACCGCGCAAATGGAAAACCGCGCAAATGGAAAACCGCGCAAATGGAAAACCGCGCAAATGGAAAACTGCGCAAATGGAAAACTGCGCAAATGGAAAACTGCGCAAATGGAAAACTGCGCAAATGGAAAACTGCGCAAATGGAAAACTGCGCAAATGGAAAACTGCGCAAATGGAAAACTGCGCAAATGGAAAACTGCGCAAATGGAAAACTGCGCAAATGGAAAACTGCGCAAATGGAAAACTGCGCAAATGGAAAACTGCGCAAATGGAAAACTGCGCAAAAGGGAACTGCGCAATTAGAACCTTACCGATAGGCCTAACTATTTTAAATTCACTGGCAATAAAACCAAGCTTTTAGGTTTACTAATAAAGCAAATCAAAATAAGATTGAACAGTAATTTTTTTTCTGTTTTGCATTTCAAAAAGTGAAGCGAACCAATTTCACTAGGTGACAAATTTGTACCTTGCATTGTTGAAGATTTTCTTAACATTGTAGATGATTTCTAGGTAAACTAGAGAATATTTTGGGGCAACCATACGTATCCCCTGTAGTACCAGAAGCCGATGAAACCCTCCTTTGAAGTCTATTACTCCCTGGTCTTGTCTACCCCTCTCTGTATGGGTTAGTTTCAAAAAGCGCGATTCGTACGCCTCCTAACGGTAGATATTTTCGGAGCGGGAGTTCGTCGAGCGAATATCTCTAGCAGCCTCGGAGTTCGTCAAAAAAACGTCGTCGTTTGTGGAGAGAGAGTATTTCCAATTTTCCGTAGACAGGGGGGTATGAAGTAGGACCCCTCTGATCTCGTAAAATTGTGAATTTTACCCATACAGAGAGGCGCGCTATATGGAACATTAGAGTAGTAGACTTCAAAGGAGGGTTTCACCTCTGGTAGTACTTAAGCGATAAAAGGCTACTTAATTTTTAATCCGTAATATTGATAAATACTTTTGAATAAGTTTTCTAAATATTACGTCTGAAGAATCCACCCCCTCGAGACATAAATTCTTAATCAAAATATTCTTCGTGTCATAAAACTATTTAAATTCTTTCTCGTAATTTTTCAATGTAAGAGACACGCTAGACATAATTATTGTAACCGTTACGTTTATGCCTGCCTTATATAATCGCTACTTTATTCAATGGAAGCGGATTTTAGGGATCATACAAAATTCAAATATTTTTCAGGGTGTGACGCGTACGTATTCTTCATCATTATGTAAAATGCTGGTGAAATAGCCCCGAGAGTTTTAGCGTTTTATATGATGAAAAGATTAAAGAGATAATGCAATCAGGCAACGAACGATTTTTAACAATTCTAATCTAAATTTAAAGCTTATATTAGTGAAGAAGGTGGGAAGAATAAAAATTATTCCGATTTTGGCAATAATCTCGAAATAGCCCACTTATGGTTCAAATCAGTCTGGGAAATAAGGGTGGTTTGCTAGTCAAAAACCAGTTTTTTAATTGCATGGACAAGTTTATTAATTCAAAATATGGGGGTCAGTGGTCCCAGGGACCAGTTAATTCAATATTTTCATAAAAATTGATGGTGTGACCACATTATTAATTCAAGCTTTCCTAATTCCATAACAAAAATACCAAAAAAACTATTTTCGACTCCAGTGCTTAACACTCCAAGTCCTAGCTTATAGGGAGTTAGGGGAGGAGGACTCTGTCAACGTTACCTTATACCTTGAGCAGAGAATTATATGAGAATCCTAGCCTTTGGTAGTGGTGTTAGGTTAGATAGCAATAGATAATAATATAAATTCTGACTACGTCCCAACCTTGAAAAAAACGAAACATCTTCCTTGGAAATGGGTTCTATTTAAGGGCTCCTTTTATTAATAAGTTTCAAGGTTGAAAAAAGTACAAAAAATGCTATACTTTGAACCAACCTTGAAAAAACGCTACATCTTCGATACAAACGGGTGCTTTTTAACGGCTATTTTATCTGTTTCTAAGATTATTTTATAGAAAGGCCTATTCATCATCGTGGAAGGAATACTGAGCTGATGCTGTTCCTGTACCCGAACTTTTCCAAAGTCATTTTTATTGATATTTAAATGTCTTAATTATATACTCGTTTTCAAGAGGAATTGACAATGACTACGAGAATAAACATTCATTGTTTATCAAATTTCCACAACAATGGTTGAATTGTCAACTCCTCATGATTCATGAACCGATTCACCCCTACAGGGCAGGGTAAGAAACAAGTCTACAACTAAATTTAGAGTGTGACCAGTGAAATAATAATTAGGCCAAGGGTCACTGGTCCTAATGACCAGTTTAATAATAGGATATGGAAGGGGTCAGTGGTCCCAAGGACCAGTTGAAAAAAAAACCTTATTTCCCAGACTGGTTCAAATGAATCGCGGCGGCACGTCCGGTAGCACGGATTAAGTGAAACATTAGCTTGGCTAGATTTGCTGAACACACCATTTAGCTCTTCCACTGTACGCATGCCCGCGCTCGAAACGCCTACTAGTGGCGAAAAATAAAACGTTCGCTCGGTGAGGCGCGCGCATTACCCGAGGGGCTAGTCAGACGAGAAATCAGGTGTACAAAACCTGGGAAAATCAGAGGAAATCACTGGCTATCAGAAAAAAATTCTGGAAAATTTGGAAATCACAAGAAAAAAGAGGAAATCAGTGGTAATCAAAAGAAATCAGAGGAAATCAAATGGAAATCTAAAGAGATCAGAGAAAATCAAATGGAAATCAAAAATCATCTTGGGAATCACAGGAAATCAAATGGAAATCACCGGAATCAAATGGATATCAAAGGAAATCAAATGGAAATCAGAAATCATTTCGGGAATCACAGGAAATCAAATGGAAATCAGAAATCATTTCGGGAATCACAGGAAATCAAATGGAAATCAGAAATCATTTCGGGAATCACAGGAAATCAAATGGAAATCAGAAATTTTGGAAATCACAGGAAATCACCGGAATCAAATGGAAATCAAAGGAAATCAAAGGAAATCAAAGGAAATCAAAGGAAATCAAAGGAAATCAAAGGAAATCAGAGGAAATCAGAGGAAATCAAAGGAAATCAAAGGAAATCAGAGGAAATCAGAGGAAATCAGAGGAAATCAAATGGAAATCAAAGGAAATCACATATTTTTTTGGAAGTCAGAGGAAATCAAATGGCAATCAGAGGAAATCGCCAACTTTTTTGGAAATCCAGGAATTTACTTAGTAATCACTGGAAATCACTTAAATATTTTGGAATCGGAAATCAGGTGTACAAAATATTTTGAAGTGACTAGCCCCTCGGCATTACCCGATCGGGCATTACCCCATGTAGGTTTTTCCCGGCCATTTTCACCTAGCGAAAGTTCGCCCTATGCCGCTATCGCCCCAAGTAATGGCTAAACGGTGTATTACGGAATAACCTTGTAGTAAATCAATTTGGGGGCCAATAATTTTATTTTGAAATCAAAAAGCCCCAAAACTGGTAATTTTGCGATGGGTCAGCAGAAGGGGCTAGGTCCTAGGTGGGCCATTTTCGTTTCGAGTATTTGAATAAATGTTTTACGAGCTTTCCGAATAAATACATGTGGGTCAGTTACCTAATCTCCAACCCCATCAATCCGGGCCTTGTACGATAATAATCTTTAAAATTTGAAACTCGAATGGATGATATCTGATTTTACTTCAGTAGACCTTTTTTGTATTCCAATCACTATATATAAGTTAAGCAATAAGGAAAGTTTGCGGATTGATACTTAATGCTAAATTTCATAGGCAGTAAGTAGTTATTGCCAACTCCCATATCTTGATTTGAAAACCCCCGCGGCAAAATCATCGGATCGTGTTATTTCGTGAAAGCGCAAGTGGTGCGCGGAATTAATAAACGCGTAACTCACTTTAATTTTACGAAATATCATAAAGCATAGCTAAACTCTTATTTTATTTAAATAATATCATTTATAGTGGTTTTACGAAGCTCTTAACGGTCTCTAATTTAATTCAAATTAAAGTCGGACGCTTTTTACATTTGATTTATTAAGACAGATTCGATCGCTCCGAGATCCATATTGAAATTGCAACGCGTAAATATATTTAAAAGTTGAAAACAACCCGCGGAGATATTCCTGATATTTCCCTAAGTACACTAACACAAATTTGAAACTTATTCTGACTATTGAAAATATTTTTATAGAGCCTTAGGCTACTAATGAACTGTTATAAAGAATGCGTCAAGAAGTATGATGAATACATTATGCAGGGTTCGACAAATAAAATAAAGAATCCATTCAGGTTCCATAAGAATATGGGAGCATAGCTTTAGCCTCTGGTACCATCCTCCCAAACTTTGTAACAAAAGTTCGTCCGCAATTTTCGCAACATTTGTACGCTTAGAACTTTTTTCGGTCGACTCCATTTTTATTACCCAAAATATTATGTCAATGTCGTTAGTGGCGCGGGTTAATAATAGATGTCAGGAGCGATTTACTTGAAAAATCGATTCGAAGCGGACGAACTTTTGCTACAAAGTTTGGGAGGATGGTTATTGAATCGCGGCCCTCCCATATTCTTATGGAACCTGAATGAATTCTTGATAAAACCCAGCCCAGTAAAACCCACCAAATAAAACCCTATTTGAAAACCATTTTTTTTTAATTCAAACACTAGAATATTTATTTTCGAATTGAATTTCCCAGACTTTTCTAGGTTTTCCCTGACCATTTTTCAATAAATTCCCTGACCATTGATGAGGATGACTAAGCCTAGTAGAAAAAGAAATTGCGCCCTAAATTGAAAAGTGTTGAGAGAAAAAATAATTCCGTATAAAACAATTCAGCTGAAAATATAACTGCTACAAATCATCACCGTTTTCCCTGACTTTTCCCTGACTTTGTCCCAAATAATATATTTCCCTGACTTTTCCCTGACTTTCACCCAAAAAATATATTTCCCTGACTTTTCCCTGACCTTTTGGACCCATTTTCTATTTCCCTGACTTTTCCTTAACCTTTTGGACCAATTTTCTATATCCCTGACTTTTCCTTAACCTTTTGGACCCATTTTCTATTTCCCTGACTTTTCCTTAACCTTTTGGACCCATTTTCTATTTTCCAGACTTTTCCTTGACCTTTTGGACCCATTTTCTATTTCCCTGACTTTTCCTTGACCTTTTGGACCCATTTTCTATTTCCCTGACTTTTTCTTGACCTTTTGGACCCATTTTCAATTTCCCTGACTTTTTCTTGACCTTTTGGACCCATTATCTATTTCCCTGACTTTTTCTTGACCTTTTGGACCCATTTTCAATTTCCCTGACTTTTTCTTGACCTTTTGGACCCATTTTCAATTTCCCTGACTTTTTCTTGACCTTTTGGATCCATTTTCTATTTCCCTGACTTTTTCTTGACCTTTTGGACCCATTTTCTATTTTCCTGACTTTTCCTTGACCTTTTGGACCCATTTTCTATTTCCCTGACTTTTTCTTAACCATTTGGACCCATTTCCCTGACTTTTCCAGGTTTACGAACCCTTTTCAAATACAAATTTACCAATGCTTTGGTTCATCACGACCATGCCTACATACTTTAAATAGCTTTAAGGCCTTCTCCGTTCCAAGTCTATTCCGTAGCTTTGACCATACTATTCCAAACCACGAAAAAACTCTTTCAAATGACGCAGACCTGGCGGGGCAGCATCAGCAAAAATATTGTAAGGAAAAGTCTTATTCTTAGTTGAAAAAGATGTCAATATAATTTGCACTAAAAATGAAAAACCCAATAAAACCCAAAAACCCAGAAAAACCCGTTAAAACCCATTAAAAAAATCCCCTCTTTTCCGGAAAAACCCGTTTTTTTTTCGAACCCTGATTTCATGGCTAGAAATGGGTACGAATCACGAAAATATGGTTATCCAATAACATTGACGTTGTTTCGCTAAAATGTCTTTTACTAATTTGACATTCGGGAAATGTCACAGAATTGTACAAACAAATCGGACATATTATTTTTGCATCTTCTTTTTTTGGCATGGTAATTCCGCAAATAAATAGGAGATTTTATTAAAGAACTTGTGGGTGCGTCATCTTGTTCTCATGCTGCTAATTACGTCACAAAATCACGTGGCGTAAAGTTCATACAGGGCAGTTATTTCCTGTTTCATAAAACACTTTAAGGGGGCAGACAGCTGAGAAGTCACTCAGGAGAGATCAGACCTTGAGAGCTGACATGGATATAGAAAAATAGGCTTAAGAAATGCTCTGTGCTCACGAGCGCTATGAGCTATGACGTCGACGGCAACATTCCCTAAGTAAGATCCTCTTTTATGATAGGAACTATTCAAACGCTGTTCCATTTTTAGCTCCAAGTTTCCCTTTAAAGCTTTCCGGTGATGAGTTGAAAAATCACTAGTATCAGAAGCCGATGAAACCCTCCTTTGAAGCGCTCCTCTCTGTATGGGTAAAATTCACAATTTTACGAGATCGGAGGGGTCCTACTTCATACCCCCCTGTCTACGGAAAATTGGAAATTCTCTCTCTCCACAAACGACGACGTTTTTTTGACGAACTCCAAGGTTGCTAGAGATATTCGCTCGACGAAATCCCGCTCCGAAAATATCTACCGTTAGGAGGCGTACGAATCGCGCTTTTTGACACTAACCCATACAGAGAGGGGTAGACAAGAGCAGGGAGTAATAGACTTCAAAGGAGGGTTTCATCGGCTTCTGCCTGTAACAGTACCGCTGTTGGGTCAATAAACATTAAAACTTAACAAAAGAGCGACCGTACACGCGTTCCAGGGGTGGTCAATCGGCCACGAGAAGTTGGGCTGAAATTTTCTCTGCTCACGTGATTTCGTGACGTAGTTCGCAACATTTGAGGGTTTCATCGGCTTCTGATTCCGGTGATTTCTCGTGATTCCCAAAATTTCTGATTTCCATTTGATTTCCTGTGATTCCCAAAATAATTTTTGATTTCCTTTGATTTCCATTTGATTCCGGTGATTTCTCGTGATTCCCAGTTATTTCCTGTGATTTCCTGTGATTTCCTGTGATTTCCTGTGATTTCCTGTGATTTCCTGTGATTTCCTGTGATTTCCTGTGATTTCCTGTGATTTCCTGTGATTTCCTGTGATTTCCTGTGATTTCCTGTGATTTCCTGTGATTCTCAGTGATTTCCTGTGATTCTCAGTGATTTCCTGTGATTCTCAGTGATTTCCTGTGATTCTCAGTGATTTCCTGTGATTCTCAGTGATTTCCTGTGATTCTCAGTGATTTCCTGTGATTCTCAGTGATTTCCTGTGATTCTCAGTGATTTCCTGTGATTCTCAGTGATTTCCTGTGATTCTCAGTGATTTCCTGTGATTCTCAGTGATTTCCTGTGATTCTCAGTGATTTCCTGTGATTCTCAGTGATTTCCTGTGATTCTCAGTGATTTCCTGTGATTCTCAGTGATTTCCTGTGATTCTCAGTGATTTCCTGTGATTCTCAGTGATTTCCTGTGATTCCCAGTGATTTCCTGTGATTCCCAAAATGATTTTTGATTTCCATTTGATTTTTGATTTCCATTTGATTTTTGATTTCCATTTGATTTTTGATTTCCATTTGATTTTTGATTTCCATTTGATTTTTGATTTCCATTTGATTTTTGATTTCCATTTGATTTTTGATTTCCATTTGATTTTTGATTTCCATTTGATTTTTGATTTCCATTTGATTTTTGATTTCCATTTGATTTTTGATTTCCATTTGATTTTTGATTTCCATTTGATTTCTTTAGATTTCCATTTGATTTCTTTAGATTTCCATTTGATTTCTTTAGATTTCCATTTGATTTCCTCTGATTTCTTGTGATTTCCAAATTTTCCAGAATTTTTTTCTGATTGCCAGTGATTTTCTCTGATTTTTGGAAATCAGGAAATCGATTTCCCCGGTTTCGTACACCTGATTTCTCGAGTGACTAGCCCCTCGCAATTAATGTCTAATAAATTTTGTATAAAATATTTTTTGTCTAATTTCTCAAAATAGGGGTTTTCCAGTTTAACTATATCGCTTAGGTTCCCAATATAATTTTTAACTGAATTAATGCGCGTCTAAATGTAATGATAAACGGTAACGTTTAAATTCCAGAAAAATAATGTTCTGAAGTCTCGGTCTAAAACCTATTCCACTTTGAATTGGCAGCAGTGATGAAACTCGGCTTCATTGATCTCCTAGTAAATAAATCATAGATAAAACGCTTAATGACTTAGCGAAGCTTCGCTGGTTGCTGACAAATCCAAGTGGCTGTGACGTAACATCTCAATTTATAAAATAATAGTCTAACAAAACATCTAAGCAGTTCACGCCATGAAAATTGAGACGTATCGTTTGACTCTGGATAAAAATAACTTAAAGTGATTCTGTTACCGATTTAGCTTTACCGTTCCCGACCGACAGACAAACGTACCTAGAAAATTATTGATGTTATAATAGGCCTCATCGAAAATTACCACGACAGTAAAAAAAAAACACATTTTACATCACTTTTACGCGAAATTTGTTGACCATGGTGAACAAATTTAAATTAATATTAAAAAATTAACGAGACTCCTACTTCATGGTCATATCTCACAAAGTTTAAAAAATATTTCATTTTATATTTTGGTTTTTGAAAATTAAAAAAAAAATTACAGACTTTCTACATCGTTACTAAGTTGATTCTCTGGAAAGTAAGATTTAACGCTATGTAATTAAAAATCAGGATTTGCAATTGGGAGGGGATAGAAAAATATGTAACGATAAAAAAGTCACATGTACCAGATAAGGAGAGGAAAAGTGGGGCTGCGTTGAGTTAGAGAGAGAAGAGCCAACCTCCCACTCGGGTGGAAAGGGGGGATAGGAAATTCTCGAGGTAAACTGTTGTCACGTGGTCGCTAGCTAGCGCGTCTCATAAAGGATTCGTTTTACCCACGTGACAACAATTTACCACGAAGCGTCTCTACCCCCGTCTGTACCCCGTTCTCCCAGAGTGGGAGTTTAGGCCGACGCAGTAGGAGCCGCGCCGTTCCCACTTTTCCTCTCCTTATCTGATCCTTCTTGCATGTACTAATCTAAAAATTATGATTTCCAAATGGCTCCATTCGGAAATGAGCATTACCGATAAAAGAAAACAACTGATAAAGGGTTAAAAATAGTCAAAAAAGTCACCACCAATGTGTCGCTCTAGTAATTTCTTTTAACAAGAATAGATTTAACACAAGAATATGGAAGAGCTATACCTTTGTCTGCGCGCTAGTCTCATTCGGGCGGAGCCTATGGGGGTCTTACGCCGCGCCTCATGTCACGTGCGCAGGAAGCGGTTGACTGTTTTCTACGATAAGTGCGGGGGGGAGGATATCAGGCTGCGGGGATAGGCGCTGCCGGTAGAGCTAGCTCTCTGTCGCGGACCTCGAAAGCTCGTGATAGGGTGAAAATCATAACGCATAGAACGTCAAATCTAGTAAGCTCCTCCCGTTCGTGACTAGCGTTATACCAGAGGTATAGCTTACGGTTCGATATTCTTGTGTTGAATCTATTCTTGCTTAAATTTTAAGCATATCATTCAGTCTGGATGATCTTTCCGCGTCATTCAATGTGTCTCCGGTATTTCTGAAATTCCGGACAGACAAATAATATATTAAATTATATTAATATTAAATAAATAATATTAAAATGATGATAGTGTCACTTTAATCCCTTTAGTGAAAACGGTAGTAATCTTTTTTCAGATTTTTTTTCTTTTTCGATTGGCGAGCGGTATTTTTGATATTTTTTTCAAAGTCACGAAGTCTTTCCCAAATTATATATCTTTCATTTTACTCAGTGAGTCTTCCATTTCAGTCATGACATTATATTTCTCCATCGATAAAGGTCCCGGGGTCCCTTGAGGGTAATCCATTTTCTATCGTCAGAGGTCATCGTAGGCTTGACCCCCTCTTCGTCAAAGCTGCCTTTTAGCGATATTGATTGTGTAGCCAATGATGATTGAATCCCCAAAATTATGGTCAATAGTAGTCCGTTGGACCGAATACGGGTAGTGGGCTACCTTCTGACTCCTCAATAATAATATCAGACGGGTAAGGTAAAAGTCTCACGAATTAAAGGGATAGTGAATCGTTAATTGTCAAGCGTTTCCCCGTTTCATTCAGGTTCCATAAGAATATGGGAGGGCCGCGATTTAATAACCATCCTCCCAAACTTTGTAGCAAAAGTTCGTCCGCTTCGAATCGATTTTTCAAGTAAATCGCTCCTGACATCTTTTATTAACCCGCGCCACTAACGACCTTGACATAATATTTTGGGCAATAAAAATGGAGCCGACCGAAAAAAGATCTAAGCGTACAAATGTTGAAAACGAATTTTACGAAGACCAAAGCGACTATTGAAGAAAATATTATTTATTTAAACAATATTAAGGAGGTAGACTGTTTACGAGAGCTAAATATATTTTAAAATGATAATTTAAAATTTGCTTTAATCCTTTACCTTCTGAATTTAAGCTGGAGGAGTTAAGCCTTTGTTCTTGAACTCGGGGAAAATAAACTTGTCCAATTCGCGTAATTATTAAAGAGAAATTATTATTGAAAACCAATCTAGTATTAAGATCTTTCCATCCATGGTCGTTAATAAAATTATCTACACAAATATCCGCCAAGGAAAAGAAGACATCCAATTTATGACCATTTGGGCTGATGCTCGCCTTACTCGCCATTTTAACGAAAAATAAAATGGCATATTCTAACGCCAGAGTGCGTTGGGTAAAGCGGACGAACTTTTGTTACAAAGTTTGGGAGGATGGTACCAGAGGCTAAAGCTATGCTCCCATATTCTTATGGAACCTGAATGGATTCTTGCTATATCCAATATATCAGTACCGACAATGTTTATTAACTTGTTAATCTTAACTACAGTTCCCGAATAGTTTAGCAGGCGTTTGTCACTGCAGATGAGGCCATTATCTCAAATGATTTTATTTTCCGGCTCACTCGAAAAACGGATGTAGGCGTGTTGCGTCATTCACGTGATGATGACGTATCTTTGGTAAACCAATAAGATACCAATCCGATTTGACTGGCGGACCTATAGAGTAGGAATGGAAAGAAAGGCTAGAAATCGTCTACACCACTTTGCTGTTCCACTGTGCGCATGCCCGCGCTCCAAACGCTTACTAGTGGCGAAAAAAAAAAAAACGTTCACTTGGTGAGGCGCGCGTAGTATCCCGCGTATTACCCCATACAGGTTTTTTTCCCTGCCATTTTCACCAAGTGAAAGTTCGCCCTATGGCGCCCCAACTAATGGCTAAATGGTGTATTGATGTAGATTGATAAACAAAAGAAAACGAAAGATTATTTTAATATTTTCTTAAATTTATTTCCTTTTCCCTTTACAGTTTTACTATATAACAACACGCGCGCATCTCACGCGTTTAGATCTAGTGGCCATCTCTAGTGTGTAGCGTATAAAGATTAGGGCAGGGGTGACGTGGTGGACGTCCGCTCTTATGAAGACGTCAAAAAACACGTCAGGCTTGAAGATTGAGATGAAAAGGTGGAGACACGAAATACGTCCAAAAACTGGCGATCTTCTTTGTGCGCAACGCGGGTTCAGCCTTATTTGCGCCAAATAATAGTTATTTTCCTTTATAACTCGCGATATTTTCGTTGATATGATCGCCTTCTTGTTCTTGGATATGTTTTAATAACAGCGGGTACTAAACCAGGCTATATTAATTATGTTAAAATTTGGTTTTCTAGCGCGTATCGGGGACTAAATAAAATATTCCCTCTAGATAAAATCATTTTTCATAAAAATTAATTAATTAAAAGTGCAATTCTTATTGAAATTGCTCAATTAAATTGCCAATTTGCTTTTTATATTTTAGATTTATTTAAAATAACGCCCGATTTGCCTACGTTTTCCCCTCTGTTTATTATTTTATGATTTTATTTTTTGAGAAATCAATTTTGAAGAAAAACTTAAACTACCACGTTAAATCATAGGAATTACCTTTCATTATATAAATATAGTATTCATACTTAACACGCTAATAATGCAAATACTGAGTTATCAACTAAAAATACACAAATCGAATCATTAATCTTTTTGATTCGGAAATAGACCCTAAAATAAATAAAACGAGCTGAAAATCCACGCCCCTAGGCAAGCAATATTTAAGAAGGGGGTGTAGAACGGGGCATAAAATCGCTACTACAGCCATCTATCGTGGTAAAAACTTATTAATAACCTTTTTTTTCGGTCATTCTTAAAAATAAATTAGGCTTGGGAAAATTAAGTAATTGATGTATTAAAATTTCTAATTAACCGCGATAAATATTAAATAAACAATTTAATATTTAAGCGTGGGTAAAACCTAGTGGCGAGCTTCAGCAGCTCAAAAATCATCCACTGTGACTTGTCTGCACCTACAAGGCCGCGTTAACTCCCTCGGAGGTATAGAGCGTGGTGACAATTCAAGGTGGTTTTCTCTCTACAGGCGCTAAGATAAAATTGAGTGATTTACGGCGGCGCATTCACGTGACCAAACTCAGCCAATCGGGATCGGCCATATATTGCCTCTTCCCAGCAAGCTCTTGGGCAAGAGTGAAAGTCGTTGGAAAATTCGAACGATTTTATTTTAGGGTCTATATTAGAATTTTGGTAATTGTATCGATATAAAAAGGATGGTAATCGAAATACCCTAGATCTAAAAAGTAAGGAATACGTATTTAAAAGGTGGCGAGTTAAAAGACATTTTCTATCCTTAAAATTGCAAAACAAAAATATTGCAGATTGAAAGCTCCGTGAAGTTTGGTGTGGTGTATTTCAAATAGACCGCAACAAGTGGCGCCGCCACAGGAAAAAATCTGAATTATCGCGGGGTTTGGCATGCTCTATCATAAAAAAAATTGCGCGTAAATTTTAACACTCCCTTTTTCTGAAAATTTAAATTTCTCTCGAAATAATCAGGATAAAAAACCAATTTCAAATCCTCTTTACGTGAAAACAGAAGCCGATGAAACCCTCCTTTGAAGTCTATTACTCCCTGGTCTTGTCTACCCCTCTCTGTATGGGTTAGTTTCAAAAAGCGCGATTCGTACGCCTCCTAACGGTAGATATTTCGGAGCGGGAGCTCGTCGAGCGAATATCTCTAGCAGCCTCGGAATTCGTCCAAAAAACGTCGTCGTTTGTGGAGAGAGAGAATTTCCAATTTTCCGTAGACAGGGGGGTATGAAGTAGGACCCCTCCGATCTCGTAAAATTGTGAATTTTACCCATACAGAGAGGAGCGCTATATCGAACATTAGAGTAGTAGACTTCAAAGGAGGGTTTCATCGGCTTCTGGTGAAAATGGTTGAGTGAAATTTTGTGTATTACATCAATTTTTTTTGCGGAATTTATTAAAAATTCCTCAAATTCAAAATAAATTTTAGAATATTTAAAGAATCTTGAATAATCGAAATTCTTAAATATCTTGAATAATTCAAAATTATTAAAATCAAAAAATCATTGATAATCACTTGAAAAATTCGAAATGACAAATTATTGCCCCAATAATTTTTTTTTTGAACAGGCCTACTATCTCTTTAATAAAACATTATTTTAAAAAATAATTTTAGATCAATATATTTTTCAATAAACAAAATAGACCATTAAAAAAATAGGCATAATTTGGGCTCCCGTAAATAATTTCATTCATTATATAATTTTCCTCCATCTAAAATTCGGCTTATCGTAATTTGGTAGGTGTGTTATTTCAAAAATTGGTATACAGAAAGCTCTATAATATTTCTACCAAAAATAACAAATTTTACCCCAAAATCCGATGGGAGTTGACAATTTATTCGTAACTCTCGCTTTCAGACTGCCTCATTTCAAATATTGCTTATCAAATGGTAATAAACCTTCACCGCGACTAGACAAAATATTTTATATCGGAATTATACAAAAAACTCGCGTTATCGTACTTACGATTATATATGGGTCACGTATTTAAATATCAACTCTCACGGATGGCGTAGGGTTTGAAATATGGGTTTTATTCATTGGGTAATTAAGGGACGGTGAAAAAGAAAATCAAATCATTTTACACCAATAGATGATATTATAAAAGAAGAGGAGCTTACTTATGGCATGTTGCCGTCGACGTCATCAGCTACGTAATAGATCGTAAAGCTCTAGCGCTCGTGAGCAACGAGCATTTCTTAAGCACGGTCGCTCTTTTGTTATAGGTTCAAAGAAGCTTACCCTATCATAGTAGTGGTGACCACTTTCACTGATTTTTCTTATCTTTTTACGCGTTTGTAGTCAGCTAACACCTGTAACAGAAGTAGATGAAACCCTCCTTTGAAGTCTACTACTCTAATGTTCGATATAGCGCTCCTCTCTGTATGGGTAAAATTCACAATTTTACGAGATCGGAGGGGTCCTACTTCACACCCCCATGTCTACGGAAAATTGGAAATTCTCTCTCTCCACAAACGACGACGTTTTTTGACGAACTCCGAGGCTGCTAGAGATATTCGCTCGGCGAACTCCCACTCCGAAAATATCTACCGTTAGGAGGCGTACGAATCGCGATTTTTCAAACTAACCCATACAGAGAGGGGTAGACAAGACCCGGGAGTAATAGACTTCAAAGGAGGGTTTCATCGGCTTCTGCCTGTAACAGTACCGCTGTTGGGTCAATAAACAACGTTCCAGGGGTGGTCAATCGGCCACGAGAAGTTGGGCTGAAATTTTCTCTGCTCACGTGATTTCGTGACGTAGTTAGCAACTTTTGAACAAGACGTCGCAACCACAACTTCTTTTATAATATCATCTATTTTGGTACAAAAAAAAAGACTTGTTTGGATATAACAAGTACTCATTTATATACCTAAGAACGTGTGAGAAAATATATTTTAATCACATTGTCGCGTACTTGATATTGAATCGGGAAAATTTTAAATCAAAATTATGCCTAGTAGAGTGAAATACAAAAACATTGTAGTTAAACTACAAGCTATAGCTTAGGGAATTAGACTACGAAGAAAAATGAAAAGGCAACTGTTTAGAGAGGTGAGAGGACGAATAGAAGACGAATTTTTGGCTACAAACAATGCGAAAATGGTACTAGAGGCTAATGCTGTATTTCTAGGCTCTGACGTATATGAGTGAGTTCTTGGTATTCATAAAAAAAACTTAATTTGACCAAAAAAAGAAAGATTTATATTTTAGGATTATTTAATTGAAAGATCTCCGACCATCACAAGACGGTAGGCGCTGAAGCAAGCGTGTGAATACCAGCAAACTCGTTAGTTTGCGTCCACTTGCGCAGTTTCCAACTTGCGCATTTTCATTTGCGCAGTTTTCCATTTGCTCAGTTTTCCATTTGCTCAGTTTTCCATTTGCTCAGTTTTCCATTTGCGCAGTTTTCCATTTGCGCAGTTTTCCATTTGCGCAGTTTTCCATTTGCGCAGTTTTCCATTTGCTCAGTTTTCCATTTGCTCAGTTTTCCATTTGCGCAGTTTTCCATTTGCGCAGTTTTCCGTTTGCGCAGTTTTCCGTTTGCGCAGTTTTCCGTTTGCGCAGTTTTCCGTTTGCGCAGTTTTCCGTTTGCGCAGTTTTCCGTTTGCGCAGTTTTCCGTTTGCGCAGTTTTCCGTTTGCGCTGTTTTCCATTTGCGCTGTTTTCCATTTGCGCTGTTTTCCATTTGCGCTGTTTTCCATTTGCGAAGTTTTCCATTTGCGCAGTTTTCCATTTGCGCAGTTTTCCATTTGCGCAGTTTTCCATTTGCGCAGTTTTCCGTTTGCGCAGTTTTCCGTTTGCGCAGTTTTCCGTTTGCGCAGTTTTCCGTTTGCGCTGTTTTCCATTTGCGCTGTTTTCCATTTGCGCTGTTTGCCATTTGCGCTGTTTGCCATTTGCGCTGTTTGCCATTTGCGCTGTTTGCCATTTGCGCTGTTTGCCATTTGCGCTGTTTGCCATTTGCGCAGTTTGCCATTTGCGCAGTTTGCCATTTGCGCAGTTTGCCATTTGCGCAGTTTGCCATTTGCGCAGTTTGCCATTTGCGCAGTTTGCCATTTGCGCAGTTTGCCATTTGCGCAGTTTGCCATTTGCGCAGTTTGCCATTTGCGCAGTTTGCCATTTGCGCAGTTTTGCCATTTGCGCAGTTTTGCCATTTGCGCAGTTTTGCCATTTGCGCAGTTTTGCCATTTGCGCAGTTTTGCCATTTGCGCAGTTTTGCCATTTGCGCAGTTTTGCCATTTGCGCAGTTTTGCCATTTGCGCAGTTTGCCATTCGAGCTGTCCACAAGAGGAAACAGGCTAGTTCGAGTGATTAACTAACCTAAACTAACGTAACCTAACATAACCTGCAAATTAACACTGCGCAAATGAAAAAAGCTCAAATGGAAAAATGCGCAAAAGGAAAAATGCGCAAAAGGAAATGCGATTTTTTTTTTACGACAACAGGTCTTTAAAAAATCAAAAAGTTTCTTTATTTCACTCTTCACCTTCCCTTAACGCAGTTTCTACAACCTAAAATTCACATTATTTTCATAAATATTAAAATAAAATACCTAATTTGCCTAAAAAATCTCCCATTATTTCCGTACATTTACAATATTTGTACGAAAAATATACTAAATTATTAAACCATTTTTTCCTAAAAATGAACGTTTCAAAAGCGAAAATGGCGTAGATCCTCTTGATTTTATTCAAGCAAGCTTACGCTTAAGGCGAAAAACGTGAGTCTTACAGAGTCAAAAACTCGGGAATTATAATGCGTTTTTTTAGTGTTTTATATAGGACGTGTTACCCCGACACTAGATTTGATGAATTGCCCATCTTTAATGGAAAAAACTTGAGACTGGGGATTAGAGAAATGGGAAAATATATTAGGAATAATAATGCCCATAAGGCAACTCGATGGATTTTAGAAACTACGCTAAAGCATGGGTTAAAGGACCACTGACATAAATCTCATTTATACACGCTTAAAGTCACCAGTGAACCAGTTTTCAAACTAGCTAATTATTATTAATGTAGTTGGGCCAAGTCGTGTGAAATATCAACATTTACGCGTCTCAAAACAATAAAAACAACTCAAATATATGTAAATTTGTAATTATAATAAAATCTTTGGAGTAGTAGACTAAAACCAGAGGTATATAATAACCCCCTTCGGGGGGGAAGTATGAAAGCTAGGCAAAATCGACGAACAACGAGTGCCCGGCGTAAATCGCGGCGGATCGACACACCGCTTTACTCCCAAAAAATAGTTACACCATTTTGAACCTCACTAAATTTTCCCTACGCGCACTTCCGGAACTCGCGAGATGAAGTCATCCTTCGACTCCATTTTTAACAGACAGCCTGACTCCCGAGACAGGAAGTTCTAAACACAAATCGAGCCGTCTTGTTTATACAAAGACCATTTACTAGAGTAGCGACATTGAGAAGTCCAGCGCGAGCTAGTGGCCTAGATAGTCAGCAGCGGGCTCTTGTTGTTCGTGATTTTTAGCATTGGTAGTATAGGGGCTTTCATACTTCCGCCCGAAGGGGGTTATTATATACCTCTGCTAAAACCACTAAAAATTTGAAACATGTTAAATTACTCTTTCTTTAAAAACTATTTGTGTCCCATCACGAGTTTGACCCGAATCAGATACGGAGCCTTTTTATGGGTGCGAAGCAACCTCTTTCTTGTATAATTGCTGTCCCTCTATAGAAAAAAATTATATACACCTTTTCCACATTTCACTTGTTTCAGAAGCCGATGAAACCCTCCTTTGAAGTCTATTACTCCCTGGTCTTGTCTACCCCTCTCTGTATGGGTTAGTTTTAAAAAGCGCGATTCGTACGCCTCCTAACGGTAGATATTTTCGGAGCGGGAGTTCGTCGAGCGAATATCTCTAGCAGCCTCGGAGTTCGTCAAAAAAAACGTCGTCGTTTGTGGAGAGAGAGAATTTCCAATTTTCCGTAGACAGGGGGGTATGAAGTAGGACCCCTCCGATCTCGTAAAATTGGGAATTTTACCCATACAGAGAGGAGCGCTATATCGAACATTAGAGTAGTAGACTTCAAAGGAGGGTTTCATCTACTTCTGCTTGTTTTACCATAAATTAGGCTCGATGGTCTTTTGAACGTTAATTCTTAAAAACAAATAATGGATAACGATTATATAATGTTAAAGGTCAATGGGAGAAAATCGCCTGTTATGTTTTTCTTAAATATTTGCGAGTGAATAAAATCAGTTGTTTTGAAATTAGACTCTAAATCCTGTCAGATTACGATTATAATTAAATTTTACGTTTTAAAAGAAAATTTAACATATCTGTCCCTTCAGCCATCCGAAATCATAACAGATCTTTCTGGGTCTTTGTTCACAAAGACATTTTTGATATAATATCTGTCGCTTCAGCCTTCCGAAATCATAACGTGTCCTTCTGGGTCTTTGTTCGCAAAAACATTTTTGATATAATATCTGTCGCTTCAGCCATCTGAAATCATAACAGATCTTTCTGGGTCTTTGTTCACAAAGACATTTTTGATATAATATCTGTCGCTTCAGCCTTCCGAAATCATAACGTGTCCTTCTGGATCTTTGCTCGCAAAGACATTTTTGATATAATTTTAATATGGCGCCAAATCTAATTTTAAATCAAATTAAAATGTCTCGTTTTAAAATAAAGTTTTCCTATGATATTTGGGACAATTATTTATTACAGAAAGTTTTTTCATATTTTAATTTATATAAAAATTTATTGATTTTGTATTTAAATAATTTAAATACACTAAAATAAATACACTTTTGTGTACATTATGTTTTTAATAAAAAAAACGCCATTAGTCTAAAAACTGAAATATATCAGAGAAAGTCGATCAGGATTCGGTCGAATGGAATTCCGTCAATAGGTATATCATCTTCCCGCGCCAATAATATTCAATTATATTTCAGACACACTCCTCTTTTCGGATCCGTCAAGATATGATGTATTATTCGACGTCGTCACCGGCGACGGTAAAGCCACTTGTTTGGGTATACCCCTAGCCCTGTCTACCATAAAGCTCTTTCTCTCGGTTTTCGCTCAACAGGCTACAATTTTACCGAAATACTGAATCTCGACTTTCTCATTCATATAAACCGTAGTTTTTTACCCAAAAACTTTCCCTTTTTGGGATAGACCTTTCCCCCGTCTCGCGTTCCATTATATCCCTCCAGTACGATGAAAATTCAACAGAATGAGAGTGTACTCTAAAGACCACATGAAAATTCGTTTTTAAGCTAACCATTATAACTGCTTCGTTATTTAAATATTCTCAAATAAAACAAATAAAACCTAATTTCCCCTAATTTTAATGTCGTTACTATTAGATGGCGACATTAAGCTTGTTTCTAAAACTGTATTTAGGCTTAGCGCGTGTAACTTTAATTAAGATCGCTCTCATTACCGAACTCGATCTAATGACTTCGTAAGAATTTTGTCACAAAGTGTGAAGTCAAGATATTGATTTTGATATTCTGATTACAAAATATTTTTTGGCGAAGATTAAGAATCTGCGTCAAAACAAATCAAGCTTTTCGTTTAACCAGAAGCCGATGAAACCCTCCTTTGAAGTCTATTACTCCCGGGTCTTGTCTACCCCTCTCTGTATGGGTTATTCTCAGTTCAGTTCAGTTCATTTTGGTACAAATCCTTTTTGTAACAAGGAGGCTCAATCCCGTAGAGGGAGGGCACAGTACCAGGGCCGCAATCTCAAAAGGCGCGATTCGTACGCCTCCTAACGGTAGATGTTTTCGGAGCGGGAGTTCGTCGAGCGAATATCTCTAGCAGCCTTGGAGTTCGTCCAAAAACGTCGTCGTTTGTGGAGAGAGAGAATTTCCAATTTTCCGTAGACAGGGGGGGATGAAGTAGGACCCCTTCTAACTCGTAAAATTGGGAATTTTACCTATACAGAGAGGAGCGCTATATGGAACATTGGAGTAGTAGACTTCAAAGGAGGGTTTCATCGGCTTCTGATATCTAAATGAAATTCAAAGCTCAAGTTTGAATTTCATTTATTTATTTAGATGCTCTAACCATTTTCGACGTTTAACTATAGTTTTAAATTAAATAATTTGAAGTTTCATCAATTAAATTATCCTTAAGTGAAGGAAAACACCGTTTCGAACAGATGAGGTAGCTTAAAAATCCTTTTTTAAATCCGTGATGTTGGATGCTTAATAATTTTTAATATTTATGATTCGATTTTTGAGTAATTTGTTTAATTGCGCAGCTTTCAGCGAGTACTAAGCTCATTATCGTGGTAACCAAAAGCCTTAATCTCCGACCACTAATCTTACACGTGGCCTTTTAACTGGCACGCTATTATTGTAAGGACTTTGAGAGACACGACGTTTAATCCGTGATGCGAATTGAAGTTGCGACGGAGTCTCGGACTGAAGCTAGGACTATTCTGTTTTGGGTGCCCCGAAATTCCCTTTCATGGGTCTTGATGGAGTCGGGGCCCCTCACCCACTACTACAGACTTTTCTCGTACACGATGCGTGGCTGAATAAAGAACGGCAGGGTAGAATAAGAAAAAAATAAACTTTCCGAGTCAAATATTTCATTCGGATCAATCTCATGGACATTAAACGGTCTATCGTTACTCGGAAGGTCAAAGACCCTAATGGTAATTTTGCTATTTTACTATTTTTCGTAGACTAGACGTACGCGGTATAGTATTTTTCTTTGCAGATGGTACATACCGGCTAAAATCGCAAATAACAGAAGGTTCGTCGTGTTTCCGGAAGTAAAAGTATTGAAAAGGGAAAGGTTAAATTTTCGCGTCTTTCTTCTGGGTTTAAAATAATATGGCAACCGTTTGATCAAGTCTAGAATTTTTCTTTTATAGTATACCAATATTAAGTTCTAAATTTACGCTATACAGTTTTTTTGGGGAAGTCATCTTTACAGCGGCTACCCGAAACAGCGCTTTCTCATATTCAATATTAGTTCAGATTGTAATGTGTGTGCCTAATATCAATAGTATGATTATAAAGTAAATGAGCGAATTGAGTGGCTAGCGCCGAAGATGCGAGTGTAGGCTCTCGTTATATTCTTTACATTTCAGTGTATCTCTTTCGTACAGTGATGATATTTCGTAATTATGATATCGCGATGGTGATATGTGACAATGATGATATATAGCAAATATGATTTACCGCATTGAGGGTATGTCGCAATGACGATACGTCGTAATGATGATATGTATACCATAATAAGGTAAGGTTCCAATTGCGCAGTTCCCTTTTTGCGCAGTTCCCTTTTTGCGCAGTTCCCTTTTTGCGCAGTTCCCTTTTTGCGCAGTTCCCTTTTTGCGCAGTTCCCTTTTTGCGCAGTTCCCTTTTTGCGCATTTCCTTTTTGCGCAGTTTTCGATTTGCGCAGTTTTCGATTTGCGCAGTTTTCGATTTGCGCAGTTTTCCATTTGCGCAGTTTTCCATTTGCGCAGTTTTCCATTTGCGCAGTTTTCCATTTGCGCAGTTTTCCATTTGCGCAGTTTTCCATTTGCGCAGTTTTCCATTTGCGCAGTTTTCCATTTGCGCAGTTTTCCATTTGCGCAGTTTTCCTTTTGCGCAGTTTTCCTTTTGCGCAGTTTTCCTTTTGCGCAGTTTTCCTTTTGCGCAGTTTTCCTTTTGCGCAGTTTTCCTTTTGCGCAGTTTTCCTTTTGCGCAGTTTTCCATTTGCGCAGTGTTCATTTACAGGTTAGGTTAGGTTAGTTAATCACACGAACTAGCCTGTCCCTCTTGTGGACAGCTCGAATGGCAAACTGCGCAAATGGAAAACCGCGCAAATGAAAAACCGCGCAAATGAAAAACTGCGCAAATGAAAAACTGCGCAAATGAAAAACTGCGCAAATGAAAAACTGCGCAAATGAAAAACTGCGCAAATGGAAAACTGCGCAAATGGAAAACTGCGCAAATGGAAAACTGCGCAAATGGAAAACTGCGCAAATGGAAAACTGCGCAAATGGAAAACTGCGCAAATGGGAACCGCGCAAATGGAAATGCGTAAATGGGAAACTGCCCAAATGGCTACTGCGCAAGCGGACGCAAATCCCATAATAATATCGCTGTTTTGTGAACTGATGTTATAGATACACAACTTTTCTTGGACAATATTTGAAAAGCGTAAAATAAATTTCGAATATTTTAAACTCTCATCTTATCAGAATCATTCCAAAGAAAAGTAAGTTTTCCTAGCTGCGAATGATAATGTCAATTTTATTTAGAAAATTGTTATATAGAAACTGCCAATAAGGCGCTATTTCGATTGATTTTCCAGATAAATTCAATCAAAAAATCCAGGGAATTCAATCAAATGTGATTCGTTTCAACGCGTAATACCAGAAGCCGATGAAACCCTCCTTTGAAGTCTATTACTCCCGGGTCTTGTCTACCCCTCTCTGTATGGGTTATTCTCAAAAGGCGCGATTCGTACGCCTCCTAACGGTAGATGTTTTCGGAGCGGGAGCTCGTCGAGCGAATATCTCTAGCAGTCTCGGAGTTCGTTAAAAAGCGTCGTCGTTTGTGGAGAGAGAGAATTTCCAATTTTCCGTAGACAGGGGGGAATGAAGTAGGACCCCTCCGATCTCGTAAAATTGTAAATGTTACCCATACAGAGAGGAGCGCTATATGGAACATTAGAGTAGTAGACTTCAAAGGAGGGTTTCATCGGCTTCTGGTAACACCATGACCGCCAAAATAAATATCCCGATACAACACAAGACGCTGTAAATAATAATAATAAATCTAACTTAATTTATTTTCCATTCAAAACTGAATATTTTTCGATTATTTTAGCAGGTGTAAAGACATGGTTTTATGTTATTTGGGATTCGGTCAAATTGAACCCTTCTTGATGGATTGGAATTCGATTAAATCAAAAGATATACAGACTGTCAAAAATATTAATATCCCTCCAAGTCATTTTACTACGTGCTGAAACTTTAAATAGGTCCAATCGTAAATTAAATTTGATTATTTTTTTACGGGAGTTTAAAATTTGTCGCTGACCTACCTTGGTCAGCGTATACAATAGGATTCGGCATATTGTTCTCCGGTATACGTGTATATGCGACCAATGCCTTGCACGGTGGTCTCTCCAATTGCAAACGTAGAATAGGAACTGCGGAAGCTTTACATTGTTATTAGATGATTATGGGTTATCTTCTTCAATTTAATTGAAAAAAGCAATCCACGTAATATACTTTGAAAGTCTCGATGTTGTTTTCCTCAAATCCCCATCTTTAAAATTATTTTCTTTATTTACTTACTTCGCTTACTATATATTTTTAGAATATTTCGGGGTTCAGGCCCGTAAGCGAGTTTACGAGTTTTTGTTACAATACATATTACTTTGTATTTAAATCGGTAGTCTCAGTGTTTTTCTAAATTTTACTTTGAATTGCTCAATTTTCAAAACTGAGTTTTAAATGACGAATAAACGAGCTGAAATGGAAGAAATTTGAATATATTTTAAAAATATTCATCCAAAACATCAACAGAAGCCGATGAAACCCTCCTTTGAAGTCTACTACTCCAATGTTCCATATAGCGCTCCTCTCTGTATGGGTAAAATTCCCAATTTTACGAGTTAGAAGGGGTCCTACTTCATACCCCCTGTCTACGGAAAATTGGAAATTCTCTCTCTCCACAAACGACGACGTTTTTTGGACGAACTCCAAGGCTGCTAGAGATATTCGCTCGACGAGCTCCCGCTCCAAATACATCTACCGTTAGGAGGCGTACGAATCGCGCCTTTTGAGAATAACCCATACAGAGAGGGGTAGACAAGACCCGGGAGTAATAGACTTCAAAGGAGGGTTTCATCGGCTTCTGACATCAATTAAGACATTTAGGCATTACTTGGGACGCTATAGCGGCAAAGGGCGAACTTTCTTTTGGTGAAAATGGCCGGGAAAAAAACTTGCGGGATACTACGCGCGCCTCACCAAGTGAACGTTTTGTTTTTCGCCACTATTAAGCGTTTCGAGCGCGGGCATGCGCACAGTGGAAGAGAAAAGTGGTGTATTAAGACACTGGTACCAAGGAGGATCAGAAAAGGAGAGGAAATGTGGGGACGGCGCGGTTCCTACTGCGTCGGCCTAAACTCCCACTCTGGGAGAACGGGGGTAGAGACGTTTCGTGGTAAAATGTTGTCGCGTGGGTAAAACGAATCCTTTATGAGACGCGTTGGCTAGCGACCACGTGCCAACAGTTTACCTCGAGAATTTCCTATCCCCCTTTCCACCCGAGTGGGAGGTTGGCTCTTCTCTCTCTAACTCAACGCAGCCCCACATTTCCTCTCCTTCTCTGATCCTCCTTGCTGGTACCTTTATTCATAGCGTCATAAAAAGGGCCCGTTAGGGGGTGGAGTTTTAGATTACAGATATGTTTGGGCTGGGTATAGAATGATAGGCTTCGCCGCTTGAAATATTCAAGTCCTTTCCGACTTTAAAAAATGCCTAAACTATTTGTATTACTTTGAAAAGCTTTATATTAGGTTAACTACAAAACGGACTAGTGACATTTGCAAGAATTGATAGTTAATTAAAGTTAAAACTTAAGAAAAACTCATTTAAAATAATTTTAAAACACGTGATTTGAAGCTAAGCTAGCATAGTAGGTGATATCTTCGCCACTGTTGGAAATAACGAAAATCAACAAGTCGCGTATGGTTAATTGAAAATGCGAATACCCCTTAATTTTGACAGGCAAAGTGTTTGTGAAAAGAGCCAAGACGAATGGTATATGAAAGGGTAACTCAAAAAGGGGTGCGATGAAGGGAGGGTGACGAGGACCGAGATAAAGGACAGGTGACGAGGACCGAGATAAGAGAGGGCCAAAATATAAAAAGTCGGTAGAAAAAGTCGAAAGTGAAAAGGCAAATCGTTATCTTGGGCAAGAAGGATCAGATAAGGAGAGGAAAAGTGGGAACGGCGCGGCTCCTACTGCGTCGGCCTAAACTCCCACTCTGGGAGAACGGGGGACAGAGATGCTTCGTGGTAAATTGTTGTCACGTGGGTAAAACGAATCCTTTACGAGACGCGCTAGCTAGCGACCACGTGACAACAGTTTACCTCGAGAATTTCCTATCCCCCTTTCCACCCGAGTGGGAGGTTGGCTCTTCTCTCTCTAACTCAACGCAGCCCCACTTTTCCTCTCCTTATCTGATCCTTCTTGTCTTGGGGCTCTTTTCAAATGTCAGGGGTGTAGTTATCATATGGGCTTGACCATCTTGTTACTCTTCTGTATGATTAAGTTTGAAGTTAAGGGCATTGGTGTCAAAAAATCGTGGTTCTGGATTTAAAATACTAATAAAAATATATTTTAAATGAAAATTCGTATTTTATTGCTTGATCTGTTTATCCCTCTAGGCGACTACCTCTATTAAATTTTGAATTTAGTCACAATGCAAATTCTTTTTTTTTTAATAGGCCAGGGGCAAAAAAGCCTTTTCAAATGGAGGATGAGATATAATTTGGCAGCTATAAATGGGCACACCCAGTGTTTTCTAATTGGGTGAATTGGGAATCCTTCATATTGGGCCAACCAACAAAGTTGAAATTGATTATAATATTTTATATAAAATTATTTTAGCTCTAAAAATTAAATTAGGCCACATTACGCTTAATTGACGTTTGAAATGAGGCGCTAAATATAATTGAAAGTACGAATTTGACTATCAATTCGCTCAACTTGATATTCAGTTATTTTTAAAATATTTTTAAATGATACATAAATTAAATTTTGATTTTTATGGGAAACCGGTGACAGGGTTCATTTTTTTATTTATTCGTTGTAATTTTACCTTCGCCTCTCATCTTAAAATTAAAAAAAAGAACAACCCAAACGGCCCATAGGAATTTGGGTAACGTAATGTTAAAATTTTCTGTTTCGCCACTGGTAAAATTTTATTGTGATAGTAAACTAGGGTTGTGTCCTCACCTTTCTACCACAAAAATAATCATTTAACCATTATAGTCTGCGAATACAAATCAATTGAAGTTTAGCTCGATAATGTTAAAGTTAGGCCACATCGTTGGATTCGACGATGGAGTAGACTGTCTTCCCCCACCTGAAATCAGTTGAAATTTTGAATATTAGTAGACACACGATAGATAAAGATTCTGGGAAAATCTAGTTTTGTAACTGCCATGGGATTTTTCTCAGCAACGATTTATATTACCCAGAATTTTGACATAATTTGAGGTTCGGAAGGATAAAACGCCTGTAAAAGTGTTCAACCTGCCGAACAACAAAGTTTTGCAGCAAAGCAAATTCAAGGAGCGAGGCACAGACTATACAGCTAACTCGTATAGTCTTTGTGTTCTGAAAAAACCAAGAGAAATAACACCGAAAAAGTATACTGTAGTGGTTTTTATTAAGAAACACATTATTAGTAATTCGACGAAAAATAACAATTTTAGTGACATTATATATCAAACAATGTTAGATAAATCGTCCAAATCACGAGCATTGTCGCAGACTGCACGCAATTTAGATTGATACCAGCTACCGCTATCATCGTGTCGTTTATAGCCCAGGTACCAAATAAGGCTGCTAACGTGAGCAAGTTCCGATGGTCAAGTTCCCCCCTTTACAGTTGCAATACCACGAAGTAACTGAATCAATCCCGATACCTTTAGGAACGTATCGAATCAAAGCCTGATGCGTGGTTAGGCTGAGAACTGATTCCCTACGCGAACATTAGTTTTGATTGTTAAGGGGGTGCTCCGTAATCTAGTACACTACACCCCCGCCAATCCGTGCGGCTGCATCATTTGTCCCTAAAGTACCGCACGCGAAACCGTGCCCGGAACGGGTAACAAGGCCAAACAGCGGGAACCGAAGAACCCCAGACCAGTGCTCCCGCACACACGTGAGGAGGCTAAGGCAGCAGAAGGAAAGGTATATGGCTTGGCGACCAGAACCCACACAGCAGTGCCATACGGCCTCCGTAATGTAACCGTGACCCAACAAGACCGACTCAAAGGCAGAGGGAGCTGCCAGGGCCCAGTTCGGGCCCTGCGAGTCGGCCGGGTGTGGGCGAGACGGCCGTGTTCCAATTCGCGGAACTAGGACGGATCCTAGAACTCGGGGCCCCCTCACCACGACAAGGAAGGAACACTACCTGCGCACGGACAGGTGGGGGGGGGGGGGAGGGGGTTCCCTACGCGAACACGAATTAGGCCTTTTTCCTCTTGGCAAACTTCAACATTGAAAGAGCAGGAATTTTCAATTGTCAAAGCGCGCTTTGCTTTAAAGCCGCTCATTAACAAAAAATTGTTATTTTTCGTTGAATTACTCATAAAGTGTTTCTTAATAAAAACCACTACAGTATACTTTTTCGATGTTATTTCTCTTTGTTTTTTCAGAACACAAAGACTATACGAGTTAGCTGTATAGTCTGTGCCTCGCTCCTTGAATTTGCTTTGCTGCAAAACTTTGTTCTTCGGCAGGTTGAACACTTTTACAGGCGTTTTAGTCTTCCGAACCTCAAATTATGTCAAAATTCTGGGTAATTTAAATCGTTGCTGAGAAAAATCCCATGGCAGTTACAAAACTATATTTTCCCAGAATCTTTATCTATCGTGTGTCTATTAATATTCAAAATTTCAACTGATTTCAGGTGGGGGAAGACAGTCTACTCCATTGTCGAATCCAACGATGTGACCTATCTTTAACATTATGGAGCTAAACTTCAATTGATTTTTATTCGTAGACTATAATGGTTAAATGATTATTTTTGTGGTAGAAAGGTGAGGACACAACCCTAGTTTACTATCACAATAAAATTTTACCAGTGGCGAAACAAAAAATTTAACATTACGTTACCCAAATTCCTATGGGCCGTTTCGGTTGTTCTTTGAAAGTTAAATTTTCCTTCAACTGTCAGGTTGAATTTACTCTTGGGTTATGTAACGTAAGAAAAGCTGCTAATAATTAAAATATTTTATTGGATCAAATGGTCTTAAAGTTTTTATCATAATAGGTATAGACCAGCTGGGTTGAATGTTTATCCCAAGTAATGAGGTCTACGTTTAACTTGAACCGTTTAACTGAATACCAAAATAATTCAAGCAAAGTGATGATGTTTCAACACCGCCACGTGACAATCTTCGGTCTAGTCTAAACCTATTCTTCTTGGCTTTTTTTTACCTAATGACTGTGTGCCTGTCTCCTATCATGATACCAGAAGCCGATGGAAACCCTCCTTTGAAGTCTATTACTCCCGGGTCTTGTCTACCTCTCTCTGTGAGGGTTAGTTTCAAAAAGCGCGATTCGTACGGCTCCTAACGGTAGATATTTTCGGAGCGGGAGTTCGTCGAGCGAATATCTCTAGCAGCCATGGAGTTCGTCAAAAAAACGTCGTCGTTTGTGGAGAGAGAGAATTTCCAATTTTCCGTAGACTGGGGGGTATGAATTAGGACCCCTCCGATCTCGTAAAATTGGGAATTTTACCCATACAGAGAGGAGCGCTATATCAAAGGAGGGTTTCATATAATATAATATATCATATACTATAATATAACATATAATATAATATAATTTATATAATATATAATATAATTTATATAATATATAATATAATTTATATAATATATAATATAATTTATATAATATATAATATAATTTATATAATATATAATATAATTTATATAATAATATATAATATACATATATATATATATATATATATATATATATATATATATATATATATATATATATATATATATATATATATATATATATATATATATATATATATATATATATATATATATATATATATATATATATATATATATATATATATATATATATATATATATATATATATATATATATATATATATATATATATATATATATATATATATATATATATATATATATATATATATATATATATATATATATATATATATATATATATATATATATATATATATATATATATATATATATATATATATATATATATATATATATATAGTTGAATAATAAATAAAATAACGTATTTATTCGAAAAATATAAAATTGGGACGATTGGGATAGTTGGGATTGGACTAAATGAATTTGGTTTAGTAGGACTTGGGACAGTTTGGATTGGGCCAATTGAGATTGGGCGAAAGAGAATTGGGCCAACGTTTTTGGGCGAATCGGGGTACAACCTTTTGACTTCCTTTAACAAAAAATGGTAAAATAATAGATTACGTGTCTAGACATTTTCTGTTGAAAGAACAACAGCAACTCCCCATAAGAGTCTGGGTCCACGTAATGTTAAAAATTTTCGTCTCTTTTATGATAAATTCGTATTATATTATTAAAAAAGGGTAGTTGGGGGATAATTTAAAGCTAAAATTCGAGCTCACAACTGAAAATTTTGGGAATTACAACGAATGGAAGGTTTCTTCCATAATGTAAAGAATATGAAGAATCTATGACTTCCGTGCCGGATATGAAAGCCTTCCCCCACACGAAAATCTTGAACGGTTATTATTTTAGATTCATAATTATGTTAGGAAAATATTAGGAAAGAATTATTTTGTAACTGCCACGGGTAAAGTGCTGGCGGCAAAATGAAATTCGTATATTTTTGGTCTACTATGCCTCGAAATCCTCGAAAACGCCTGTAGAAGTGTTCCACTTGTCAAGCATTCATGCAGTAGGCTTTTGCTAGCTTTACAGGGGCCGTGCAAAGACTATATAGCTTACTTGAATAGTCTTTGGTGTATAAGAAACTCGAAAAATAAATAGAGAAATCATACCAATTAGAAGATACTGGAGTAGTATCTTTAATTTTTATTTCATATTAAACAAAACACACTTGTATAAAACGGACAAATTATTCATTTAACGCTAAGGTTTTCTACGTTTAACGTATGTCTGGTAGTTCAAGCTCAGTGGCATCTTCACACACTACACGCAATTTTGACTGGTACCAACTGCCTCGATCTTCATGGCGACGATAACCAAGATACCAGATTACGCTGCTAACGTGAACACAAGTACCTATCGTCAAACTACCACCTTTGCAATTGCAATACCAGCCTTTAATGGCATTTGCACCTGTCCCGTTCGGTACATAACGAATTAGAGCTTGGTGAACAGCTGAGGTGGAAAATTGACCAGGCACGCGTATACGAATTAAGTCATGTTCAACTTTGGACACTTCGACGCTGAAAGAGCCGGATTTCTCTATAGTCAACGCCACATAAGATTCAGCGCGTTTCGTTTTAAAGTCGCTCATTACCACCTCACGTACACCACTTTCACGAAGTACAGGGAAGTCTTGAAATTCACTATCCTCAATTCGTTGCCATTTATTAAAGACGTCTTTAATATTTTTCGCCAACCTGGCTGGCGAAAAATATTAAAGACGTCTTTAATATTTTTCGCCAGCCAGGTTGGCGAAAAATATTAAAGACGTCTTTAATAAATGGCAACGAATTGAGGATAGTGAATTTCAAGACTTCCCTGTACTTCGTGAAAGTGGTGTACGTGAGGTGGTAATGAGCGACTTTAAAACGAAACGCGCTGAATCTTATGTGGCGTTGACTATAGAGAAATCCGGCTCTTTCAGCGTCGAAGTGTCCAAAGTTGAACATGACTTAATTCGTATACGCGTGCCTGGTCAATTTTCCACCTCAGCTGTTCACCAAGCTCTAATTCGTTATGTACCGAACGGGACAGGTGCAAATGCCATTAAAGGCTGGTATTGCAATTGCAAAGGTGGTAGTTTGACGATAGGTACTTGTGTTCACGTTAGCAGCGTAATCTGGTATCTTGGTTATCGTCGCCATGAAGATCGAGGCAGTTGGTACCAGTCAAAATTGCGTGTAGTGTGTGAAGATGCCACTGAGCTTGAACTACCAGACATACGTTAAACGTAGAAAACCTTAGCGTTAAATGAATAATTTGTCCGTTTTATACAAGTGTGTTTTGTTTAATATGAAATAAAAATTAAAGATACTACTCCAGTATCTTCTAATTGGTATGATTTCTCTATTTATTTTTCGAGTTTCTTATACACCAAAGACTATTCAAGTAAGCTATATAGTCTTTGCACGGCCCCTGTAAAGCTAGCAAAAGCCTACTGCATGAATGCTTGACAAGTGGAACACTTCTACAGGCGTTTTCGAGGATTTCGAGGCATAGTAGACCAAAAATATACGAATTTCATTTTGCCGCCAGCACTATACCCGTGGCAGTTACAAAATAATTCTTTCCTAATATTTTCCTAACATAATTATGAATCTAAAATAATAACCGTTCAAGATTTTCGTGTGGGGGAAGGCTTTCATATCCGGCACGGAAGTCATAGATTCTTCCTATTCTTTACATTATGGAAGAAACCTTCCATTCGTTGTAATTCCCAAAATTTACAGTTGTGAGCTCGAATTTTAGCTTTAAATTATCCCCCAACTACCCTTTTTTAATAATATAATACGAATTTATCATAAAAGAGACGAAAATTTTTAACATTACGTGGACCCAGACTCTTATGGGGAGTTGCTGTTGTTCTTTGCTTTATATATCAATATAAATGTGCTGATCAGGAATATAAAAAATATTTGAGCGCGGAAATGAAAAATAAAAAAATTGCGAATTATATAATTTTTTCGTTATTTTATATTCTTATACAAAACATATGGTCAAAAATGTACACTTTACGTTCCTATATAATATAACGAATAGACTAATATAACGATTTTTACGTTATTTTTTAATGGAATAGAAAAATATTTACGAAAATAGTAAGGTTAGATTTACATAAACATTTGTAGGATTTGTATTACTTTGACAAGAATACTAATCAAACTGCCCTGTGATATTGAATCTGCCAAGCATTTCTACAGTCAAATGGCACGCGATTTTTCTTACGTTGATTCTATGCAGTGGACAAACTAGCCAATCCACAGGAGAATGACTAAACTGTATTTTTGGATTAAATTCTCAATCTAGAGAACCTTTAAAACCTATAAGAAATCGTAATTTTTTCAAGAGTCGAACTACTTCTAGTTGGATTTGGGTCCACTTGATCGACTCCCAAATGATCGACAAGAGGTCCACTTGATCGACACCCAAATGATCGACTCACAATTGATAGACTCCCAAATGATCGACAAAAGGTCCACTTGATCGACTCCCAAATGATCGACAAAAGGTCCACTTGATCGACTCCCAAATGATCGACAAATAGATTAACCAACCTAACCTAACCCAAACCTAACCTAACCAATCTAACCTAACCTAAAATATTATAAGAGTGACGGGTCGTAAGTACTTTATTCGAAACTATTTTATTAGTTACTCGCTAAAAAACTGGGCTGTCGATCAATTGGAATGGCTTGTCGATCAAATGGGAGTCGATCAAATGGGAGTCGATCAAATGGGAGTCGATCAAACGGTAGTCGATCAAACGGACTCCTTGTCGATCAATTGGAAGTCGAGCAAATGAACCTAAGCCTTCTAGTTGTACATACGTCTTTGAAGAGATTTCTATACATAGTTTGTTTCTCTTTAACTTATTTAGTGTACTTGAAATGTGTCACGACTCAAATTCTGAAGTAGTTGGTAAGGATGTCGTTGAATCTCGTTTTACCGTCTTTTTATGAAGGGAAGAATTATATTTCTGTACATTAGCATTGCTTAAAACTTATATTCTCAACAACAGGGTCAATATACATACCTTGGAGAAAAAAAAAAGGTATCAGGTTTAAATAAATAAGAATATTTAAAAGGTTAATCATGCAATTTTAATAAAAACCTCCAAATGTAGTTTAAATTATTATAAAGCTTTATGTTAAGGATCAAATGATAATTTAAAATTTTTTATTAAACCATTAATTAAAATTTCACGGGGAGCTTTTTTTTTTTTTTTTTTTTTTTTTTTTCGGCGTGTAACGTAACGTCTTTACGCCCGGACAGCGGCCGCGATTGCGAACCAGGTGTGGCGCCAAGGCGTAAGGCCTTGAGCAACTCAGTTATGGTAAGTAACTACGCAGGGATGAGGACTGGGAATTGCCCACGCGACGGAAGGAGATGGGAATGGGGAAGAGGAAGGACCATTCCGTCGCGGACCATTCGCAACACTCCCCATGGGCAAGGGACCTGCGATTCGAGCAGGACAACACCCAGACCTTGCCACTGAGACGCCAGTTTACAGGAGTGCGCCACCACTCCCGGCCCACGGGGAGCTTTAACTTGTATTATCAACGGTAACGTGGACAGTAAGAAGTTGGTAGGTCTGACTAATTAGACCACGGGGAGTTCAAAAAAAAAAAAAAAAAATATTGGGCCGCCGCAATTTTTTTTTTTTTTTTTTTTTTTTTTTTTTTGAAAATTTCGAAATTGCATGAAGGAACTACATTGAAAAACCCATTTTTTGGAAAAGGGGCATAGTTTTTGGTGAAGGAGCTAAACTCAAAAACCAATATTTTGGAAATGGCACGATGATTTTCCAAAATATCAGTTTTTGAACTAGCTAGGCGCCTTTTCCAAAACATCGCTTCTTAAAATTGACGCCTTTTCCAAAAATATCGCTTTTTGAACTAATATTGCATGATTAAGTGCGTAATACAGTAAGGGAGATTTTTGGTAAACACATGCAATTTTGAAATCTTCAAAAAAAAAAAAAAAAAAAAAAACAAACTTGCGGCGACCTAAAGTTTTTTTAACTATTTTTTTTAACTCCCCATGGTCGAATTAGTCAGAAAAAATTGTTTGTTGGGTTAGTTAGATAAAGTGCAATCCTACCAAGAAGTTTTCAAATTGTTGGCACGATCACTTTAAAATAAATTAAAGGTAATAAGTTATTTTTAGAACTAGTATTCCTTTTCGTACCGGTTTTTTGCAGTGGATAATATAATATTATCGCTTACTCATTTAAATTCAACTTGACGAAATTTAAATCAGATTCGCTAATTAAAGAGAGGTAAATTGCCGCTAATAGTTTTTCGAGAGAGACTTTCATGTCAAGTTATTAGATAACACCCTAAGTGAGACTACTTCAATTAAGGATCCGCATAAATTGATGGCAATGCACGTGCTGGACTCGGGCAAGAAATTTAAAGCCTCGTTCATACTTGATTACAAAATCGGTTCCAAAACCAGTACGAAGCGTTTTCCGTTTTCCCTGGTTCACACGCTAACAAGACGGTTCGCGGCCGTTCGCCCCGGTTCGACATACGCCAAGGCTTAGCGTCGTTTTAAAAAAATGTATAGCATTTAAAATTTTTAAATAATTATCTCAAACTAATTAGTAAATCGTGTTTGTAACTCGTTGGTTAATAATTTTTGACAGAAACTATAATTTTAATCGCGTTATTTTAAGATTTATCAGCAAATTTGTCTCCCCGCCTCGTTTTTTTCTTGGCGGATTGAACCGAAGCGACTTGGCCAAGCTGCTTCCCGAACCAACACGAACTGATTTCACACGTTAGTTTCTTAACCAGTTATAGAAATCAAAGGTCTATGTATGAACGAGGCTTTAGTCGACTAACACCGTGGCTGTCGATATGTACATCATTAAGGCGTCGCCACTTGATAGAAAAATATTGTCATTAGAAGGACACGAGCCGGCGACAATTGCGGCGCCGGGATCTTTTTCAAAATGATAAATTCCTTTTTTTTTTTTTTAATTTAACATGAATTTCATTTCTTTAGCCGAAGTCCTAAGCGCTTATTACCCGTATCGTATAAATATATTACACCCTATTTCATCACGAGTTGACAACACGATATAGATTCTAGAATAAGGGGAAGTGAGCGGTTAATTCAGAAATCCTGGTGTTTTTGTGAACTTGTTACGAAAAAACTAAAGCCCGTAAAAATAAACGGTAAACACTATTCAAAAATAGAATAATTGAACTATTCGATGAATTATTATTTAACCGAAATTCTAAACGGAAATTAAAATACTAATCGTTAAAGGTTCGACTCTTTTTGTCGTTGTTACGCGATAACTCCCGGTCCGATTTCTATCGTTTAAATTTTAATTAATAGCGACGCGAATGAAGTACGTAATGAATGTTTATAAAAGATGACGGACTAGTTGAACTATTTTATAATTAGAAGAAAGCGGATTTTTCGCTAGTTACGAGGAAAAGTCAAAGATGTCGCTACCTATCGAAAATCGCGATTTCGCGAAATCGACGTCCCGTTTGCGATACGGGCAACGGAAAAAAGAAATAATTCGGTCATTTTTAGGTTTATTGACGTCATCTCGCGTGTTTTTTGCTCCCTCTCTTCCACTTTATATTTGTTTAGCGAAAAAAAAAAAATGAAATTAAAATATTTTTTAAGAGACCAATTTCAACGCCATCTAGGATTTTTTTCTCAAAACACAAAACCTTTTACTTCCCCCTTAATTCAGAAATCATTGTGTTTGTAAACTTGTTACGAAAGCACTAAAGCCCGCAAAATTAATCTGTTTTCACTTCTTTACACTAGAACAACCGAAATATTTGATGAATTTTAAGCGGGAAGTAAAAGGTTTTGTGTTTTGAGAAAAAAATCCTAGATGGCGTTGAAATTGGTCTCTTAAAAAATATTTTAATTTCATTTTTTATTCGCTAAACAAATATAAAGTGGGAGATAGGGAGTAAAAAACACGCGAGATAACGTCAATAAACCTAAAAACGGCCGAATTATTTCTTTTTTCCGTTGCCCGTATCACAAACGGGACGTCGATTTCGCGAAATCGCGATTTTCGATAGGTAGCGACATCTTTGACTTTTCCTCGTAACTACCGAAAAATCCGCTTTCTTCTAATTATAAAATAGTTCAACTAGTCCGTCATCTTTTATAAACATTCATTACGTACTTCATTCGCGTCGCTATTAATTAAAATCCAAACGATAGAAATTGGACCAGGAGTTATCGCGTAACAACGACAAAAAGAGTCGAACCTTTAACGATTAGTATTTTAATTTCCGTTTAGAATTTCGGTTAAATAATAATTCATCAAATAATCCAATTATTCTATTTTTGAATAGTGTTTACCGTTTATTTTTACGGGCTTTAGTTTTTCCGTAACAAGTTCACAAAAACACCAGGATTTCAGAATTAACCGCTCACTTCGAAGAAATGGGATTCTGTTAATTGGGACTTTTTCTCTAGAATGGAATCTTTTCTGTTGAATGGGAACACTTACAGCGAATTAAATTTCATTTCTATTTATTGGGAAACAGTTTTTTTTATTAATTCGGTCGAATGGGAAATAAATTTATGCTCAATAGGATAGATTGTTTTTTTACTTCGGTCGAATGGGATTTCTGCCCAATGGGAGGCGAGCTTTTTCTTTATATGGAACCCTGTAATTATAAATTATTCATGATAGATACTGCGTTTTTTCGCTTTTTTCTTGTATTGTTTTCAAAAGAATATTAATTATTATTTTTGTTCATCCTTTGTATATTCGCTGGGCTTACAAGTCGCATGTTGACATTGCCGGCAATACCTTATAGCGCTAAATTCTTTGAATAAAATTGAATTTAATATCATAATTTATCTTCAGTTAATTTTTAATGATGGTGCGTATTACTGGTCTTTATGGTTCAAATCTTTGACTTCGTCGCTATGATCAGACAGAATTGGTAATTTAAATTTTTCAGGTTAGGTTACGTCGTAGTCGGGGAGGTAATATTTTAGTTTCCCAACTTGTTTATTCAGAAAGTTGCGTATTCATTTAATAGCAGAAGCAGATGAAACCCTCCTTTGAAGTCTACTACTCCAATGTTCCATATAGCGCTCCTCTCTGTATGGGTAAAATTCCCAATTTTACGAGTTAGAAGGGGTCCTACTTTATCCCCCCTGTCTACGGAAAATTGGAAATTCTCTCTCTCCACAAACGACGACGTTTTTTGGACGAACTCCGAGGTTGCTAGAGATATTCGCTCGAAGAGCTCCCGCTCCGAAAACATCTACCGTTAGGAGGCGTACGGATCGCGCCTTTTGAGACTAACCCATACAGAGAGGGGTAGACAAGACCCGGGAGTAATAGACTTCAAAGGAGGGTTTCATCGTCTTCTGATTTAATAGTAGCTTTACTTGTTGAAATATTTCATTGCTTATGATCGATAATTCCATCGCTGTTTTAGTTTGAATCTGAAGATGCGGAAATTTTATTACGTTTTTATATATATTCATTATCAATCATTTGAAATCGGATATGAAAAGCACTTGTCTATAGTTACTAGACCTATCGTTAAATAATTTGTGTCCAAAAATAGACACTCATTTCCTCTTTAGTATATTACTATTCCATTTAGCTCACCTACCATCGAAGCCCGTGTTTTTCGATGCTCTTGCATTTCCGGAGCATTATCATCCTAAGGTTAAAGGGAGAGCAACCAAGAAATCTTAAGTGCCTATAAATTAATGGTAAATCAATTAATTGTATATCAATTATATATTAATTAATTTTAAATGAACAACTAAACTCGACAACAATCGGTACTTGTCGGCAGAGTTTTTATGAAGCGTGTACGCGTAATTATATTGGTAAAGGAACCATCTATTAAGGAATCGGATTAACATTATTTTAAGATATTTTATTTTCGAATTAATTGTTCGTGATTAATATATTATTATTAAATTCAGATAATAGTTATGGATGCTGGGTTAATCCCAAGATAAAAGTTTCAAGGTCATTTAAGTATTTAAACGTATAATATTGAATAAAAAAATAAATACTGTATAACTGAAATTCAAGCATGAGTTTTAATTTTATTTATAATTTTCCTTGAAATTATATTTTTAAATTTTCATATCCTAACGTATAATTCGAATAGTTTTTTATCATATGTTACCAATTTGCAAGAATATATTTAACACAAGAATATGGAAGAACTATACCTTTGTCCGCGCGCTAGTCACAATCGGGCGGAGCCTATGGGGGTCTTACGCCGCGCCTCATCTCACGTGCGCAGGAAGCGGTTGGCGGTTTTCTACGATAAGTGCGGGGGGGGGGATATCAGGCTGCGGGGATAGGCGCTGGCGGCAGAGCTAGCTCTCTGTCGCGGACCTCGAAAGCTCGTGATAGGGTGAAAATCATAACGTCAAATCTAGTAAGCTCCTCCCGTTCGTGACTAGCGTTTTACTAGAGGTATAGCGTACGGTTCCATATTCTTGTGTTAAATCTATTCTTGAAAAAAGTTATACAAACTCCGAGCACTATTCATCTAGTTTATTTAGATATGAATATTTATCCGAAAAACAAAATATTTGAAATAAATAACGCGTTATCCATTTCCGATAACCAAATAAAGTCGATATTTTCTTTTAACACTCTCCCTTTAAAATGAATGTTCGTCGATGTTGGCACGCGATATCTCGCGAGTCCGAGAAACGCGTCGTTCTCGTGTCGCCCTTGCACCGGCCGACTTTTGCCCCCGGGGTTAGCTTTTTCTTATAAAATATGAACACGTAAACAAACTACTCCATTACCGTGTATATACCAAAAAATAAAATAAAATAGATTAAAGGGAGCATGAAGTAACGAAACAAGGTATTCTGAAACTATTTATTCATCAAATAGGACTTTTATTTGGTTTACAAATATATATAGACCCTAAATTTTTCTCTTCCCCAAGAGCTTGCTGGGAAAGGGCAATATATGGGCGATCCCGATTGGCTGAGTTTGGTCACGTGAATGCGCCGCCGCGGATCACTGAATTTTATCTTAGCGCATATAGAGAGAAAGCCACCTTGAATTGTCACCACGCTCTATACCTCTAAGGGAGATAACGCGGCCTTGTAGGTGCAGATAAGTCACGGTGGATGATTTTTGAGCTACTGAAGCTCGCCACTAGGTTTTACCAACGCTTAAATATTAAATTGTATATTACAACGTATTTATTAACGAAAAACTAGAGAATATTTATTGCGGTTAATTAGACATTTTACTTAATTTTCCCAAGCCTAATTTATTTTTAAGAATGACCGAAAAAAAGGTTATTAATAAGTTTTTATCACGATAGGTGGCTGTAGTAGCGATTTTACGCCCCCTTCTTAAATATTACTTGCCTGGGGTCTTGTTAAGAAAATCACCAATTCAAAGAAAAGGGCTCAGAAATCTTTTATTTTTGCATTAGAAAATATTAACACTCCTCATTCACTTAAAAATAGTAGGATCTGGTAAAAATTATCATTTTTCCCTGAATTCAAACAAATAGGAACTTTAGTGGCAAAGCGTAACCAAATCCTCTATTTTTAACTTGTTAATGAATGTAAAATTAAAACGCAACAAATATTTTGTAACAATTTTTCTTGCGCATGAGGCTTTCATTTTTAAAATGGTCCCATGTATATTTAGTTTTAAGAACTAAACCTGATCCTTTGTGTGTAGTTCTCGTTCGCGAAGACCATTGTGCCACGCGCGTGAGGCACACATCTTTAAATAATTTTATATTATTTATTTATATTAATTTTTATATTATTATTACTATTATTATATTATTATTATTATTATTATTATTATTATTATTATTATTATTATTATTATTATTATTATTATTATTATTATTATTATTATTATTATTATTATTATTATTATTATTATTATTATTATTATTATTATTATTATTATTATTATTATTATTATTATTATTATTATTAAAAAGAACAAAACTTAAATTTAGTTTTTTGAGAGAATAATTATATAAATGAGTGTATTTTAGCTAAGTGTATTTTATTGTAAATATGTATATTAGTTTTAATTTAAGAGGGTATATTTGTAAAAAAATTAATCCTGTAAATCTATAAAAAGTGGCACCGCCATGTTGTATTACAGGATTTCAAATAAAAAAAAACTCATTCATTCATTCATTCATTCATTATTATTATTATTATTATTATTATTATTATTATTATTATTATTATTATTATTATTATTATTATTATTATTATTATTATTATTATTATTATTATTATTATTATTATTATTATTATTATTATTATTATTATTATTATTATTATTATTATTATTATTATTATTATTATTATTATTATTATTATTATTATTATTATTATTATTATTATTATTATTATTATTATTATTATTATTATTATTATTATTATTATTATTATTATTATTATTATTATTATTATTTTATTATTTTATTATTATTATTATTATTATTATTATTTTATTATTTTATTATTATTATTATTTTATTATTATTATTATTATTTTATTATTATTATTATTATTATATTATATTATTATTATTAATATTATATTATATTATTATTATTAATATTATATTATTATATTATTATTATTATATTAATATTATTATTATTATTATTATTATTATTATTATTATTATTATTATTATTATTATTATATTATTTATTTATTTTAATTTATTTAATATTTAATAAATTTTGATAATTAACTGCAAATTACCACAAAACCTTAGATGAGTTTTTACGCGTATTATAACAGTCCAAGTCGTTTAAAAATAACTTGATATAAGAGCTTAATATCTAAAGCCTCGTTCATACAAAGACCTAAATGCGCTTCGTTGCGCTTCGATTTCTATAACTGGTTATTAAACCAACGTGAGAAATCAGTTCGTGTTGGTTCGGGAAGCAATTGGGTCAAGTCGCTTCGGTTCAATCCGCTTTGAAAATAATGAGGCGGGGAGACAAATTTGCTGATAAATCTTAAAATAACGCGATTAAAATTATAGTTTCTGTCAAACATTATTAACCAACGAGTTACAAACACGATTTACTAATTAGTTTTAGATAATTATTTAAAAATTTTAAATTCTGAGCATTTTTGAAAACGACGCTAAGCCTTGGCTTAGGTCGAACCGGGGCGAACGGCCGCGAACCGTCTTGTCAGCGTGTGAACCAGGGGAAACGGAAAACGCTTCGTACTGGTTTTGGAACCGATTTTGCCCTCAAATATAAACGAGGCTTAAGAGTCTATCTAATGCCATGTAGGAACGCGGGCATTGCGCAGGAGGCACTAAAAAACACGCGTTCCTCCTATCCCTTCAAGGAAAAGGAATCGATAAGCGAGCCCTTGTCGGACTTCATTCTCTATTTAAAAAGTAATACACTATTAGAGTATTTTTGCCCAGAAAAACACTAACTACTCCATTAAGTTTATGTTTTTTTTTTTCTAATTTTCTTAATTATAAGACTGAAAAATACCGTCGGAAATGCTTGGCTATGGCCGGGGGTGTATTATTAATACTCGAAACAGATAAGAGCAGCTTTTGCTCAAGACAAAATGGTTTTTATAATCACAGTCAAATGATAAGTAACACGATCTCGATGCGGAGGAAACAAGTTGGGAAACTTAAATAGTACCTCCCAGACACCCACGTGATGTAACCTAATCTTACATAAAATATTAGAATTTATGGCATTGGTGGAAGATGAAGGCTGGTTCAAATAAAAAGAAATAATATTTCAATTAAACACTAAATATATTTGTAGAACAAGTAACGCGAATAGGTACATTACATTGAACCTATGCATGGCATCAGTATACCAACACAACCCTAAACTAGCTGGTATATTAGTTACTTAGTAACAGGAGTATTAAGGGGGAAGTAAAAGGTTTTGTGTTTTGAGAAAAAAATCCTAGATGGCGTTGAAATTGGTCTCTTAAAAAATATTTTAATTTCATTTTCTTTTTCGCTAAACAAATATAAAGTGGAAGATAGGGAGTAAAAAACACGCGAGATGACGTCAATAAACCTAAAAACGGCCGAATTATTTCTTTTGTCCGTTGCCCGTATCACGAACAGGACGTCAATTTCGCGAAATCGTGATTTTCGATAGGTAGCGACATCTTTGACTTTTCCTCGTAACTACCGAAAAATCCGCTTTCTTCTAATTATAAAATAGTTCAACTAGTCCGTCATCTTTTATAAACATTCATTACGTACTTCATTCGCGTCGCTATTCATTAAAATTCAAACGATAGAAATCGGACCAGGAGTTATCGCGTAACAACGACAAAAAGAGTCGAACCTTTAACGATTAGTATTTTAATTTCCGTTTAGAATTTCGGTTAAATAATAATTCATCAAATGATTCAATTATTCTATTTTTGAATAGTGTTTACCATTTATTTTTACGGGCTTTAGTTTTTCCGTAACAAGTTCACAAAAACATCAGGATTTCAGAATTAACCGATCACTTCCCTCGATGACATACTGGCTGAAGAGTAGTGATTCCCATTTCAATATTTCCACCGACTGCGGCCGCTAGAGTGTCCCGAATCAGAATCTGCCAGTACATTTACCTGGACCTTTGCTGATAATCTTAAGCTACGGGGCGTTGTTTACTTTTACTTTATGACTAATAAAGTCATAGACATTTGATAAAAATCCTCAAAAAAGTTTCGATAAGAAACATGGCAGCCATCAACTTTAAAATTATAAAAAAAAAAAAAAAAAAAATAAAACACAAGCTGAATTTTAAAATTTATTTTTTCTATGAAATGGTTCAACCCTCTAATTAGTTATTGAAGGATGACGCCGTGGTAAAACCGACGTTACGATAGATGCGCGATTAATAACCATTTAAGTAGTTTGGAAAATTTGCTTCGTAATAAATTAAAAAAAGACTAAATGGCACGCGACATCGTAGACGCACGCCTTACATTCGTTCAATTTTTAAAAAACTGATTTATGCACGAATAGCTTAGAGGCTCTTAAATTCTTAAAGGGATAGTAGCGCGTGGGTTTTTGACAAGTTGATTTAATTTAAAGGGTAATGCAAACTGATGTACCACTTATCGAAAACCTAAGAAACATATCAATTCTTTCTTAACGCACCTCCCTAAATATGGTATGAAAAAGCATGGGTTGGCGGCCTATTGGCACTTTCGCGAAGTCCCGCGTGCTAGCATATAGTATAGTCAGAAGCCGATGAAACCCTCCTTTGAAGTCTATTACTCCCGGGTCTTGTCTACCCCTCTCTGTATGGGTTAGTTTCAAAAATCGCGATTCGTACGCCTCCTAACGGTAGATATTTTTGGAGTGGGAGCTCGTCCAGCGAATATCTCTAGCAGCCTTGGAGTTCGTCAAAAAAACGTCGTCGTATGTGGAGAGAGAGAATTTCCAATTTTCCGTAGACAGGGGGTATGATGTAGGACCCCTCCGATCTCGTAAAATTGGGAATTTTACCCATACAGGGAGGAGCCGCTATATGGAACATTAGAGTAGTAGACTTCAAAGGAGGGTTTCATCGACTTCTGGTATAGTTTATATTACAAACACGCAACTTTAATTTGAATGAAACCACGATGTTCTATTTCATCTATGTTTTAGGCTAGATTTAGGAGATTTTAGCGTTTTGAAGGGAGAATATATTTGTTTTTGAGATGCTTAAGAAGCGTTGCAAATTAAATAAATTTAGTTTTGTGTAATAAGAGGTTTTTAAATGAGTACATTTAATTTATAATTATTAAACAATAACCATACACAAGGCAGAAGCCGATGAAACCCGCCTTTGAAGTCTACTACTCTAATGTTCGATATAGCGCTCCTCTCTGTATGGGTAAAATTCACGATTTTACGAGATCGGAGGGGTCCTACTTCATACCCCCCCTGTCTACGGAAAATTGAAAATTCTCTCTCTCCACATACGACGACGTTTTTTTGGACGAACTCCGAGGCTGCTAGAGATATTCGCTGGACGAACTTCCGCTCCGAAAATATCTACCGTTAGGAGGCGTACGAATCGCGCTTTCTGAAACTAACCCATACAGAGAGGGGTAGACAAGACCAGGGAGTAATAGACTTCAAAGGAGGGTTTCATCGGCTTCTGACAAGGGTATGTTTTAAATTTTAAACGAAATTGTACAGTTTTTTTTTTTTTTTTTTTGAAAAACATGCAGTCGTAGAATTTGGTATTGTTGCTATATATGCGGATAAACCTTTTCAATATGTCTAGGAAAATATTTGCGAGCACTAGTACAGAAGATGAAAATCACAAATAATCTTTAGAAGGCAACAGATAGGTGAAGTTTTATTTCTAATATTATAATAATGTAAGGTAAATTATTATATCCAAAAATGTAACAGTATTCTTTTTTTTCTGTAGAATCCGAATGGCTTAGGTTCATTTGCTCGACTTCCAATTGATCGACAAGGAGTCCGTTTGATCGACTACCGTTTGATCGACTCCCATTTGATCGACTCCCATTTGATCGACAAGCCATTCCAATTGATCGACAGCCCAGTTTTTTAGCGAGTAACGAGTATAGGTCAAAGTTTTTTTGCAAGAAACTATTAAATGTTAAATTATGGTATATAAATAAGAACTAATTCAAATAATAATTATTAGATTGGTTAGGTTAGGTTAGGTTTGGGTTAGGTTAGGTTGGTTAATCTATTTATAATCGTTATTACGAAGTTGACCAATTGGGAAACGATCAAATGCACTCTTTGTTGTCGGTAATTTGGGATTAGGCATCAATCATTTGATCCCTTTGTCGATCGTTTGGGAGTCGATCAAGTGGACCCTTTGTCGATCATTTGGGAGTCGATCAAGTGGACCTTTTGTCGATCATTTGGGAGTCGATCAATTGTGAGTCGATCATTTGGGTGTCGATCAAGTGGACCTCTTGTCGATCATTTGGGAGTCGATCAAGTGGACCCAAATCGTTAAGAATATCCATTTTTTGAAAAAACATTTAATCATAATGAAATCATCTGACTAAAATCACAAAGAAACAATATTATTCTATTTTTTGTTATTTCTCTGCGGACTTTTCCAACTGTTACCCATACAACCACTTTGCACGAGTAACGCTGTTTATCTCCGTATAAAAGCCGGGTCATCTAGGCATAAATCGGTTATATTTCATAATTAAGGATATAATTATTCAATGGAATATCTTATCTAATTAATATAAAATTTTTAACGAAGGGAATTCTTTCAAATGAAATGGCAAACCTGTCCTTTAGGATTTCCAACGATTTGGTTTTTGTTCAATGAGAGTAAACCTTCTCGAATACAGGTTTGTCCAGCAAATTTGGCAATACTGTCATTGATTTAAATTTCATCTCTATCGTAATCGCAGCTATAATTAATTTTTGTTAGAAAGTAATGGTAACAATATGTAAAGCTCTCAATGCCTTATCTGTTCATTAGAACAAAATCCACTAAACCTCGTCCGGTCTTTTGTACAAGGTCGGTCGCCGGCAAGGGCTAGAAGCATAGTCCGACTATTCGCTAAACTCTCGCTGAAATTATTCCATGCAGTGGTGCAAAGCTTGATATGCCTAACACGTGCATTCGTGCAAATTTTATGGAAGCAATAGGATTGCAACCGATTGGAAGGTTTGCGTCCGCTTGCGCAGTTTCCCACTTGCGCATTTTCATTTGCAGTAGTCCAAGTCGTTTAAAAATAACTTGATATAAGAGTTTAATATCTAATGCCTCATTCATACATAGACCTAAATGCGCTTCGTTGCGCTTCGATTTCTATAACTGGTTATGAAACCAACGTGAGAAATCAGTTCGTGTTGGTTCGGGAAGCAGCTTGGTCAAGTCGCTTCGGTTCAATCCGCTTTGAAAATAACGAGGCGGGGAGACAAATTTGCTGATAAATCTTAAAATAACGCCATTAAAATTATACTTTCTGTCAAAAATTATTAACAAACGAGTTACAAACACGATTTGCTAATTAGTTTGAGATAATTATTTAAATTTTTTAAATTCTGGGCATTTTTTAAAACGACGCTAAGCCTTGGCTTAGGTCGAACCGGGGCGAACGGCCGCGAACCGTCTTGTCAGCGTGTGAACCAGGGAAAACGGAAAACGCTTCGAACTGGTTTTGGAACCGATTTTGCCTTCAAGTGTTAATGAGGCTTAATAGACTTCAAAGGAGGGTTTCATCGGTTTCTGATATTACGTAGATAAATTTGTAGCGATGTTATTCGGCAGTAATTTTCTATCGATGGTATTTTTAAGTGCAATGAATTCCGCGATGAGAGCAAAGAGCAGGTCACAAAACACAAAAACTTTCACTTACTCCTTAATGATAATGAATATCACTACCCCCATGTTCAGATAATAGAAAACAATTATATTTTCGAGCCTGAAATAAGGAGCGGTAGCCGAACAAGATTTTTTCTATCACGCTTAGCGTTTGAACGCGCCGAGTTCATATAGGTGTTTCAAGACGTTGATTAATTTACTTTAAGGTCATTTAAGATAATTAAGGGCTTGACATCATTTATTCATTAAACGGCGTCGTAAATTCTAAAAACTTAAGAGTCTTTCTAACATTATTTAAGGTTTACATTCTAAAGAACGTAAATTATATTATACGTCCACGGTAAAATTTAACTTCTACAAGTGAATGTAAATTACGTGTTCCAGAAAATATGTGGTTTTAAAAGTTCTACTGGTGAAATTAAAGGCCCTATCTGCTCTGAAACTTGCCCCCTTTAAAATGCTATTCCTTTACGCGCGCAGCCTAGCTTTGACTGTACAATTTGTTTTGTACTACGTCGTCTGCTAAGCTAGAAAAGAAGGCGACTTTAAAGGGGATTTGAAAATGGCAGATAGTCCCTTTGAGAACGAAGCATTTCAAAAAACAACGCCATACTCGTTATTGAGAATTTATCCATTTAATGAAATAAGGATGCTGAACCACAATAGATGATTATATAAATAGCTCAGTTCGGCTTGATCAACTTGTTAGTTTAGCGGCCGCGTCACTGTAGACGTCACTCATCCCCTAGAGTTCCGGATGTAAAAAGAGCGCAGGTGCAGAGAAAGCAGGCGTTAAGATAGAGAGTAAAACTAGAGATCTTTAGAATTTTGTCATTCTGACTGCGGGCGCCGTGTTTCTGTACAAGAAACGTCACAAGTGACGTCAACGCTCTACTTACGAAAAAGGACTCCTCCCTTTTATATATTTATCTATTTCTAATCATCCGATAAAATGCGTATGAAATGGTAATGAAACCTGTTGGCCACCATAATCACGCGCTACTTTTGGTCAAGTATAGGAATTCTACCGAAGAAAGTGTCACGACCCTTTTAAATCTCAAAAGCGTGAGTTTACTTGTTATTTTTCCAGCTAGTTCTAAGAAACTCTTGTAAGCCGAAGAAGGCATTATACCAGAAGTAGATGAAACCCTCCTTTGAAGTCTATTACTCCCGGGTCTTGTCTACCCCTCTCTGTATGGGTTATTCTCAAAAGGCGCGATCCGTACGCCTCCTAACGGTAGATGTTTTCGGAGCGGGAGCTCGTCGAGCGAATATCTCTAGCAGCCTCAGATTTCGTCCAAAAAACGTCGTCGTTTGTGGAGAGAGAGAATTTCCAATTTTCCGTAGACAAGGGGGGATGAAGTAGGACCCCTTTTAACTCGTAAAATTGGGAATTTTACCCATACAGAGAGGAGCGCTATATGGAACATTAGAGTAGTAGATTTCAAAGGAGGTTTTCATCGGCTTCTGATTATACTTACTATCGTTGCAAAGCTTTTGCCAAGCTCTTCATTTAATTGACGAATTGGGATACACTCTTTACGCGCCGATCTGTTAAGAGATGTCGCTATCGTAGTTCCCATTCTGATTCTATTCATGATGAGAGAGACAAACTAGGCGGTAACCCCTCCCCTCGCTCTTCGATACTTGACGCGTTTCCCATAGAAACGGATGTAATACGTGGATAGGTACGAGAGCGAGAGATAGAGAGGCGCAGGCGCACCATCTTTGATGATAATTCATCTTTTAATTTGTAATAATTTTCGTAATGTTTAAAGGGAGGATGCAACCTAACAACAAGTGATTTTTTATCGATTCCTTATCGTTTAAATAGGCCTAAATCACTATTTAAAAAATTTACAAACAAATATTAAACTAGAAATAAATTTAAAACTTACCCTGAAAATAGGCTTAGTGGGATTCATGGAGCTCCTGATTTCCTCGCGTGTAAGGTCTAGCAACCAATCGCGCGCGACGTAAGTCTCGTGGAGATCTCGCTTGAACGACGGGCCTTCGCTCATTGGTCGCTAGACCTTACACGGACGCGATTCAGGATCTCCATGAATCCCGCTAAGCCTATTTTCAGGGTAAGTTTTAAATTTATTTCTAGTTTAATATTTGTATTGTAAACTTTTTATCGGTGGATTAGGCCTATTTAAACGATAAGGAATCGATAAAAAATCACTTGTAATTAGGTTGCATTCTCCCTTTAAGTGTTTAATTATTTATAATTGGCTTGTTTATTTTATTTTGTGTGTATTTTTAATGTTTGTATTTGAGCCGGCAACACCCAGATTATAGCTACGCTTCTGTGGTTGGCTACAACTCTTTGTTGAAAAATAATAATAATAATTATTATTAATACTTATAATACTTAAATGTGGTTGAATTCGTAGAAAATTCCTTTTTATAAGGCCCTTGGCCTTAAACCCTAAAGCTTCTCAGGGTCACTAGTCGCGTGCTACTCGAGCGCCATCGACGCGCTAGCTAAGACTCTTCTATTCACACCTAAACCAAAAAATGTATTCGCTATTTCTGCCTCAACGTTTAATGGAACATTAGTAATTGCTTCTAGATCCTCTCTCGTCTATCAAAACGAATTTCGTGGCCCTAGGGGCATTGTAAAGACTTTCCTCCCCTCGCGTCGACTTAATATATTTCGTGAAGCCTTTTTTAATTATAGCCTACTGCTATTTTAATATCATGATACCCGTACCAACGAAACTATGTACAGTTTAACACCCGTTCACACTTAAAATCATAGAAATATAATTTTACCCATATGCCGATAAATGTTAATCAAACCTTTAAATAATTTACTTAAATTTTTACAATACTACATATGCCTAAAATACTTTAAAAATAATTTTATTCTCCATATGATATTAAAATATTTAAATATTTTTATTCTCTGCATCACATTTTTTTAATATTCTTTTGGGCTGCTTCGATGCTCTCGGAGCACACGAAATCCACTGAAGCAGAAGCCGATGAAACCCTCCTTTGAAGTCTACTACTCCAATGTTCCATATAGCGCTCCTCTCTGTATGGGTAAAATTCCCAATTTTACGAGTTAGAAGGGATCCTACTTCATCCCCCTGTCTACGGAAAATTGGAAATTCTCTCTCTCCACAAACGACGACGTTTTTTGGACGAACTCCGAGGCTACTAGAGATATTCGCTCGACGAACTCCCGCTCCGAAAATATCTACCGTTAGGAGGCGTACGAATCGCGCCTTTTGAGAATAACCCATACAGATAGGGGTAGACAAGACCCGGGAGTAATAGACTTCTAAGGAGGGTTCATCGGCTTCTGATAATTCGATAAGCAGTCCAAAGTTTTAAAAAACTTAAAGGGAGAATGAAAGGCCAAAACAACCTATTTTTAATCGATTAAGAATGCTAAAATAATGAGAAAAACAATAATATAACTCGTTATTTTATAATCAATTTCCAAAGTTCCGAAACTTGCAAATGCTAAGCCTTGGCTGCCTAGCTCGGCGAACTAGGCGAGCACGAGCCGTATTTTTTTTTTTTTAATATTCCCGTCTGATCTAGTCGCCAATCACGAGCGAGTACGCGTATTTTTAAAATACGCGTACTCGCTCGTGATTGGTGACAAGAACAGCCGCGAATATTTAAAAAAATACGGTTCGTGCTCGCCTAGTTCACCGAGCTAGGCAAACTAGGCTTAGCATCGGAACTTGATTATAAAATAAGGATATATTTTTGGTGAGTTATATTATTGTTTTTCTCATGGTAATAGCTAGTTTATATCGTCTATAATTATTAACGCCAGGAAACTTTACAAGTGTGAATGTCACTTGATGCTATCACTTTTTGTTAGATCATTTGTAACATAGCGTGCAAAAATATTTTATAGATAAATGGTGTTAATTCGTGTCTTATCCTGTCGGCGTTAAATATGCCCATGCACCTAAACGCGTTTTCACAACAAACACTAAATGTGTTTTCTTAGCTTAATTAGCGGGTTTCGATGTTATTAATGTCTATTAAATGTATATCGTAATACTAATAACGATTAGCTACGCTTTCAAACGTCTTCTCTTTTATCAAAGGACCGAAAAACCGCTCTCTAGAGGGCATCCGTATGCTGGGAACTGTTTAAAAACAAATTTTTGTTATTAGGGACGGTGAAAGAAAACAATGTGAAAAATTTCCTATATTGACAAGATCAGTGGCCTTTTTTTAAAAAGAAAGTTTTAAAATATGCTCAAATTCTTTATTAATGGTAAGGTTCCAATTGCGCAGTTTCCTTTTGCGCAGTTTCCTTTTGCGCAGTTTCCTTTTGCGCAGTTTCCTTTTGCGCAGTTTCCTTTTGCGCAGTTTCCTTTTGCCCAGTTTCCTTTTGCGCAGTTTCCTTTTGCCCAGTTTCCTTTTGCGCAGTTTCCTTTTGCCCAGTTTCCTTTTGCGCAGTTTCCTTTTGCGCAGTTTCCTTTTGCGCAGTTTCCTTTTGCGCAGTTTTCCTATTGCGCAGTTTCCTATTGCGCAGTTTTCCATTTCCGCAGTTTTCCATTTCCGCAGTTTCCATTTGCGCTTTTTTCATTTGCGCAGTGTTCATTTGCAGGTTATGTTAGGTTACGTTAGGTTAGGTTAGTTAATCACTCGAACTAGCCTGTCCCTCTTGTGGACAGCTCGAATGACAAGCTGCGCAAATGGCTACTGCGCAAATGGCTACTGCGCAAAGGAAACTGCGCAAGCGGACGCAAACCTTATTAATATACAACCTTTTCCAATGTTTTATATCTTTATCAGAACACGAATTTCTTCAGAAAACGGAATTATTTCTCATATACCCGTGCAACCTTTTTTGGAACTGATAACTGAAATCATCATATTAATTGCGTTCACTGAATTCGAGTTAATACAGTCAAAGGTAGTTTGAAAAACAATTAGGAGCGCTTTTCTCGGGTACAATACTTCTCTAGTTAAACAAATATTTAAATAAGGAGAGAGTGATAAGGTATTTGAGGTAATAGAGAGGAAGGTGCCTGAAAGGTTGAAAAGGGATAAAACAGAAGCCCCCAGCTTATATTAATTGCTTCTAAAATTATAAAGAAAAATATTGTTTGATAGATAATTAATATTCATTGAATTCGAGTTAAAATAGAGAACGTTATCGGGTACGAAGGCTTCTTATGGTTAAACAAAGATTTAAATAATGAAAGATTACATAAGTATATTGTGTAATAGGAAGGATATGTTACAAAGGGTTAAAACATAAGCTTAGCCGAGTTCAAGGTGACCACTGAAAATTTGAAAATCCTATATAGGAAATCTAGGAAATTTCTTTGCGAAATATAGGAAAATAAAGGAAGAATTTTATGTTAAATATAGAATAAAATAGGAAGAAATAAGTGGAAAATATATGATAAAATAGGAAAATAATTAATTAAAAATAGAAACCATGTTTATTATTTAGGAGACTATGCTTGTATATTCCCTCCAAGATCATATACTATGTGTTATTTTCTAATTTAATCAAGCTTTGAAAAGGCCATAGCAAATACTCTCGCCACCGGTTTAAACACGGTACTAATATGATTGCTTAAATAGTATGGAATTTTACAGACTATTTTAACTGGAAAATGTACAGTTAAGCTAAAATCATCTTATACAGCCACAGCTGACAGTATGATTTAGAACTTTACCCTTAACTAGAGATTTTGAGTAGAAATATAGGAGATTATAGGAATTGACATTAAATTATAGGAGAAAATGGGAAGGAGGTGAAAATATAGGAAAAATAGGAAAAGTGGTCACCCTGGGGTTTTTATAAAATCAAAATAGTTGAATATAATATTACTAGTTTTCAAATAGAATTGGAATGAATGATTTTCGTGAGTTTTAACATTATGTATCAATCCGCCATTGTTTTTCTCATTTCGAAAACTTATCTTGAACAGAATTGATAAATATCTGGCAAATCAGAAGCCGATGAAACCCTCCTTTGAAGTCTATTACTCCCGGGTCTTGTCTACCCCTCTCTGTATGGGTTATTCTGAAAAGGCGCGATTCGTACGCCTCCTAACGGTAGATGTTTTCGGAGCGGGAGTTCGTCGAGCGAATATCTCTAGCAGCCTCGGAGTTCGTCCAAAAAACGTCGTCGTTTGTGGAGAGAGAGAATTTCCAATTTTCCGTAGACAGGGGGGATGAAGTAGGACCCCTTCTAACTCGTAAAATTGGGAATTTTACCCATACAGAGAGGAGCGCTATATGGAACATTGGAGTAGTAGACTTCTGGGCAAATTTATCTCTTCTTTGGAAATTGTTTTAGAAATTTGCGAAACTTTGCAATATAGTAGTTCCACTTTTTCACCACAAAAACATACTACATCAAGTAGTTTGTCAGTTGAAATTTAAAATAATTACTAACGAATGAATCCAAAAGTAATATTAATAATATATTCTCGTTCATTTTTGAGTTATCTTTTTTTCTTTTTCGACATAATTGACATTGACGGTGGTCGATGTAATTACTACTCTAGTTACAACTAGCGTCTTTCCAAGGTCAATCATCGTATCGATCAGCGAATCAGCTCTGTTCCTCTTCAACATTTAAATATAGACTATTTGTGAAAAAAACATTAATGCTCGAGTGTATTATTTCAGATAGCTACCCATGAGTGGTCGTAGATCTATTATAACGAGTGCCTTTTCAGGTTTCCCTAGCTAGCGGTATAATCATTAGTTAGAGTTATAGAGAGCGCGGTAAAATTCTTACGAGATCATGAGTGATGAACTGCCTTATTTTTTCAAAATATGTGATTATAATATTATTTTGCTTAAAACTTTCAAAAACGCGGCAAACGTTACAAACACTTTACAAAAAATTTGAAATATTTTTTTAATGAGTTAGAATATTGTAACAAAAACTTAATTTTAAAATTTTAGTGACTCATATACTGAATATATTTTTGGCCCACAATTACGTCCGAAAAAATGTTAGGCTAAATTACAGGGGCGATGAGCATTCAAGTGAGCGGCCCAATAAAACTATGCAAAAAAGAGCAGAGTTTTTAATTCGACAATTTGCCGACAAATAATGAAATTTGACGTATATGAAGGCAAGTAGTTTCTGCGCGTATAATTTTAAAATATATGTACTTTTTTTTTAAACAACCACCAGGGAATAGAAACGGCTAATCCAGACTAGAAAGTAAAGCTTTCTTATTTTCCAAGAAAAATAAAAAAACAAGGGAATACTTAAAAGATCACCGCGCGTGTGTAAAACAGTAGCGCTTCTACAAAAAGGGATTTTTCAAAGTGGCACTCGCAAAGACTCTTGACCCCGAAAACGGCCTACGCTATTGCGTCGGAAAAGGCTAAGAGCCCAATATATTCAACATACTATAGATAATAAAGGTATGTTTGAATGAGTAAAAAATACTCGTACGTTTGCCCTTCGAAATTCCTTTACTTACCAGCTTCATGTTTTCATTGGTTCACGCGTGTTAAACGGAACGTTTGGAAGATGTACTCTTGACATTTGACTCCAGTTTCGTTCCGCTGGCTGACCACGTTGGCCTAGACTGTGTATTTGACCCCGGATTCGTAGGGCTACACTTATTGGTACGTTTCAAGTGATCTTGTCGCCGATTTTCACGAAAACAATTTGAGTTTGAGTAATTATTTCGGAATTCGGTCTAATGGGATTCGGCGCAATGGGAAGATACCTTTATGCTTCCCCGATTTCGCACGCCGTAGTATTCATTGGCGCTGTCTCTCGCACTTCCCCAAGGCTTTCAATTTGCAATATATTTGTTTTTTTTTCTATCAAAAGATATAATATCAGAAGCCGATGAAACCCTCCTTTGAAGTCTACTACTCCAATGTTCCATATAGCGCTCCTCTCTGAATGGGTAAAATTCACAATTTTACGAGTTAGAAGGGGTCCTACTTCATCCCCCCTGTCTACGGAAAATTGGAAATTCTCTCTCTCCACAAACGACGACGTTTTTTGGACGAACTCCAAGGCTGCTGGAGATATTCGCTCGACGAGCTCCCGCTCCGAAAACATCTACCGTTAGGAGGCGTACGAATCGCGCCTTTTGAGAATAACCCATACAGAGAGGTGTAGACAAGATCCGGGAGTAATAGACTTCAAAGGAGGGTTTCATCGGCTTCTGATTATATATATGAGTGTGATTGTATTTCAAATACGCCTTTTAAATTAAATTAAAATTAATTAATTTATTTATTAGGCTTAATAATTTAGAGGTTATAACGACCAGCTGTTGTCGCTATGAAAGATAATTTTGTAAATAACCGAACTTGAAGAAGTTCGGTAATTATAATATACTTCGCTAAAAAATAAATAAATATAAAAAATTTAGCCATTTGTTATGATTTTTTAAAATCGGTTATTTTTTAGTAAAATTTTCTCACAAAATTTTAATTTTCGAGACATTGGGGCAGGGTTACTTTAAAGAAAATGAGACGTCAAGGAATAAGTGGCGGGAAAGTGTGTAGGGGTGGAATTCCATTTTCTCTAATCCTTTCCTCGTTCCAGTTGGGTAGGCCAAATTACAAGGGGGTTACCCGCTGCTTTAAATTGTGTTATTAGCCGTCGGTAAAATGAAATGTGAAATTTTCCGCCCTTCTTAGTCTCGATAGAGATGTCTTGTTTTTGGAAAGTTTTTGATTTCCTTTTTTCTATTTTTTTTAGTTTTATTATCTATCTGTAGGAAACAACATGGCGGAACTTCAAAATATCTATCTGTAGGAAACAGCATAATTGATCAGACCCATATTGATTTCTCAAAATAAAATATTAATACATGGCGGAACTTCAAAATATGCAAATAGTCATTATTTTTTTTTTTATTCCCAATGATTTAAAATTCGACCTTTTCAAAACGATTTCTATAGAAATTTAAATTTTTGCTTCGAGGAAAAATTAATGGCGTTGAAACTGCTGTTTAGCCTATTTAAAATAAATTGGATCTAACGAAACACTTAAATTAGACATTAGTTTGCCGAAATATCTGTGGAATGTTTATTAATTAATAATTAAATAATTATTTAATAATAATTATTAAATAATAAAATAATTAAAAAACAAATAATTATTAAATAATAAAATAAATAAAAAACAAAAAACTATTAAATAATAAAATAAATAATTAAAAAACAAATAATTATTAAATAATAAAATAAATAATTAAAAAACAAATAATTATTAAATAATAAAATAAATAATTATTAAATAATAAAATAAATAATTATTAAATAATAAAATAAATAATTATTAAATAATAAAATAAATAATTATTAAATAATAAAATAAATAATTATTAAATAATAAAATAAATAATTATTAAATAATAAAAATAATTATTAATTAATAATTTATATTGAAATTATTATTTAATAAATATTAATCTATTTTATTAGTTAATATGAATTATTAATATTAATTAATATTCATAATTAATATTAATTAATTCTAATTAATTAAAATTAATTAATTAAAATTATTAATCAATTATAATTAAATATTAAATCTTCAAATAATTACAGAAATAAATAATAATTATCTACAAATAATTATTAATCAATTATAATTAAATATTAAATCTACAAATAATCAGATAAATAATAATTAAATCTACAAATAATCAGATATAATAATAATTAAATTTTCAAATAAATATATAAATTAGAATTAATTACTCATTATTTACCTATATAAATAATTAATATTTAATAATTATTTAAATAAAAAATAACTAATACTTATAAATTTTCGCTAGGTTAAGAAATCATCGTATTTGGAATTTATTACTGACTTTAAAATTAAATAATAAGATCTAATAAAATAGATAAATATAGAAAAGAGCCGCGTACATAATAAACTGTTTAATTAAGTACTTTCTTTTAGGCATCCGTGGTATACTTATTCCATGGAAAATAGTAAAAAAAAAATAGATATTTAAGTTTCTTAGCTTACAAACACATTTAGTAAACAGCTCCCCTTTCGTACGGTAACAAAAAATAAATCACTGATTTATACAATACATTATTTTCTGTCCAATAAAAAATATGAACACGCCGGCACGCGCCTCATAACAAGGCATCACGCTCGACTGAACCACCTAACATCCACGGTCTATGATATTCTAACACGGACGACGGCGGTATCATTACGTTACGATGAATACCCAAGCTATACGTCATAAAAACGTCTACTACACGACATAACGGAACTTGGTGGCGAATAATTCCGTAACCCGAGACTTCCACGCGTGGATGTCCCTGTTTACCAGGAACGGCTGTTGAGAGTTCAGATCAACCTTAAGCGCCATCGCTCATCCTGTTTACGACTTTGACCATAAGCCGTTTTATGAATCCTCGCTTGTACAGTTAGTGGGCGGTGATCTGATGGTTTTTTTGGGGGTTTCGCGACATATATCGACCCTTTGATATTTACACGAACATCTGCCATTGCCTAAGAGAGGGGTACTTTTCCTAAGTCACTTATTTTATTGACATTTTTTGCATCAACAACAAGGTAAGCGTAAATATTATGGTTTTAAAGGTTTTTATTTTATGAAGTACGAGCGATAGTACACGTATCACCCTTTAACCTTTAGGACCAGAGCCTTTATTAATTTGGTAACAGGTTTTACTGTAATACACAATTCAAATTTATGAACAATATATGGATTTACTTTAGGTTATTACGTGATTAAAAATTTTAAAATAAATCGTAAAAAATAAAATTAGAAGTTCTTAGACATATTTTGAAATTACGTTTTCGTGAAGAGTTTGTGGTCAAATTCTGGGTTTGAGAAGTTTAATTTGTAGCGGGAAACTCTAACTTTACGAATAAATCGAGCGCGTAAGCCTGGGATGTTTCCTTAGCTCGTAAAACCTTATTTCCCGGACCCTAAAGGGAAAAATTCCCTTAAAAATGGTCTAATTAATTAGGCTAATTATCGTGGTTGGCTAATTAGGGGCGTATCTTCTCCGAATCTTTTTCTAGAGTGTTGAAGTCGCGTTCCTCGAATAGCCCCATTCTTAAACTACAAAATGAGCCGATCCATCTTTAAATCGACCCAACCAAAGTTAGGTTATACATTAGAAGCGTTCTGAATTAGGCGACCCTATCATACATTATAAAGTTTTATTTAAACTGAGGCTGTGACGGATGATTAGTGAAATGGAAATTAATTATAATAATCGGAAAGATCGATAAATATATACAGGGTGACCAATGAAAATTTGAAAATCCTATATAGGAAATATAGGAAAATATAGGAAGAAATATGTGTAAAATATATGATAAAATAGGAAAATAATTAATTAAAAGTAGGAACCGTGTTTATTATTGCGTCACAAATCTCGCCACCGGTTTAAAAACGGTATTAATATGATCCAATTGCTTAAATAGTATGGAATTTTACAGACTATTTTAACTGGAAAATGTACAGATAAGCTAAAATCATCTTATACAGCCGCAGCTGACAGTATGATTTAGAACTTTACCCTTAACTAGAGATTTTGAGTAGAAATATAGGAGATTATAGGAATTGACATTAAATTATAGGAGAAAATAGGAAGGAGGTGAAAATATAGGAAAAAATAGGAAATATAGGAAAAGTGGTCACCCTGAAATATATTCAAAATCTTTAGATACATGCCCTTTAAACAATCACCGCAACAGTAAAAAAATATTTTTATAGAAGGTGCCTATTTTAAAGCCTACAGAAATATATTGTTTATTACGTTACTAAAATGATCATGAACTTGGAATTCAAAATTATTGAATTTTCATGAAACAATTACCTTAAAAAAAAGGGGGTTTTATTAGTCAACTGTTAATTATTTTTGACAATTCATAATTTGATTATTTATATTTTAGAATTCGTAATTTTCTAATGGATTTTGAAGTGACGGGTCCTATATTGACGCTAGGGGTCTATTTAAACTTATTGCAATTGATAAATTTGATTATTATTTTTGAGACCCATCGTTTAAAAAAAAATTGATTTCATTTAAAATTTGCAATTTTAATATTTATGAGTCGATTTGGTGGTAAAAAGTCTCATTTGGACGCTTTGAGATTTTCATAAAACCTCTCCTTTAAAAAATATTTACAACTATATTAATTTTTGACCTTTATGTTAATGAACTGATTTTGAAGGTCATTGTCTAGTGTTTATTGAGTTATATTTCGATATCCAGAACTTGGTAAATCAAAAGTGTTAATTTTAATGAAACATTGATACGAGTCTAACAGTAATTTGTTTTTTTATGAAGTGAATTTGGAATATATGGTCTGTGATTGAGTTCCACACTTCTATTTCAAACACGAATTTAAAGTCTTGGCTTTCAAGCTGATTGGATTCCTTTTAAATCCAAACTCTTCATTTTGTACCGCGTAATCATAAGGCTATGCCACTCATCACAGCTTGAGTCGATGAAAAAATTGCAACTAGGGTCACGTGCCACCAATAACTATCGTGTCTGGCCTAACGGTACCTCACTTTTTTTTTTACTTGACGTACGTTCTTTAGTTGTTTACGAAAAGAACCGTTGGGGTTTCCAAAAAATTTACAATAGCTATCCGGGGAGTTATAAAAGATATAAACTGTGGTCGGAAACTCGACGGAAGCTTGAGAGAGGGCCAGGAACGTCTGAGCTGAAAAATAGGGGGCTTTCGATGCCTCTTTTACAATAAGCCGGGAAGGGGTAACAAGGTCATTTTTTTCTTCAAAAACTCTTCTATGCCAATGGTTGCCACAATATCCCTTGTCAAGAGAGATTTCAACCTGGGATATTGGTTTGAAGGCCCCAATTTGATTTTTTTAGTCTTAAATAAGTACGTTTGAAATGCTTTAAGTCACGGCTAAGGTTTTAAGGTTGCACTACCAATTAACGAAAAAGTCAGAATGGTTTGAGCGATTGAAGGGTTAAACAAGGATACTACCCGAGGTGTTTATCGCCGATTTTGTCCAAACTGTGCTATAATATATACCTATATAAGATATGAAAACGACGCACTACCCATATAGTTTGGCAATGGCAACCGAAAACATTTTTGGCCATTTCAATCGAAAAAATCCCCATTGAAAAAAGCATGGGATTTTCTCGGTTTTACAGGGGGGTACCTGTGAAAACTTTTAAAACTTTCAAATTGGTTGGAAATTGTCAAATGGGTAATGTGGCTCATATCTAGGTAAAATTCATCAAGTTTGGGTAAATTGGGACTTTGTTGGGCTAAAATTGGTACCATTTTTGGGAAAAATAAGGAAAAGAAATTTTGTTTTTTCGACGAAGGTGCTTAATGGTCAAATACATAATTCTGGAAATGTGAATTTTCTTATCCATTGTTATACGTTTGAAAACCAGTAATTGGTTGGTAGATAAAGCGCCAAAATGCTTATCATCGGGTAAACCTTTTAATAATTATACGAATATACAAATTTCATTTTTTAGTTACAAACAATTTATCCGATTAATAAAATATCTGAAAATAAACGTATAACGGAAGATAATGGATCGATCCGATTCCGAGCTCTACACATATGTAAGCTTCTATATTAGAGTATTTTGTGAGATAGTAAAGAGTACCTTTTATAAGGCGAACTTCAGTGTCTAGCCATAGAATAAATATAAGCTTTCATATTAAAAGTATCTCTGGCTTTTTCGGTTCTTAATTACGCTTGAAATGATATGTATGAGTATCAATCCATCTCAGCTTTACGCGTTTTGCTAAAGCCATTTGAACATTAGTATATACAGAAGCCGATGAAACCCTCCTTTGAAGTCTACTATTCTAATGTTCCATATAGCGCTCCTCTCTGTATGGGTAAAATTCCCAATTTTACGAGATCAGAGGGGTCCTACTTCATACCCCCTGTCTATGGAAAATTAGAAATTCTCTCTCTCCACCAACGACGACGTTTTTTGGACGAACTCCGAGGCTGCTAGAGATATTCGCTCGACGAACTCCCGCTCCGAAAATATCTTCCGCTAGGAGGCGTACGAATCGCGCTTTTTGAAACTAAACCATACAGAGAGGGGTAGACAAGACTCGGGAGTAATAGACTTCAAAGGAGGGTTTCATCTACTTCTGGTATATAGTATAACGCCGAAAAATTTAACAAAATTTCGATGACTTATGAATACGAAATATTATTTTGAGCAGGGCCTAAAATAGTGGGCAGTTTTGGGCAGTTCTAGATTCGAATGTGCAGTTCTAAAATCGTATTTGGGCAGTGCTTTTTAATCGTGAATTTATCCCCCAAAGAAGACTATTCACTATTAGTTAAAAAAAGGATCTAGAATGTTCTGAACTGAATATTTTGAGGTTCAGAACAAGCAAATGTATGACCCTAATACCCTTTTCAGACGAGGCGTATCTAGCCGGTTTAATCAGATTTAACCATGGTTTATTCAAAATTAACCGAGGTTTATTGAACTGAAAAGGCTATGTAAACCTCGGTTAAATATGATTAAACCACGGCTAATTACGCCTCGTCTGAAGACGGTATAACTCTAACCTTCGGGGGGAAGTATGAAAGCCCCTATACTACCAATGCTAAAAATCACGAACAACGAGAGCCCGCTGCTGACTATCTAGGCCACTAGCTCGCGCTGGACTTCTCAATGTCGCTACTCTAGTAAATGGTCTTTGTATAAACAAGACGGCTAGATTTGTGTTTAGAACTTCCTGTCTCGGGAGTCTGGCTGTCTGTTAAAATGGAGTCGAAGGTTGACTTCAGCTCGCGAGTTCCGGAAGTGTGCGTAGGGAAAATTTAGTGAAGTTCGAAATGGTGTAACTATTTTTTGGGAGTAAAGCGATGTGTCGATCCGCCGTGATTTACGCCGGGCACTCGTTATTCGTCGATTTTGCCTACCTTTCATACTTCCCCCCGAAGGGGGTTATTATATACCTCTGCTCTAACTAGTCATTTTGTGATAATTAGTACATTGTAACAAATTGTTTAAAAATAAAATATTTGTAAGTTTCCAACTGCTTAATAGCTTATTGAAATTATGTTTGGCCAGTTCTAAAAATCCTTATTTTAGGCCCTGGTTTTGAGTTTCTACTCAAGATTGCTCACTTCTCCCATCTCTATCTCTAAATCTGGAGCAGACATTCGCTTCTTTTTACCAAATATCAAGCTAAAGGTAACTGCCGCGAACGATGATATTCCAAAACCGAATAATAAAATGACAAATGGTAATTTTAAATTGGACATGGACAGATTTTCAGTTGTTGGCTCTTTTAATTTGATCTTCATTCGATTTAGGCATTGATCACCGTCTTGAACCATACGCTCGCCCAAAAGAGTCGGGATTCCAGATTCAAAATGCTTGCTTAGTCTGAAATTGATATTAATACGCGTTGCTTCACAAAATGACATCAGAAGTCGATGAAACCCTCCTTTGAAGTCTATTACTCCCGGGTCTTGTCTACCCCTCTCTGTATGGGCTAGTTTCAAAAAGCGCGATTCGTACGCCTCTTAACGGCAGATATTTTCGGAGCGGGAGCTCGTCGAGCGAATATCTCTAGCAGCCTTGGAGTTCGTCAAAAAAACGTCGTCGTTTGTGGAGAGAGAGAATTTCCAATATTCCGTAGACAGGGGGTATGAAGTAGGACCCCTCCGATCTCGTAAAATCGTGAATTTTACCCATACAGAGAGGAACGCTATATGGAACATTAGAGTAGTAGACTTCAAAGGAGGGTTTCATCGGCTTCTGATGACATTAATAACTCATAGGTTATGTGGTCAAAATTTAAAATCGGACGAAATAATTTGATTGTGTAGAGGAAAAATAAAATGTTTGGTTGCCCCTACTTTTCCTAGAAACCAAACTACAAAATCTATAGAAATTTACGTAAAAAGCTGGTAAGCCAAAACCAGAAGCCGATGAAACCCTCCTTTGAAGTCTATTACTCCCGGGTCTCGTCTACCCCTCTCTGTATGGGTTATTCTCAAAAGGCGCGATTCGTACGCCTCCTAACGGTAGATGTTTTCGGAGCGGAAGCTCGTCGAACGAATATCTCTAGCAGCCTTGGAGTTCGTCAAAAAACGTTGTCGTTTGTGGAGAGAGAGAATTTCCAATTTTCCGTAGACAGGTGGGGATGAAGTAGGACCCCTTCTAACTCGTAAAATTGTGAATTTTACCCATACAGAGAGGAGCGCTATATGGAACATTGGAGTAGTAGACTTCAAAGGAGGGTTTCATCGGCTTCTGCCAAAACTGAAGTGGTGTAATACCATGAGAAAATATCATTCAAAATAATGGTATACGGATAGTTCGGTGCGGGAAAATTGGCTGCCTGAAAACTGGCTGCCGGAAAATTTGGTGTTAGGATCGAATATTGGGTGCGAGTATATTTGGTGCGGTTTTAGGCGGAAAATTCGGTGCAAAATAATATTTTAGATAAGGTTAGGTTAGTTTAATCCCTCGAATTAGCCCATACCTATAACAAGTTAATTCCTCGAGCTATACCCCGCCCATCTGGTATTCTTTAAGGTAAGGTTAGGTTATTTAATTCCTCAAATTAGCCCATCCTTCCAACTAATTAATCCCTCGGTCTACCCATTCCATCTTGTAATCTCTCTGTCTTTCGAGATTTGTACCAGGGTCTCAAATACAAATATATTGTAGCCTCAATTAAATGCTATAATTAGTAAGAATTAAGGTTCAATAGACCTATAAAGCAAAATAGTGAAATGTGGGAAAGGTGTATATTTTTGGTGTAGCACACCACGCTTCTTTTTAAAATTGGAAAATTAATTGTAAAATTAAATTGAAAATAAAATTTTATGAAACACCGAGTTTTCCATGCACCCAATTTTCCCCACACCGAATATTCTCAGCAGCCAATATTCCGGCAGCCAATTATCCTTCACCGAACTATCCTAGATCCAAAATAATCATACGCGTGTGCTTTTTTGATAGCCAAACATAATATACCCCATTTCTGGTTGTGACTATAGCGTCCGAGCTATCTTGTCATGAAATCGGTAAAATTCGTTAATTTTATATCTTGATTTTTGGTGAATTTATCGTGAAAATAATTTGTTAGTATCAGAAGCCGATGAAACCCTCCTTTGAAGTCTACTACTCCAATGTTCCGTATAGCGCTCCTCTCTGTATGGGTAAAATTCCCAATTTTACGAGTTAGAAGGGGTCCTACTTCATCCCCCCTGTCTACGGAAAATTGGAAATTCTCTCTCTCCACCAACGACGACGTTTTTTGGACGAACTCCAAGGCTGCTAGAGATATTCGCTGGACGAACTCCCGCTCCGAAAACATCTACCGTTAGGAGGCGTACGAATCGCGCCTTTTGCGAATAACCCATACAGAGAGGGGTAGACAAGACCCGGGAGTAATAGACTTCAAAGGAGGGTTTCATCGGCTTCTGGTTAGTATCGGTTTGAATATTTACAATTTTACCTAAAAATCCAGTTTTTAACTTACATTGTGTAGTAAATTTCTTTCAGTTGTGGATCGGTTCCTTTCGATGTTGGAAATCCGTAAATTATGTTTAATACAGTCCCTTCCGAAATATGAAAGTAGTGTTGCGTGCTGTATTCGTCGCAAAATAAACTCAAGATCATTGTAAACGCTATTCGTCCAAAAAAAGTAACGCATTGTCCTCGTTGGACTTCGGAAAAAATATCCATTTCATCCGCCAAATTGGCCGACTTCTGATCATTTTTCATAATCAATTCCCATATATTTCTTTGATAAACTTTAGTAGAAGTCTAGGCAACGATAAACAAATACTATAATTACAAATTTGAAGTGAGTTACCCTGTTACCAATTTTGTGGTACTATTAAACAAGGTGATAAAGCGCAAAACGATATTCAGAGAACGCGCCAGCGCTCTATGTTATGGGCCGGCGATCAATTGTTTACTATTTCATTTTCCTTAAAAAAAAACAAGAGGTATCCAGACAGTCGGGATAAACGTGGAGTGATGGTCAATCGAGTACTCGGTAACCGCGTAAAAAATGTAAATGATTCTTACCCGCGCAAAAAAATAAATCAAAAAATAAATTAATAGAGAAAGGAGTCTTCGTATGATCGAGCCAGATGGCGCCATGGACTCCAGCCAGAGAGAGAGAAAACTCTCAACTGTCGACGAAAACATGGGTGTAACACGAAAAATTTGCCCTTTTTTAGGAGCGACGCGAAGGGGAGTAAACGTGCGTTCCTTCCCCCAACTACATCTGTATTTCGAGATATCTTTCTATAACGTTGAGTGATGACGTCATCACTCCACGTAAAAATCAGTCGTTTTGCAATCAAAACGCTCAATTTTCCTATAGAAATTGTTGACTATATTTAACTAGCGAATAAATAAATCCGAAAAGTATAACATATTAAAAATTTATTAACTTAATTAACTGTTAACTAAATACATAATGATCTCAATAGCATGGGAGCATGGGAGCTGGGAGAGAAGTGAGTACACTAGTAGTTTTAGCAGACGACAGTTTAACTCTTAAAGGTATATGTAGAGTTAGTTCAGTTCAGTTCAATCTGGACTAAAGATCTAGTATAGGGGTAATTTGTTTCAAAGACCAATGGACTCGCAACACTCCCCCTATTTGACACAAATACTCCTACACATATTCCTTATTATTCGTTAATGTTTAACATTCGATAACAATTCTGAAAATTTGTTTTACTTAAAATCTTAGTAAAGATATCCGCGACATTCGTTTTGGATGGCGTAAATTTTAACACAAATAATCCATTATTTAACTCTTCTCTCACATAATGATACCTAATGTCAATATGTTTTGAGCGTTGATTCTCGACGTTGTCATTTGCAAAACTTATCGCGGATTGGCTATCACAAAGTATTATTGGTGTTGGTAATTCGATGTTAAATAGTTCAAGTTCATTTATTATGTGGGATAGCCACGAATGTTCTTTGACGGCTTCAGATAGTGCTACATATTCTGCTTCCATCGTTGATAAAGAAACCGATTTTTGTTTTAATGATCTCCAAGTTTTTGCTGATGTTCCGATAAATGTAACGTAGCCACATGATGATCTCCGAGTATCTCTGTCTGCGGCCCAGTCGCTGTCACAAAATATTGTCAGTTTGAGGTCTGATTCTCTTGTATATTCATATATTAATCCTTGATTCGCTGTAGACAATACGTATCTCGTTAACTGGCATAGACGTTGCCAGTGAGTGTAGCCTGGGTTACTACTATATTGTGACAATGCAACAACTGTATACGTAATGTCTGGTCTTGCGCGTTGTGCCAAGAAAAGTAAACTGCCAATCAACGATCTGTATGGGTATTTCTTCATATCTTCTATTTCATCTTCGTTTGTTGGGCTATCCTTTCTTGCGAGTATGGCGCCTGAATTTATTGGAAGACTAACTGGATCTTCAGCTTCTATCTTAAATTTCTTCCCAATTCGCTTTACCACAGATAAATCATGCTTCAAGTCTAGAACCGGGCATATAACGAATGAACTGAAGGTCTGAGAGTTGTGTCGTCACAACTTTCGCGCGGGGAGAGAAGAAAAATCTCAAAATTGTAAAACGGCAACAGAAGTCGAAATTGCCCTCTCTAGCGGTTAAGATAGGAACTAAGTAGGCGGTGCTAATTATTTTGCCTTCGTTGAAGTTCGTTCGCGACTTCGCGCGTCGTCTGTAGAATCGTTAAGGGGGGTAGGAAATGTAACTAAGAAACTCGGCTTTCCCCTCTCTCTCGCGAAACGAAAGAGGCCCTCGCCGGGGCGTCGCGAGTTCAAGTTTGATTTACTCTACCAGCAATACTGGGCCATACCGCTCTTCTGTAGAAATTTGGAATACTTAGGGTGGAATCATTGACTGAGGAAATCGGACCTTCATCATTGTAACCCGTAGTATGTCGTCTTGTAGACTTGGGGATGATTTACTTGTGGCTTTACGTATGTAGCTTGATGTAATTTTATTCTTCCGTCAGACCTTTCTTCAAACTCTACTCCTAATATTTTCCGAATAGGTCCCAAATTCGTATATCGTTGATAAGCGCGCGTGTTAATTCTGTAGTATTTGTTTATTTCTTCCCAGCACTATTAAATCATCGACGTATACGAGTACTATTGCTTGAAAAGGTAAATAGTAAACGCAGTTTGTTCCCAAAAATTTCGTAAAACCCAAGTTACTAAAGGTTTTGTCAAGTTCTATAAACCAACGGCGGCCGCTTTGCTGTAGACCATACAAAGCTTTCTGTAATCGGAGGCAGTGTGTAATTGAATCTGCTTCTTCATAACCTGGTATCTGTCGCGTGTAGATGTCTCGATCTAGGGTTCCATAAAGGTACGCGTTCTTAATATCGAGGTGATTATGTACCCATTTAAACGTTGATACAAAGATGGCTATGAAGAGTCGAATTAAAGAGAAATCCACCACAGGCGCAAATGTTTCATCATAGTCAACACCCTCTTTCTGCCCAAATCCTTGCGCCACAAGTCTTGCTTTGTATCGTCGTCATCTCTTTTTATAGCATAAACCCAGCGACATCCTATAGGTTTTATGTCCTTTGGCTTTTCTACGACCTCTGTCACCTTCCTCTCTTTCAATGTGGCTATCTCCTCTTCCATAGCTCTATGCCATTCTTTCTTCCGTGGAGATTCCATCGCTTCGCTGTAATTCGTAGGTATATAAATTTCTTTACAATGGGCTTCAAAAATGTCGAGTATTTCATCTTGAGTAATGTCGATTAACATTGAGACTGGATCGTTTTTAGTCCGAAAGTCAAATAACTTTATATCATATGGAAGGTTATTTTCTACGAGGTGTGTTTTTACATCGGGTACGGAACGAAATGTATTTTCTTGATCATCTTTATAATATATATCTTTCCGTCCCTTTGATGCTCCTTTCTGTCTAATGCGTTCTTCTGGTACCCAATTTTTCGGCATTTCTTTTATCTTTGGTCCCAAAGCTACGTATTTGTCTTCAAGACTTTGTGTTTTAGTCACAGGTACTTTTTGAGCAATTTCTTCCATACTGTAGTCCTCAGTTGGTGGGTCTCGTACTATTTCTCCGTTTCTATCCTCTCCAGTCGGTGAAACTATCATTTTGGTATTTACTACTGTACTATCATCAACTTCGGGTTCATTTATCCAGTGGAGCATCCTCTCGTTAATGTTCCTTGGTTGTTTTAAATATTCCATTCCCAATTTATCTTCGTCAAACGATACGTGTTTTGACTCTATTACTTTTCGTTCTTCTGGATATAAAATACGGTATCCTCTCGTATATATTGCGTATCCAATTAATACACCCAGTTTTGCTCTATGATTTAATTTACTTTGTTGTCGTGGCTTTGGTATATTTACAAATGCTAAACATCCGAATCTCTTTAGATGATTAGCACTGGGTTTTCTCTTTCGCCAATGTTCAGCAGGAACCTTATCTTCGAGTAATGAGTGACGTAGTCTATTTTTCAAATATACCGCGGTAACGACTACTTCAGCCCATAGATTTGCTGGCATCTTGGCGTCGTCTAGCACGGCTCTTACCATGTTCAATAGTGTACGATTTATTCTCTCTGCAATGCCATTCATTTCTGGTGAATAGACATTTGTTCTTTGATGCTGTATCCCTTCTTCTTCGCAAAACTTGGTGAAATATCCAGCACAATATTCGAGACCATTATCGGTTCTTAGTGCTTTAATCCTTTTGTTACTCTGATTCTCCACGAGCTGTTTAAATCTTTTGAAATATGAGAATGCCTCGTTCTTAGTCTTCGTGACGTATAACCAAGTGTATCTACTATAATCATCGATGAATACGATATAGTAATTTGCTCCTCCTACTGATGTGATGGGGGCTGGACCCCAAACATCTGAATGAACCAGGTCTAACATTTCTTTGCTTCGGATTGTCCGTAAATTTACGTGGCTTTGTTTTGTACTTTTATTTAATTTACACGATATACAGGTCTCGAGTACTCCTTTCATTGTAAGCAAGCCGTACAACATCTGATTGGTCCCCATGAACTTCAGGTCTGTTTCATTTACGTGGCCCAGCCGTCTATGCCATTTATCGATTTCATTATTAGAAAAGGTCGATGTTGTTGTATTATATTCTTGTACTTTTTCCTTTAGTTGTTCATCATGAATTATTATTGCATCTCGTATAGTATAGAAATTGTCTTTCGACAATGGTGCCACGAATAAAAACTGTCCATCCCGATCATAAGCGGTAAAATTTGAATCCATAGTAATTCCCTTAATTCCAGATTGATCTATTATTCTTCCTGATATTAAATTTCGTCGCATACCTGGTGTTTGTACTACTTTCGTTAGGGTCATTCGAAGTCCATTGTCACCACCAATTTGAATATTTATTTCGCCAATTCCTTTAATAATAGATTTGCCTTCCCCACAGGTTGCTTCAGCTTCGAACTCTTGATAAGTGGGAAACCACTCGCAGAATCTATTATCCAGTCTTGGAGTTGTTGACGAAACATGACCTCTACTATTTCTCGTATCATGTCGGTCTCTCGTTTCCTTGTCACGATCTTTTCTACCTTCGTATGATTCAAACTTTTTACTTTCAAGCGGTCTCTCTTTCTTATCATATTGGTTTCTTGAATCTTGACCTCTTCGAATTTCGTTTGATTGTGCCGGACATGCGGATTATTTGTGTCCTGGTTGATGACAGGTATAACAAGTCCCTTGGAAACCGTCATAATTATTTCGATACGTTTGCGTCTGTGGTTTCCTATAATATCTGCTAGTTCTTCTGTTTGGTTTAGATTTTGTCTGCGTCATAAATACGTTGGTTTGTTGTTCAGTTACTCGATTCTTCTCTGTTTGCCTACTATATTCTCCGATAAGTTTCTGTTTAATATTTGTGGGAGTAAAATCTGCTTTACTATATTGGTATATTTGCTGCACCAAAGGCTCGTATACTTCAGGCAGTGATGAAATAAGTTGATATGCTAAATCTTTTTCGGCCAACGTTTCTCCAGCTTCTTCCAATTGATTTTTGATACTATATAATCTTCCTATATAACCAGGCATACTCTCCCGCTGTCTATATTCACAAGTATAGAATTCTCGTCGTAGTACGCCAATTCGTGCCCTTGATGTAGGTTGAAATGCTCGTTTTAGATAATCCCATGCTTCAGATGCTGTCGTTGCTTCGGCTATAATGCTCCTCAATTCTACTGTCAAACCCAATGCTATTGTTGAGAATGCCTTTGATTTTCATAAATTATATTTAGCTGTTGCATCTACTTCTGTACTAGCAAGGAGGATCAGAGAAGGAGAGGAAATGTGGGGCTGCGTTGAGTTAGAGAGAGAAGAGCCAACCTCCCACTCGGGTGGAAAGGGGGGATAGGAAATTCTCGAGGTAAACTGTTGTCACGTGGTCGCTAGCTAGCGCGTCTCATAAAGGATTCGTTTTACCCACGCGACAACATTTTACCACGAAACGTCTCTACCCCCGTTCTCCCAGAGTGGGAGTTTAGGCCGACGCAGTAGGAACCGCGCCGTCCCCACATTTCCTCTCCTTCTCTGATCCTCCTTGGTACTAGCTGGTGGCGTTTCTGTTTTAGTCACTATCTCCCATAGACCTTTTTCCCTTAGCACCATCTCCATCTCATAATTCCAGTTTTTATAATTATCTGCATTTAATTTTTCAACTTGCCCGACCAAAATCGTCGTTCCTCGTTCGGCCATCTTTGATGTAACGTCACCCGAAATTAACACGTCCAAACTCTTAAGCCTTGGTAGACATCGCGAAAAACATAAGATAAATTATTCGCCAGTAACCACGCTCCGCTACCATTTGTTGACTATATTTAACTAGCGAATAAATAAATCCGAAAATTATAGTAAATTAAAAATTTATTAACTTAATTAACTGATAACTAAATACATAATGATCTCAATAGCATGGGAGCTGGGAGAGAAGTGAGTACACTAGTAGTTTTAGCAGACGACAGTTTAACTCTTAAAGGTTATATGTAGAGTTAGTTCAGTTCAGTTCAATTTGGACTAAAGATCTAGTATAGGGGTAATTTGTTTCAAAGACCAATGGACTCACAACAGAAATAACATAAAACGTTTTCGAGGACATGTCCCCTTGCAAAGCATAACTAAAAGAAGAATTATTTGTTAGAGTTGGGACCAATATTAAGTATAAGTAGTAAAGTTCGACTACCAAGTTTCATTAAAAATATTACTTAGTTTAAGTATTTTAAAACTAATTTTAAAGTTGACCATTAGTTTGGCTCTTAGCTAGTTTCGGTCATGGCCAACTTCGTAATGATGTTCTCTTGGTTTTTTGAAAGTGGTTTACCTTAAAGATTTATTTTCTAATACTTCCAGATATTTCGTGTGGTATGAATTACGTTTCAGGCTATATTTTAAGACTAACGTCGTAATTTTACACCCATTAGTTGGCCTTAAATCTATTTATGAATAAGAATAATTAGGGGATGAAATTGAGTCAGAAAACCTAAGCCTGATTTGAATATTTAGTTTTGCATATCCATTGATACTAATGTTTATTCTTGAAAGGAATGGAGTAACAGCTAACGCGGAGTGATACACAATGTTAAACCTGGCTTAGCAGTTGCTTACTCCTAGACTCTAGCAAATACATGTCTATAAGATTTTTAACGTAGACTTGAAGTTGCAGTTCTTAGCATTAACAAGAGTTTAATTCACGAGGTTCTATTTTTACTCAAATCTAGCCGGTCTTTTTTATGCATAGGTACAGAAGCCGATGAAACCCTCCTTTGAAGTCTATTACTCCCGGGTCTTGTCTACCCCTCTCTGTATGGGTTATTCTCAAAAAGCGCGATTCGTACGCCTCCTAACGGCAGATATTTTCGGAGCGGGAGTTCGTCGAGCGAATATCTCTAGCAGCCTCGGAGTTCGTCAAAAAAACGTCGTCGTTTGTGGAGAGAGAGAATTTCCAATTTTCCGTAGACAGGGGGGTATGAAGTAGGACCCCTCCGATCTCGTAAAATTGGGAATTTTACCCATACAGAGATCGCTATATGGAACATTAGAGTAGTAGACTTCAAAGGAGGGTTTCATCGGCTTCTGATAGGTATAACACCATTGTTATTGCGCGATATTATCAAGTTTTTTTAATATATGTTTTTTAACATATAAAGCCGTTTCTTGTCAAAAATCTGCGCGAGTCTCCCACCACTGATAAGACTCGCAGCGCGAATATGGTAAGCAGATTAATTCTTCAATTATCTCTGTCTCAGTCTCATCGGTTTGTTCCCATTTCGCCCAAATATTTCACCCAAAATTATCTATTCCCATTTCGGGCAATCCTACTTCACCCAAACGTTTTATCATTTGGCCCAAAATTATCGATTCCCAATTCGCCCAAACCAAAATTTCCTTGTCCCAATTCGCCCAATCCCACTTTGCCCAATCGTTTTATCAGTTAGTAAAGAATTATCTATTCCCATTTCGCTCAACCTAAAATTCCTTTTCCCGTTTCGCCTAAATTTGTTAGGTTAGGTTAGGTTAGAGATCAAGAGGATTTTGTTCGCATATGCCTTGGGTGTGGATTGGGCAAAATAAGAATTTGGCAAAAATGGAATTATGCGAAATGTGATTTGGCGAAATGGGAATTAGGGGAAATGGGATTGGACGAAATAGGATTGGGCCTAATAAATTGGGCTGATTGGGAATTGGGCCAGTTGGGATTGGGCCAGTTGGGATTGGGCCAATTGAGTTTGGGCCAATTGAGATTGGGCGAAATGGGAATTGGCCAAATGTTTTGGGCGAATCGGGGTAGAAGCGTCTCATCCACTGTCTGAGTCCATTTAAGAGCAATTTAATACCTATAAAGTTATGTTTAGTAGATTTACTCTACTACTCCAAAGATTTTATTATGATTAATATTATCCAAAAAACGGATAAAGACGAACTCGGAAACCGCTCTCCCTTTTTTTATGTTATTTTAAAATTATTCCAGTATTACTAATGAAAATAGCTAAAGATGAAGTTCTTTAATGTATACGTAGGGCTGGGCGAGTAGTACTTTTAGGGTACCGAGTCGAGTATCGAGTACCAAAAGTTTTCGTTGTCGAGTACCGAGTCGAGTATTAAATTTTGTGTCGAGTATCGAGTAGTTGGGCCTTGGTTAATTTTCACGCACTCGAGTACTCGCGAGTATTTAAGCCTACTACTCGCGAGTATTAACTAATTAAGGAGTGAGCGTAGGTTTATTTACCAATAGCAGAGGGACATAATAACCCCCTTCGGGGGGAAGTATGAAAGGTAGGCAAAATCGACGAACAACAAGTGCCCGGCGTAAATCGCGGCGGATCGACACACCGCTTTACTCCCAAAAAATAGTTACACCATTTTCAACCTCACTAAATTTTCCCTACGCACACTTCCGGAATTCGCGAGCTGAAGTCAACCTTCGACTCCAATTTAACAGACTCCTGAGACAGGAAGTTCTAAACACAAATCGAGCCGTCTCGTTTATACAAAGACCATTTACTAGAGTAGCGACATTGAGAAGTCCAGCGCGAGCTAGTGGCCTAGATAGTCAGCAGCGGGCTCTTGTTGTTCGTGATTTTTAGCATTGGTAGTATAGGGGCTTTCATACTTCCCCCCGAAGGGGGTTATTATATACCTCTGCCAATAGGTATACACAAAGTTATGTTTTAAAGTTTTAAACCTTTAAATATACCTAAACATATATTTAAGAGCACTAGCCTCGGACTAATGTAAACTACTGTACATTTTATTAATGGTACTTATTTTAATGTAGAATTTTAACAATATATTTATTTGAACAATTTTTCCAGGGCTAGGTCGTCCTTATCCGTTTTCACAAATAATTTAACCATAGTAATATCTTTGGAGTAGTATACTAAAACTTCTAACTATAATTTTAAAGAAATTAAATGCTGTCTAACAATGAATTTCTATACCTTCATGGGTTTGACCGGAATCAGATAAAGAGCCTTTTTTAACAGGGTATTATACTATTAATTGAAGTCTTGAAAAAATCCGATACGTTATGAGAATCTCAACGGAGTCATGAAAAACCCACTAACGTCATGGAAAATCATTATCGTCAATGACAAAATAGTTGACTCAATCATGGAAAAATCAGAAAAGTGATTATGGAAGAATCATTGACGACACATGGATCATTGAAAAAATATTAAGTTGACGACTTAGATTTAAATGAAACAAATTCAATACATTTACTTAAAGAATTATTATACTTATAATACAAGAATTTAAAAATTCGGGTATGAATTTATTAATTTCCAGATGTTTGAGTGTCGGTATTAAAACTACTCGGATTCGAGACGTCAGGGCCTGGATTACTTGAAATAGCAGGGGTCTCGGGAGCTGACGTAACCGAAGAATCGGTGGTATTGATTGCAGGGGTCTCGGGAATTGACGCCATCGAAGAATCGGTGGTAGTGATTTCAGGGGTCTCGGGAATTGACGCCATCGAAGAATCGGTGGTAATGATTACAGGGACCTCGGGAGTTGACGTCACCGAAGACTCGGTGGTAATGGTTAGAGGGACCCCGGTAGTTGATGTTGGCAAAGAAACAGTGCCCTCACTGGTAAGGGTAACGGTAGCTGTTGTCGTAGTTATTTCACCGCTTGATGGCTCGACTGGTTGTTCTGGCTCATCAGGCTCTTTTGGAGGAAAAGGTTTTCTCGGTGGATGGGGTCTTCGCGGACCAAGAGTTCCTCTAGGCCCTTCCTCTTCTTCGGGATCTTCATTGTCATCTGGCCCCTCGTCATTTTTAGGACCTACGCCTTCGTTGCGCACTTCATGGTGTTTACCAGAATGAGGGAAACTTTCGATGATCGAAATTGTCATCACCCAAACTGAATTATTAAAAAAATATATTTATTGGATGAAAATATTTTTGATAGAAGTATGAATCAACATTGCATTTTCAATAAAAAAAATATTTTTGAATATCATGAAATTTTACAAAACATTTTTAACACTGCCGAAATTCGCAATCCGAGAACATAAGAGGAATCTTAATTTTACATGAAAATTAAAATGAGACAAAGCTAAGTTTTTTAATAAAGGATTGTTGCCGACATCTAGACTCGCTCCTTTGATCAACCGAACATGTTACGCTAAGATTTAACGAACTTTCTAAATCGGTCTAGGAAATTGCTCATTCTTCCCTTAAAACGACGTTTTTGCGCTTTGGTTATATCAACTTTTTATACAGTTTATTACAGTTAGAAATACCAGGCTTTCAAATATTATAGAAAAATGTCTGCTTAATGTATTGGTGCTAGATTTTTTCTTACGACGTATCATGATCATTAGTTATTATTATCCAAAGTCAATAAAGATTTGGCCTTACACGACTCCCTTTCATCCTACCGTTTTGTAGAACTAGCAAACAGATTGGGCCGCGAAATGTGGCATTTTGTTCAAAACATTTCTACGTATGATTCGAGTACTTTTTCATTCTTTTATCTTTATTATTTTAAAAGATATTTAGGTTTAAAGTCAAAATTTAACTTTTGCGAAAAATTGAAGTTTAAGTTATCGGCCTGTAATTTCATTTCTAAATAGCGTATCATCGTAAAAATAATCTCAAATCATAGATCGAAATCGCACCTTTTTTTTTGAGACGATAGGTGTTATACCCTTTTCAGACGATAGGTGTTAAATACATTTTAAACTTATCCTTAGTTAAAAAGTAATAAACCACAAAATGTAGAGGCCATAAAACAATACTTGGGTTCCATTAAAATAAAATTAAAATTGCATATAAATTTAAGAATTATCTAGTGTTGTAAGTCGGAAAATTTACCGAAAATGTTTCTCGCCTTTGGATGCTGCGGTACAATTGAAAGTAATAGGCTAATCTTTTATATTACCAGAAGTAGATGAAACCCTCCTTTGAAGTCTACTACTCTAATGATCGATATAGCGCTCCTCTCTGTATGGGTAAAATTCCCAATTTTACGAGATCGGAGGAGTCCTACTTCATACCCCCCTGTCTACGGAAAATTGGAAATTCTCTCTCTCCACAAACGACGACGTTTTTTTGAGGAACTCCAAGGCTGCTAGAGATATTCGCTCGACGAACTCCCGCTCCGAAAATATCTACCGTTAGGAGGCGTACGAATCGCGCTTTTTGAAACTAACCCATACAGAGAGGGGTAGACAAGACCCGGGAGTAATACACTTCAAAGGAGGGTTTCATCGGCTTCTGATATTACCCAGTAGTTATAATCGGTGATCGAACCTTTCTCAATAATCGAATGCCACATACACGATTCTAGCTAGCATTACATTTTAGGATATTTTTGCAAGAGTCTAAGAAAAAATACGTTGCGGCGCTCAATACTTTAACCTTAAAAAATCTGCCAGTTCGTTAAAACTTCTATACTCCGTGATGTTAGATAGAGGGAAATTCCCCACATCTAGGGAAAATTTGACCCCATAAAACGGCAAAAGGGTAAGGTAAATCAGACCAAAAATACAGGAAATCTAGGGAAATGGAGAGTTCACCACCACGGTGTAGCAATTTTAAAGCTAGAAAAGCGTGAAAATAGGTCTGTGTGCATCCGCCTTAAAGCATTCTTCTACCCACCAAGATAACCGATAAGAATCATTCTAAATGCCTGTAGTAGAAAAATCACACTCCTGCCAAATACCAGAAGCCGATGAAACCCTCCTTTGAAGTCTACTACTCTAATGTTCCATATAGCGCGCCTCTCTGTATGGGTAAAATTCACGATTTTACGAGATCGGAGGGGTCTTACTTCATGCCCCCTGTCTACGGAAAATTGGAAATTCTCTCTCTCCACAAACGACGACGTTTTTTTGACGAACTCCAAGGCTGCTAGAGATATTCGCTCGACGAACTCCCGCTCCGAAAATATCTACCGTTAGGATTCGTACGAATCGCGCTTTTTGAAACTAACCCATACAGAGAGGGGTACACAAGACCCGGGAGTAATAGACTTCAAAGGAGGGTTTCATCGGCTTCTGGTTATATTAAATAAAGTTATCCTTACCAGCTAAAGTTAGCAAAGCTGTCACTGAAGCGAATGAAGTTTTCATCGTGAAAAAGCGAACGATGTCGAATCGAATATAAAATCTGATTTCATTTCGGTTTTATACAAAAATTATCAGGTATAAGTATATTCGTTAGAAATATGAGACACTCTGTGTCATCCACTCGTAATGACTAAGATAATTGAACTTTTGAATAATAACCTATGAATCAGGGCACCAAGAGTTATACCGCTGTGTTGAGTATTAAGGACACGAGGATTGCAATGTTATTATCTCTGCGTGTTTCGTTTAAATCACTCTTTACTGAGTCGTGGGGAAATACGTTTACACATGTGGTATAATAATAAGAATTTGACGTTTCTAGGATATATGATCCGTAATGAAATTGCGTTAAAAATATGAAATAAACAGGAAATCACCCTTTTTTCAAAACCATATGCCTTGGCTACAAAGACTACTAGAAGAGTCAAAGACAAGAAAAAAAAATGTTTTCTATATTATCATTATGTTTTTATTTGTGTATTTTAAAATAATTTGATATATTACAATGGTATTTTTAAGATTAGTTAAACTCACCCAATTTCGGGTTTAATCAATTTACCATAGCAGAAGCCGATGAAACCCTCCTTTGAAGTCTACTACTCCAATGTTCCATATAGCGCTCCTCTCTGTATGGGTAAAATTCACAATTTTACGAGTTAGAAGGGGTCCTACTTCATCCCCCCTGTCTACGCAAAATTGGAAATTCTCTCTCTCCACAAACGACGACGTTTTTTGGACGAACTCCAAGGCTGCTAGAGATATTCGCTCGACGAACTCCCGCTCCGAAAACATCTACCGTTAGGAGGCGTACGAATCGCGCCTTTTGAGAATAACCCATACAGAGAGGGGTAGACAAGACCCGGGAGTAAATAGACTTCAAAGGAGGGTTTCATCGGCTTCTGACCATAGAAATAATTACGTTACGCTCAAAAAAGTATATCCTATTAGCTAAGTTATCAATATTCTAAATAGGTACAAATTCACCTTCCTTATCAATATTAAAGGGTAAATGAAAACTGACGCGGTACTCTCTTTATTTAACGTTTTTCTGAATCTACGTTATGGAAAACCAAATAAAAAATCAACTTATATTGAAGCATCTCCTAAATATGACGCAAAAGGTTTTTAAAGATCAGTCTTTGTTCTCTGCTACGTAAAAGCATGGAGTCCCTGTGTTTGAATTTCCGACTCCATCATCCGACCAATAGGAGCCGTTTAGATCTCAGAGAAACTCGGAGAAACCATAGATAGCATATATAATCTCTAAAATATTCAGGTGCTTGTTCTTTGGGTTAGTATGAGTGAAAAAGCCTAAATACCACCGCTTCAGAGTTCTAACTCCCCAATAGTCTTCAAAATGCATAAATTGGGAAACTCATACTATGAATTCACCAACTTGTTTTCAAAATTAGGAATAATTTCATAAACCAACCGAACGAGATAAGAGACTTAAAGTTTATCAATAAAAGTTAGTTATTGAACTTATTACACGTTAGAAGTGTGCCAAAATTCAATAGTCCTGGTCGATTTGCCGGAAATGGGCCCTTGTCTCATAGCCGCGCCGCCATCTTTTTGTAGTAACAGGCTGCCAGACTATTTCTAATTTTATTTCCCACAAACCAAATTCAAGTTGTTAGTCCAACGCTTCCTATATGATAAAGTATAGGAGGCGTTGGTTAGTCTGTAGCTATTTTCACACTACAAAAAGATGGCGGACGATCATGTGACAAAAAGTTTTCCCCGCCAAAATTTTCGCGAGGTTCTCTAGACTTCCGGTTTTGGAAATCGACCAGGACTATTACGTGATGTTCTGGACCTTTGACATTGACAACGCGTAATTGACGGACCTCATAAAGCCTCGTTCATACTTGTGGGCAAAATCGGTTCCAAAACCAGTACGAAGCGTTTTCCGTTTCCCCTGGTTCACACGCTGACAAGACGGTTCGCGGCCGTTGGCCCCGGTTCGACCTGAGCCAAGGCTTAGCGTCATTTTAAAAAATGCCCAGAATTTAAAATTTTTAAATAATTATCTAAAACTAATTAGTAAATCGCGTTTGTAACTAGTTGGTTAATAATTTTTGACAGAAACTATAATTTTAATCGCGTTATTTTAAGATTTATCAGCAAATTTGTCTCCCCGCCTCGTTATTTTCTTGGCGGATTGAACTGAAGCGACTTGACCAAATTCCTTCCCGAACCAACACGAACTGATTTCTCACGTTGGTTTCATAACCAGTTAAGCCTCGTTCATACATGGACCTAAATGCGCTTCGTTGCGCTTCGATTTCTATAACTGGTTATTAAACCAACGTGAGAAATCAGTTCGTGTTGGTTCGGGAAGCAATTTGGTCAAGTCGCTTCGGTTCAATCCGCTTTGAAAATAACGAGGCCGGGAGAAAAATTTGCTGATAAATCTTAAAATAACGCGATTAAAATTATAGTTTCTGTCAAAAATTATCAACCAACGAGTTACAAACACGATTTCCTAATTAGTTTTAGATAATTATTTAAAAATTTTAAATTCTGGGCATTTTTTAAAACGACGCTAAGCCTTGACTCAGGTCGAACTGGGGCGAACGGCCGCGAACCGTCTTGTCAGTGTGTGAACCAGGGAAAATGAAAAACGCTTCGTACTGATTTTGGAACCGATTTTGCCCTCAAGTATGAACGAGGCTTTATAGAAATCGAAGGGCAACGAAGCGCATTTAGGTCTATGTATGATCACTCGATGCTCCTTTCAAATAAGAGAGCTAAGGCCATGTTGTTTTATCATTTTTATGAGTTATTTTTAATAATAAAGCGTAATATTTTGTTCATTTAAAACAATGCATATAAAACGTTCGAATTATCTTTTAAATTTTAATGTTTTTTGAAACGAAATATTCATTACCTTGAAATAATCGAATTCTATGGTTCCGTTTGCAACGAGTACTTTCGCGTCTTTTCGTTGCAACAAGTCTTCCAGGCTGTTAATGAACTGAGGCATAGTGTGCGACGTAATTTTCGAAAGTAGCATACACGAAAATGATTGTAGTATGACCAATGTACCAATTAAACAAATAAAACCAAACACCCATGTGCGAAACTTGACGTGACAACTATTAACTCCGGAATTGCCGCAGTCTAAAAAAATTAACTGATTAGTTAAATTTATAGAATCATATTTTTGGACATCTTATTGTTTTATTTCATCATGTAGGGTACCCGTCGCGTTATTCACCGCGTACCGAAAGTGGCGAGGAATTCGGAATTGAAGAGGAACTTGCCAGGGTAGCCTCCATTGCAGTATACTCTTTACGCGCCTATCTCTTAAGAGATGTCAGTGTTATAGTTCCCATTCTGATCCTATTCTGATTGGCTACGCTATGACGAGAGAGACAAACTAGGCGATCGATAATTCCTCCCCTCTACGCGTTTCCCATAGCAACGGCCGTGTAATGCGTGGATAGGTACGAGAGCGAGAGCGAGAGATAGAGTGAGGGGCAGGAGCGCCATCTATCGCGATAATTCATCATTATATTTGTACTACAAATGGCGTAGCCCCTAGAAGTTGGTTTATGAGTATGGACACTCCGAATTCGTCAATCCATCGGTCATTAATCGTGTCGTTTGTGAGGATACTTCGTCATTCATTCATTATTATCAGAAGCCGATGAAACCCTCCTTTGAAGTCTACTACTCCAATGTTCCATATAGCGCTCCTCTCTGTATGGGTAAAATTCCCAATTTTACGAGTTAGAAGGGGTCCTACTTCATCCCCCCTCTCTACGGAAAATTAGAAATTCTCTCTCTCCACAAACGACGACGTTTGGTTGACGAACTCCAAGGCTGCTAGAGATATTCGCTCGACGAGCTCCCGCTCCGAAAACATCTACCGTTAGGAGGCGTACGGATCGCGCCTTTTGAGAATAACCCATACAGAAAGGGGTAGACAAGACCCGGGAGTAATAGACTTCAAAGGAGGGGCGGTTTCATCGGCTTCTGTTATTATTATTTGAGGACTGAGAAGCTTTATCCGAAATACAACCCTTATTCTAAAGTCATAAAGTTTCTTTTTAACTAACCAGCACTTGGCTTCATAATTATAGAAAATTTGCGAATATTTTCTGGAACCACAAAATATTTTACCCCTTTCTCATAAGTGACTCTGCATGATGAAGGTACAGGTTTTTCCCAGTTAAAATATTGATAAGATCGTGTATTCGTGCTACTATATCCCAAAAAGTGTAGAAAAATGTATTAGGAAATAGTTTACCTTTTCCAAGTATTAGAGAAATTCCTGTTAACCAATGCCTTGAATAATATTGCAGAATACTGAGCTTGACCTCCCCATATCCGTAGATCAAACCGCAAAAATAAGGGTACGTTATTATGAAAGACAGAATACCAACCCATATCTGAAAATTGATATTTATTTTTTAATCCCGAGTAATAAATAGTTTTTGTAAAACCAGAAGCCGATGAAACCCTCCTTTGAAGTCTGTAACTCCCTCTCTGTATGGGTTAGTCTCAAAAAGCGCGATTCGTACGCCTCCTAACGGTAAATATTTTCGGAGCGGGAGTTCGTCGAGCGAATATCTCTAGCAGCCTTGGAGTTCGTCAACCAAACGTCGTCTCGTATGTGGAGAGAGAGAATTTCCAATTTTCCGTAGACAGGGGGTATGCAGTAGGACCCCTCCGATCTCGTAAAATTGTGAATTTTACCCATACAGAGAGGAGCGCTATATCGAACATTAGAGTAGTAGACTTCAAAGGAGGGTTTCATCTACTTCTGGTAAAACTTACTCGAAGTAACAGGAACAATCAAAAAACTTACTTTCACATCAAAAATATCAATTATGTCGAATATTCCGAATTCGTGTCGAACTCTACCTCCGCTCAAAATTTTAGACTCTTCCATTAAGGTCGGCCCGCCTATACTAACGAATTCCAAATCACCTTCATTTTGCAATATATAATACGGCAGTCCAATATCCGATATCTGAAGAAGTACCATGATATAAACTTTAACATTCAACGTTGTAATAGACCATGAGCAGGGCTCCCAGCGCATACCCCAGAAAAAATTATAGGTATTATAGGTTTTAAAAGCCAAAAATATAGGTAATTTATAAGTCCAAAAAAATCAATTTATAGGACTTTTTATAGGTTTTTAGTTTCGAAAAATAGGGGTTTTATAGGTAGGTTTCTCTGACATGTAATGCAATATAGGTTCTATAGCCTCTAGACTTGTCCCTCTGCCTTTCTTTGGCACTACTAGCTACTCACGCCCCCTCTCGACAGTCTACTTAACCTCTAAAAAAATAGAGTACTAATTACCAGTGACCTAGGAGAGGAAACCTTTCTACCACAGCTTGGTTTTTTGCAATCATTTGCACTTTTTCAAGCAAAAGTATAATTTTTATAGTTATATAGTTCATTCCTTTCGAATTTTATCACCGAAATTGAACAAATTCCCCAAAAAATAGGTATTATAGGTTAAAAAGTGAAATTATAGGTTTTTATAGGATCACTTCAGAATTATAGGTAATTATAGGTATTATAGGTGGTGTGGGAGCCCTGTCATGAGTGATAGTTTGTCTTTTCGGGTGATAGTCTCGCGATTTTAAACTCGTCGTTTTGAGTTTGCATTTTTGGTTTACTCGGCGTACGAGCAGTATAAAACTGTAGGCAGAAGCCGATGAAACCCTGCTTTGAAGTCTACTACTCCAATGTTCCATATAGCGCGCCTCTCTGTATGGGTAAAATTCCCAATTTTACAAGTTAGAAGGGGTCCTAACTTCATACCCCCTGTCTACGGAAAATTGGAAATTCTCTCTCTCCACAAACGACGACGTTTTTTGGACGAACTCCAAGGCTGCTAGAGATATTAGCTCGACGAGCTCCCGTTCCGAAAATATCTACCGTTAGGAGGCGTACGAATCGCGCCTTTTGAGAATAACCCATACAGAGAGAGGTAGACAAGACCCGGGAGTAATAGACTTCAAAGGAGGGTTTCATCGGCTTCTGCTGTAGGGTACTAATTAAGCCTCATCTTGGCCTCGTCGCCAATTCGTTTTCATAATAATTATCGCGCAAAATGTTTCGTTTTTTTTTATTTACGTCGTCAGATTTAATACTTCACGCGCGTGCTGGGCCCATAACCTATACGCGAAAATAAAAACAACGTCTGACAATAGCAAATCGTTATTGCGTAGTAAACTCAGCGAGTTACAAAGTTCACTGTGTCTACAGAGGCCAGAGGTGAAGGGTAGGAGCTTTAAGATCCCCGGGCTAATTTTGCCTAGGCTACTCACTAGACACCGTATCGCACTCTATATTCGCGGGTCCGGCAGCAGTTTATATTATTTCTTACACCAAGAATAGATTCTACACAAGAATATGGAAGAGCTATACCTTTGTCCGCGCGCTAGTCTCAAGCGGATGGAGCCTACGGAGGTCTTACGCCGCGCCTCATGTCACGTGCGCAGCGATTGGCTGTTTTCTACGATAAGTTCGGAGGGGGGGGATATCAGGCTGCGGGGATAGGCGCTGGCGGTAGAGCTAACTCTCTGTCGCGGACCTCGAAAGCTCGTGATAGGGTGAAAATCATAACGCATATAACGTCAAATCTAGTAAGCTCCACCCGCTCGAAACTAGCGTTATACCAGAGGTATAGCGTACGGTTCGATATTCTTGTGTTGAATCTATTCTTGCTTTTAAGCATTTCACTAGTATCACCCATGAGTACTTAAAAAAACATGTTTTAATGATATTATTTTTATTTAGGTTTTAATATTTTAAATAATTTAAAATTTATTTGAAATCGTTTTAAAAATTGCTTCGTCATTGGGTCAATACAATGAGTTCTTGGTAATAAAGATAAAATTACATTTTTGTAAAGTGACCGCATGTAGCCTGTTAGATTTCCTTCCTTGTCTACGTCCGAGAATGCATTGTCGTCTTGCTCGAAAACGCGCACCTGAATTTCATAACCACTTCGAAAGAAATAAAATAAGTATCATCATAAAAACTCAAATAAAAGCTTTAAAATGAGTCCTAAAAATAACGAGGTTATTCACTGGCTGAACTTTCATATCTGTTGCGTTGCGCGTGTTCAGCTAAAAATTGAAATTCACAAAGGCTCAAATTCCTTACATCCAAGAATGGATCTTATTTTATATGAAACTTATTATTTTCCATGGTTAACATGTCGGTTAAATTTTTAGATTTAGACAGTGTAAGTCGTTAATTTTGGCGGGCTTGATTTTTCCGTAGCAAATTACTTCCACCTTAAACCCGTACAATCGCGGCCAAATGCTTCTAACCGCAATTTTTTCACTCGCCATTTGTTTCCCGTGAGAAACATAATAGTAATATATAGCTTTTTGGAATCGTCTCTCTAGTCAACGCCTCCTATATTTTATCAAAGCCAGTGCACGCTCCTGAAGCAGAAGGGGACTTTAGCTTGTATAGGATTGTCATTTTTCTCCGATAGAGGCGCGATTAACCTACGATTTTTGCAGACGCGTCTCTCCCGTTACCGTGGCAACCCGACGTAGGAAACGTTACTACGTCATGTTGCCACGGTAACGGGAGAGAGGCGTCTGCAAAAATCGTTGGTTAATCGCGCCTCTATCGGGGAAAATTGGCGACATAGGTTTCTTCTTTTAGAATTTTTTTCCCCGCTTGCATTGGCTTTGATAAAATATAGGAGGCGTTGCTCTAGTATAGTATTCAATTTAAGAAATATTTTCATTGCCAATTATTGTTAAAGGGCAGACGATTATCTAGAACACCCGGCAACACGTTATCAAATAATCCTCATACATTTGCCAAAGTAATTCAAAATATGAAGATTTTAATATTAAAATCAGATCACTTCAAAATTGACATAATTTAAAATTTCTTAATTAAGAAAAATTCCAAATTTTAATCCTTTTTCATAATAATTAAATTTTGTAACAACTCAAGTTCAAAGCAACGCTAACTTAAACAAAACAAGGCGATCAAGGCATATTAAACAATCAAGCCCGCATAAAGCTACAAATGTTTTCGAAAACTGTTGACTTATACCCTTTAGAATAAATAATGTGTTAGGTATAGGCAACGTAAGAAAGCGTTCATATCTTAACCAGAAGCCGATGAAATCCTCGTTTGAAGTCTACTACTCCAATGTTCCATATAGCGCTCCTCTCTGCATGGGTAAAATTCCCAATTTTACGAGATCGGAGGGGTCCTACTTCATCCCCCCTGTCTACGGAAAATTGGAAATTCTCTCTCTCCACAAACGACGACGTCTTTTTGACGAGCTTCGAGGCTGCTAGAGATATTCACTCGACGAACTCCCGCTCCGAAAACATCTACCGTTAGGAGGCGTACGAATCGCGCCTTTTGAGAATAACCCATACAGAGAGGGGTAGACAAGACCCGGGAGTAATAGACTTCAAAGGAGGGTTTCATCGGCTTCTGATATTGACTTGAATGTGGAGTTCAAATAAATTCGTGCCTTTAAGATACAAATTAGACCACTGTTAGTTGCCAATAAACATGGCTACTGTAGCTATTTGGGTAAACAGACAACGGTCTATTTGTATCTTAAAGGCAAAAATCTATTTGAATAAAACATCCTTTCTTATGTAGCCTATCCTTAACATATTAGAATCCATGCATTATTATAAAATGACCCTGCATAGATTACACTAATGTTTTACAACAAAAATGCTTAGTCCCCCCCCCCCCCCCCAAACTCAAGAAAACTCATAAGAAAGATATTAACAGTAAAGCTTAATGGTATATCATTCCTAATAAGCTAGTATAGTCAAAACGATACAACGGTAAGGTTCCAATTGCGCAGTTCCCTTTTGCGCAGTTCCTACAAGCGCATTTCCTTTTGCGCAGTTTTTCATTTGCGCTGTTTCCCATTTCCGCAGGTTTCCATTTCCGCAGTTTCCATTAGCGCTTTTTTCATTTGCGCAGTGTTCATTTGCAGGTTATGTTAGATTACGTTAGGTTAGGTTAGTTAATCACTCGAACTAGCCTGTCCCTCTTGTTATATTATAAGTTAGCATATAGTTTAGGTTAGTTAATCACTCGAACTAGCCTGTCCCTCTTGTGGACAGCTCTAATAGCAAACTGCGCAAATGGCAAACTGCGCAAATTTAAATGCGCAAATGGGAAACCACGCAAGCGGACGCAAACCGTCACAACACTATAATCAGTACTATTTCCTAGAATTACTGACATTATTGGGCCAAGAACTATATCAATGAATTTGAGTTCTAAACGCAGTATATACTGACTAAACAGTCAGTATAAGAGACGGCGATGTTTATGCTAAATTAGGGTATAGTCAACAGATTTCGAAACGCATCTATAACTATATGAGGACTTGAATGTTTGATATGCCTTGATCACCTTGTTGTGTTTAGGTTTGCGTTGCGTTGAACTTGAGTTGTTACAAAATTTAATTATTATGAAAAAGGCTTAAAACTTGGACTTTTCTTAATTATCAAATTTTAAATGACTCGGGTAATATTTAATTGATGTCAATTTTGAAGGGTGATCTGATTTCAGAATAAACACTTGCATCTTTTGAATTAATTTTGAAACTGTAATAGGATTATTTCATGACGTGGTTCCTCGGGTGCTTGTAATAAATCGTCTGCCATTTTGAAAATACTGGCAATAAAAATATTTCTTAATTAGGTTACTATACTAGAGACTCTGACCTTTCCAAAAAGCTGTAGATGACTACAGCTTTTATGGGTAATAAATGGTTAGAGAAATAAAACAGTCAGCAACCTTGTCCGCGAATTTACATGAACAAAAAAATTAAAAAGTTCAGTAAAAATAAATTAGCAGCAAAATAAATTAACAGTAAAAAATAAATTAGCAGCAAAATAAATTAACAGTAAAAAATAAATTAGCAGCAAAATAAATTAAAAGTAAAAAATAAATTAGCAGCAAAATAAATTAACAGTAAAAAATAAATTAGCAGCAAAATAAATTAACAGTAAAAAATTAATTAGCAGCAAAATAAATTAACCGTAAAAAATAAATTAACAGTAAAAAATAAATTAGCAGCAAAATAAATTAACAGTAAAAATAAATTAGCAGCAAAATAAATTAACAGTTATTTTTTACTGTTAATTTATTTTGCTGCTAATTTATTTTTACTGTTAATTTATTTTGCTGCTAATTTATTTTTACTGTTAATTTATTTTGCTGCTAATTTATTTTTTACTGTTAATTTATTTTGCTGCTAATTTATTTTTTACGGTTAATTTATTTTGCTGCTAATTTTTTAATGTTAATTTATTTTTTACGGTTAATTTATTTTTAACTATTATTTTACTTTGCTGCTAATTTATTTTTTAATTAGCAGCAAAATAAATTAACAGTAAAAAATAAATTAGCATAAAAATAAATTAACAGTAAAAAATAAATTAGAAGCAAAATAAATTAACAGTAAAAAATAAATTAGAAGCAAAATAAATTAACAGTAAAAAATAAATTAGAAGCAAAATAAATTAACAGTAAAAAATAAATTAACAGTTAAAGAAGTCATTTTAATTGGTATGAAATTATAATGATTAAAAATAACAAAAAATGTGCATAAATTCGGCATATCAAGACATATACAAGTCGACAAATCCAAATAGGAATTTATATATAAATATAGAAGGAATTCTCCACAGGCGTCATAGTCCACAGCTCCATTTTAGGAAAGAGGATGCGTGTCTCAGTTTCCTAATACGTTTTGCGTGTATCCAGTTTCAATAAGCGATATAAAATTCGCTTATTATTTCAAGCATATCCAATAAACGTTCCGTTAAAGGCACGAGATCAAATTCATCAAACCAGAAGCCGATGAAACCCTCCTTTGAAGTCTATTACTCCCGGGTCTTGTCTACCCCTCTCTGTATGGGTTATTCTCAAAAGGCGCGATTCGTACGCCTCCTAACGGTAGATGTTTTCGGAGCGGGAGCTCGTCGAGCGAATATCTCCAGCAGCCTTGGAGTTCGTCCAAAAAACGGCGTCGTTTGTGGAGAGAGAGAATTTCCAATTTTCCGTAGACAGGGGGGATGAAGTAGGACCCCTTCTAACTCGTAAAATTGGGAATTTTACCCATACAGAGAGGAGCGCTATATTTAACATTGGAGTAGTAGACTTCAAAGGAGGGTTTCATCGGCTTCTGATCAAACCAAAACATATTTGAAATTCGATAGCTTTGTTAAGCGTTCAGGGGTGGGGTCCCTCTGGGGCTATGTGCCGTTCTATATTTATATACAAGAATTCCTGATCCAACAAAATTTGAAAAACGAACCTATTTTTTAAGCCTTGAATAACAGGGTTCATTACTTCTCCAATAAGGCCATTGAAGCTGGAGTCAGTCTCATCGATTCCCAAGAATCCCAGACGTAATGATACGGCGATCCTGGCAATCTTACTCGCGTTCATTGCTCTAATCTGAAAAATTAATTTAATTTAAATCCAGATCGGTTTAATCAAGGCCTAATCATGGAATAATTGTTTTAATAGTAATTTAATCGGAATAACCAAGATTTAAAAATAAAGTTTTTAAATGGTAAGTTTTATTTAGATTATTCGTCATTAATTTATCTGATTTCTTTGACCAAAAATGCAAACCTTATCCCCGCGTTTTCAAACATTATGCGCGTCCACTAGAATAAATGTGACTATAACTCACTGGCTTCCAGCAAAATCGCGGGAATATATTGTTTGGGACACATTCTAGCTTTAACTATAAAAATAGAAACTGTAATTGGTCATTTTCATGATCCGCTGACCATGAAAATTATTCTCTGGAACAGATGGTGTTTTGCGGGATACGAGTAACGTGTTATTCTTAATCGATTAGGAGCGTATAAATAAGCACAAACAATAAAACAATGAATTCATTCGCAATACCATAAGTTAAATAATGGATCCCTGAAAGTAAAATAACCGTATGCAAGAGAGTATTTGCAGAAGCCGATGAAACCCTTCTTTGAAGTCTACTACTCTAATGTTCCATATAGCGCTCCTCTCTGTATGGGTAAAATTCACAATTTTACGAGGTCAGAGGGGTCCTACTTCATACCCCCCTGTCTACGGAAAATTGGAAATTCTCTCTCTCCACATACGACGACGCTTGGTTGACGAACTCCAAGGCTGCTAGAGATATTCGCTCGACGAGCTCCCGCTCCGAAAACATCTACCGTTAGGAGGCGTACGAATCGCGCTTTTTGAAACTAACCCATACAGAGAGGGGTAGACAAGATCCGGGAGTAATAGACTTCAAAGGAGGGTTTCATCGGCTTCTGGTATATGGTAATCTTTTTACTTTCTGTAAACGTATTTGGCATAAGAATTTTTAACAGCCGATAAAATTCAAGAGCGTACTAATGTCATAGATATCGTATATATAACTGGCTAGATACCGTATTAAATCGAGGGAAGATACGGGAGGTATAGATAGCAGACTACGGCTATGGAGACCTACAATGCTGGGGAAAAATCAGATCAGCGCCATCTATACCCGAAAATGGAAAGCTCAAAATGCGAGAAGTTTAATTTTCCCGCTTCGGCCAGAAAATGTTTTTTTTTTTTTTTTTTTTTTTTTTTTAATATTATTCGACAGAAGAGAATGAAATCGGCTCAAAACGTGTTAAAAAGTTGTTTTTTACATGATCCATCAATTTTTAAAAGGTAAATATAACATATATATTATTTAAATCAATAAATATTATTTGGTTCGCTAACCCTTGGCCTTCTATAATGGAATTTCAGTTTAACTCTGCTTACAATTACGATACAAGTTCTAGAACTGACTACAAGACGAGCAAAATGGGTGAATATTTTGACTTTGCATGACAAGGGAAGCGTAATCCTTTTCAAATAGATTCAATTAAATTACCTACACGCAAAGTTTCATGATCAAAATTTAGAGGTAAAACATCAGAATACGTCGGTTTTTGCAGATTCTTCGTATAAATAAAAAATTGTTGATTAAACACTACCAAAAAGTGTAATTGCTTAAGTATAAACCTTGGAAGGTATTGCTTGCTTTGAAAGAAATCGTTTGCCATTTCGGTGGACAATATCACTTTCCAAAAAATGTTCGCTGCAAATGAAGGAATTGGAATTAGGCCTAAAATCATTTAAATCAACAGCCTCAATCCGTTTGGCATGTAATTCCGGGTTGGATATGGGAAATCTATAAATTTGCATGATATTAGTTATTAATTTACTTAATTCTTGAGTAGTTTTGTTCATACATGTGAAAAGATATTTCTTTTCTAGTGGTTGACTTATTACGGCAATGTGAAAACGAACAGGTTTTAACCATTTAGTATTAAAAAAAAAACACTTGCTTCAAAAATAGCCGAGCTTTATTTCTTATAGTTTCTTTACAAAAAAAAACAAAAATTCCCGCGGGTTTTTGAAAAAGCACTTAATTAGAGGTTCCAGGTATCTAATATAGATGGCGCTGTTCAGATTTTTCCCCAGATAATAGCCGTCGTCTGCTATTTGTCCCCTCCGCGTTTTACTCCTCGGGCCTAACCCAGGGAAATGTATCTAGCCAGTTATATATACGATATCTATGACTAATGTTCGTTTCCCGGTAAGTGCTGTTTCCTTGGTTTTTGAGGCAAGTGGCATTCGTAAGGGTAGGTTTCGAGTATTTTCAATTCCGCTTTTTTAGAAGATGAGAATCATTAACCACTGTCATTCTTGGCCCTGTTATCTTACCGATGTTTTTGAGTGAGATGCCGTTTTAAAGGTTAAAATTCGCGACTATTGTATTTTTTATGGGAACAATTGGGCGTTGGTACGGAGTGAAACTTGAGACGGTTTTTACAATAACCTTCGAATTTTTCAATACGAGCTGTTAAAAAATGATTCTATGGTGGCAGAAATTGACACTATTACCTGTACCTTACAATAGGGAGTTACAAAACGCTTTACATCGCTCACGACTTGATTGGCGTGATCTTGGGGAACTGTATTCTGCGCACATTTCGCGCCAGTAGGGACGGTGACGGATGTCGAGATGTACATATACCAGCAAGTTATTGAAACATATTTGCGAAAAAAAATCGCCAAAGACAAGGGTATCAAGTGATCCATCGCCATTAAAGCACGTTTCAAAACATGTTTTTTATTACTGACAGACTAGAGCTCAACACGCATAAGCTCCCTTCGCGACGACTTGTTTATTGTTTTCGAGTTTTCATTACTGACAGACTAACACTCAACACGCATAAGCCCCCTTACTATCTCGTTCGCGACGACTTGTTTATTGTTTTCGAGTTTTCATTACTGACAGACTAACATTCAACACGCATAAGCTCCCTTAATATCTCTTTCGCGACGAGTTGTTTATTGTTTTCGAGTTTTCATTACTGACAGACTAGAACTCAACAAGCATAAGCTCCCTTACTATCTCGTTCGCGAATACTTGTTTTCAATACGATGACGTTTTTCGTCATTTCTGGGACACCGACTTCAGACTTCAGACTTCTGACTACCAGCACGACTCAAAACACTAGCTAGAACCTATACAAGTATAGGGTCTAGCTAATAATTAGAAATTTTCTTGTCCAAACCCCGATCTCTATTTGGGGTACATTCATTGAATTGCCTAAAAAGCTCTCTGCTAAAAATTCTATTCGAAATATAAGAAATGATGATAGGAAATGTTTCTTATGGTCGATCTTAACTGATCTGCAATAACTGATTTGTAGATCATGCTTAAAACTGTTCCTGGGATAAACCATATTTATTATACCAAGAATCCATTCAGGTTCCATAAGAATATGGGAGGGCCGCGATTCAATAACCATCTTCCCAAACTTTGTAGCAAAAGTTCGTCCGCTTCGAATCGATTTTTCAAATAAATCGCTCCTGACATCTATTATTAACCCGCGCCATTAACGACCTTGACATAATATTTTGGGTAATAAAAATGGAGCCGACCGAAAAAAGATCTAAGCGTACAAATGTTGCGAAAATTGCGGACGAACTTTTGTTACAAAGTTTGCGAGGATGGTACCAGAGGCTAAAGCTATGCTCCCATATTCTTATGGAACCTGAATGGATTCTTGTTATACGTATATTGTTAGATATTTTATCCGGTAATAAGTTACGAGTAATTAAGTATGGTAATTTTAAGATACAATGAAGTATATTGCGTCGTTATTTAATTCTGTGTAATTTGCTTTTATGCTAACAAGGACGTGTCTCAAATAAAGCAAAATACCAAGCTTTTACAAACTCGTTTTTAATAGAGACGATACAGAGCTTGAATAAGCAGAGATCGGAAGTCGTTTCCTTTACAATTTTAAAGGAAAAGTCTCGCGTTAATTCCAAAATTTATTTTAGGGGGGGTAGTGTGAAAATACACTCTTGATCATTTTTTTTCTGCCCGAAAATCGTCTTGTTGATCTTTTCGAGATTAAAAAACCTATAAAGAAGATAAATCATATTTAGTTTATGTGTAGGATACAAATTAAATCGTTTGGTTCTGAAAACAATGCGTCTATAGAAATATTGGTTTGCGTCCGCTTGCGCAGTTTCCCATTTGCGCAGTAGCCATTTGCGCGGTTTCCCATTTGCGCATTTCCATTTGCGCGGTTTCCCATTTGCGCAGTAGCCATTTGCGCGGTTTCCCATTTGCGCATCCAGGCTAGATCGAGTGATTAACTAACCTAACGTAACGTAACCTAACATAACCTGCAAATGAACACTGCGCAAATGAAAAAAGCGCAAATGGAACCTGCGGAAATGGAAACCTGCGGAAATGGAAAACTGCTCAAATGAAAAACTGTGCAATAGGAAATGCGCTTGTGGGAACTGCGCAATTGGAACCTTACCAGTATGAACGTGACTTACAATTAAGTCTATCACCGGGTCTCTGTAGAATAATATTATTCTAGGAACAGTGTTTCCAACAGAAATATAAAATGATGTTCAACTTGATTTATTTCTGATATCAGATAATTAATACATGATAACCATTTAGTCGTGTATAATAAAAGAAATCTTATTCAAATTCACTTACAATTCGAAGAAAAATGAATAATACAATAAAACCAAGCAAGCTAATTATTTTTGACGATAATCTATTTTCAAATTTTCTTACCTAAACGTATAACTCGGATAAATCTCTAGGATAAGGCTATTTCTTATATAAACGGATACAAGAACTATTTTGTTATTTTATCTTCTTTTAATTTAACTGGAATGATAGTATATTTTTAGCAAACGGATAAAACCTGAATATAATTCGGTACGGCTATACAATTAACCGAGGGGCTAGTCACTTAAAATATTTTGTACACCTGATTTCCGATTCCAAAATATTTAAGTCATTTCCAGTGATTACCAAGTGAATTCCTGGATTTCCTAAAAATTTGGCGATTTCCTCTGATTGCCATTTGATTTCCTTTCATTTCCAGAACAATTGGTGATTTCTTATGATTTCCGCTTGATTCCCATTTGATTTCCTTTCATTTCCATTTGATTCCGGTGATTTCTCGTGATTCCCAGTGATTTCCTGTGATTCCCAAAATTATTTTTGATTTCCATTTGATTTCTGTGATTCCCAAAATGATTATTGATTTCCATTTGATTTCCTCTGATTTCTTTAGATTTACTTTTGATTTCCTCTGATTTATTTAGATTTCCATTTGATTTCCTCTGATTTCTTTAGATTTCCATTTGATTTCCTCTGATTTCTTTAGATTTCCCTTTGATTTCCTCTGATTTCTTTAGATTTCCCTTTGATTTCCTCTGATTTCTTTAGATTTCCATTTGATTTCCTCTGATTTCTTTAGATTTCCATTTGATTTCTGTGATTCCTAAAATGATTATTGATTTCCATTTGATTTCCTCTGATTTCTTTAGATTTCCATTTGATTTCCTCTGATTTCTTTAGATTTCCATTTGATTTCCTCTGATTTCTTTAGATTTCCATTTGAATTCCTCTGATTTCTTTAGATTTCCATTTGATTTCCTCTGATTTCTTTAGATTTCCATTTGATTTCCTCTGATTTCATGTGATTTCCATTTGATTTCCTCTGATTTCATGTGATTTCCATTTGAATTCCTCTGATTTCTTTAGATTTCCATTCGGTTTCCTCTGGTTTCTTTAGATTTCCATTTGAATTCCTCAGATTTCTTTAGATTTCCTTTTGATTTCCTCTGATTTCTTTAGATTTCCATTTGAATTCCTCTGATTTCTTTAGATTTCCATTTGAATTCATCTGATTTCTTTAGATTTCCATTTGATTTCCTCTGATTTCTTTAGATTTCCATTTGAATTCCTCTGATTTCTTTAGATTTCCATTTGAATTCATCTGATTTCTTTAGATTTCCATTTGATTTCCTCTGATTTCTTTAGATTTCCATTTGATTTCCTCTGATTTCTTTAGATTTCCATTTGAATTCCTCTGATTTCTTTAGATTTCCATTTGATTTCCTCTGATTTCATGTGATTTCCATTTGATTTCCTCTGATTTCTTTAGATTTCCTCCTGATTTCTGGAAATCAGGAAATCGATTTCCTCGGTTTTGTACACCTGATTTCTCCAGTGACTAGCCCCTCGCAATTAACAAAGTTAAGCAAACTCCGAGTAATATACGTTTTGATCGGGGTCTAAAGTCGACCAAATTTAACTCAATTATACTATACTTGCGCTTTAAGCGAAATAAGATAAGTTCAATTGCGCAGAAAAATGCGCCTTCGTAGGATTGAAGTTCCGACTTCTTATTGCGCGTAGGTTCTAGCTCGTTTTGTTAAACTACAAAAACACAATAGCGTTACGTTTTCGCTAGTTATAAAAATGCCTTCAATGTACGTTGCCAGAAAAAACTGATCCGAGAACGGCAAAGAATAGATTTCGACCAAAAACGCTTTTTATTTTTGGAATATAAATCTTGACTAAATTGTAGGTAGGGATTTGGAGAGGCTGTGAAAATCCAGCCGCCAAATCCGACTATATCGGTTTGGTTATGATTTATACCGAGCTCATTTCCAGGTGCTTTGTTAACTCATACACCACCGACCTAAGGTTTTGAATAAAACATCAAGGAAACGTGAATATCGTATGAAATCAAGAACGGATTGATAGGCGTGCCAAGATCTGCAGTTTTATTCCAAACCTTATTTCCCCCCAAGATAGAAGTTGACGTCCTTTTTTAAATTAGTTATGTTTACTAAAACACCCTTCCTTTTTCTCAGTTATTTACAAATAACCAATGATAGCGACCAATGATCTTCGAAAAGATGTTTTAATTCGCGAAATTTGAACTTCAAAACCTTGTTAAACATCGCAAATAACGTTATTATCTTTAATTTAAATGTAAAAGCCTAAAATTTAAATGAATTTTCAAGTTTAATTTACAGGGTGACCACTGAAAATTTGAAAATCCTATATAGGAAATATAGGAAATTTCATTGCGAAATATAAGAGAATATAGGAAGAATTTTATGTAAAATATAGGATAAAATAGGAAGAAATAAGTGTAAAATATATGATAAAATAGGAAAATAATTAATTAAAAGTAGGAACCATGTTTATTATTGCGTCACAACTCTCGCCACAGGTTTAAACATGGTATTAATATGATCCAATTGCTTAAATAGTATGGAATTTTACAGACTATTTTACCTGGTAAATGTACAGTTAAGCTAAAATAATCTTTTACAGCCACGGCTGACAGGATGATTTATAACTTTACCCTTAACTAGAGATTTTGAGTAGAAATATAGGAGATTATAGGAATTGCCATCAAATTATAGGAGAAAATAGGAAGGAGGTGAAAATATAGGAAAAAATAGGAAATATAGGAAAAGTGGTCACCCTGAATTTAAAGCCGTGATTATGAAATAAAAACTCGCCCTTCAGTTTAAATCGACTACTTTTCACAATGATTTGTGTATAAACTCCCATTAGCTTTTTTTACTTTGCTAATGTCGTGTTTAAATTTTAGCGTTTCTGCAAGACAGACAGACATTGTTATATAGTGAATTATATATTTTGATAATTCGTTTACAACATTTAATTTTTATAGGAAACATTTTCTTTAAACATGCCAATATTGTTTTCTTCCGCTAACCGAGTAATTCTTCATTATTAAGTGGATCAACTTACTGTTGAAGACACTGGTTTTAAATAATGCTTGAATTATCTGATTGAGAACAATCTTAACTAATGAGAAAGATCTGTAACGTAAAAAATGATAGACACACCTAGTTTAGTCAAAATAATTAGTTTAAAGGTACAGACCGGGATAAAAAAAAGTGTGTCTTAAATTATAGAGCTTATATTAAAACGACTAATATCATATCGCAAAAAATTTAATAGTTAGTAGATATTAAGATATTTGCGTTTATTATAAGCAAAAAGTGATCTCTAGTGAACGCCATTTTAGTTTTTTCATACCCTTTCGATGCCTGCTGAGGATCGGCTTCGCCGATTGGTTTATTTCTCACCTAAAGTCACTCGACTCTAGCTGAAAATAGATGCGGGTATAAGCGCGCTCAATTTCTTTAGAGTCAAATAAGATATGCCGGCCCGAAACATAGGCTACTTCCGAAGGATCCCGAACCTAGCCCGAAGGATCCCGAACACTAACCCGAAGGTCGGTCGGCCAGCTGAGCTAGTAGTAGTCAGTACTAGGTATTAACCGAGTCTTAAGTTGATTTGAAGAATTAGAAGGTAAGAACTAAACTGCATTCATTAATTACGCAATTAGGCGTGTTTTCGTAGAAAGTTAGAAATCACAATCGCAAAATTACGGGTCTTCTTACGAAGTTACGAACAGACGATCCGACTGCAGCCGACTCGAATGGCCTTCGTTTCGCGAATCTTTATTGGGTCACTTAAAGGCCAATCATTGAAGCGGATCCTTATTTATAAAACTCGAAATGCCGGGAAGCAAATATGGCGTTCTTCTAGGATCGTAAATTTCGGTTTTAAAATGATATTTATAAATTAACCAAGACTTAAATCACTGTAATGTGTTTTGATTTGTAGGTTTTTAAGCATGCTCTTTCCAATGGAAGTACTTTTAAAGTTGGGTTGCCTTTCCCTTTAAAGGCTCCTTCCAAAATTATGACGAGTTGCTCAATGCCCGGGCAGACTGTGTTCCAACACCTATCAACACAAAATAATAATTATAATTTTGGAAATGTCATATAGGGTTATCGTTAGTCAGCCTAGTAAATTACATATCGATTGTGTAACTCCAACCATGCAAACATTCACGGTTCCTTTAAACTAGAATTGAAATAAGATGTCTCCTTTTATGTAATCAAAGAATATGGGTTTGCTTGGTCCTTTTTTCACGAGTCGAAGAAACATTCGTAGAAACGTTTTCTCCCATCGCGGTTCGATTTCCTTTCGGTCGTGTAGCTTGAAACCATTGCTAGGGGCGTTGCAAATAAATCAAAAGTACACCCTAAACCCCGGTCTAAAGGGATACCGAAATAAATGGTAGGGTCGCCTAATTCCGAACACTTTCATTTAAAAATGTATAACTTAACTTTGGTTGGGTCGATTTAAAGATGGAAGGGCTCATTTTGTAGATTAAGAATGGGGCTATTCGCGGAACGCGACTTCAACACTCTAGGAAAAGATTCGGAGAAGATACGACCCTAATTAGCCAACCGCGATGATTAGCCTAACCAGAAGCCGATGAAACCCTCCTTTGAAGTCTACTACTCCAATGTTCCATATAGCGCTCCTCTCTGTATGGGTAAAATTCCCAATTTTACGAGTTAGAAGGGGTCCTACTTCATCCCCCCTGTCTACGGAAAATTGGAAATTCTCTCTCTCCACAAACGACGACGTTTTTTGGACGAACTCCAAGGCTGCTAGAGATATTCGCTCGACGAGCTCCCGCTCCGAAAACATCTACCGTTAGGAGGCGTACGAATCGCGCTTTTTGAGAATAACCCATACAGAGAGGGGTAGACAAGACCCGGGAGTAATAGACTTCAAAGGAGGGTTTCACCGGCTTCTGGCCTAACCTAATTATGTAACAAATACATTTTTATGATATTTCTAGCTTTACGCTTAACCGCGTTTCCAAAATACTTTGAACTTGATACTTATATTATATTTTTTAATTTTCAGATTATTAGGCTAATGCGGTATATATTTATCTGCCAATTTTCAAGACAGCTTCGTTGAAACTCAATCAAACGGATTGTAAATTGAGAAATCATAATTTCTATTTCAACTACAGAGTGTTTCTGAACTCTGCGCCAATATTTTAGGAGGCTATTTATGCGGGGTAAAGGTACATGCCTGTCCTGGTCGCGATCCTCGGCGGCAATTCCTATTGTTGCTACAGGACATCCAAGTTTTGAATAAACGTACGCCGTCACGCAAACACAGTAATACCCTCTTCAGACGATCATAAAATAAGCCGAGTTCGGTTTATTTTAAGCCAAAATAAACTGAAGTTTAAACTGGTTTAAAAGTTTACGACCTATGTTTTCAGACGAGAAACAAAACAAACTGAAATTTAATAGCAATATGTTTCCCGCCAAAAATATGGGATTTGATTTTTTGAAAGTAAATTACCTTTGAGATTTATTTTCCAATATTTTCAACCTTTATTTCGTAATCAGTTCGTTCACAATCATTTTTTAAAAGCGGAGAAAAGGTTGAGGCGGAGAAATTAAGCCGCGCGCGCGGGAAGAGCTAAGCCTAATTTGACGTAATTAGGCTTAGCTTTTCCCGCGCGCGGATGCCGTTAGTTTATTTTTTAACCGCGGTTTCGGTTTGAATCTGGGTTTTAAATTTACACCGTCTGAAACACTAACCCTGGTTTAAAAATGAACTTTGGTTTACTAAACCCAGTTTTATAGGCTCGTCTGAAGAGGGTATAACCGTACGCGTGATTGTTGAAATGATCGCGTCTCGTTGTCCCTTTAAAATAAAATAAGGGGTGTGGAATAGAATGTTCAACCCTCGGTACGTCATTTAATATCTCGCAAACAAAAATGAAATGAATTCCTCCATTTAATTTGCTTACTACCGTATCGAACATGATTTTTTTTCTTTTCTTAGTCGCGTTATACCTGGTCTGGGTGGGCGCCCCAAAAAATAGAATGAAAAATGTCCAGTTGCCTTCTAACGACATCTGTATTTTTTTTCCTTAAACGAAAAACTTCGTCTGGGTCATCCTGGTATAACTAGGAATAAATCAACTTTTCCTGGGAAATTACTATCGTATACATGTTGAAGTCGTTTATGATGATGGCTTACTCTTCATTTTAGGGTGTAGGCCGGATTTCGTACCATCGAAAAATAAATAAAGGTCATATAGGTCAAATGTAATAAATATTTTATAAATTATGACTTTGTTTTTGTTTCAATTTGAATTGGCAATTCTTAATTTCATCTTTTCACACTGAAGCTATAATTCTTTCAATTATATTATTTTAGTTTATATTAGTTTATATTAGTTTTTGCGGAACCGGACAATTGGGCGCCGACATTTGGTCGCCGGACATTTGGGCGCCGCCACTTGGGCGCCGGACATTGGACGCCTGGACATTTGGACGCCGAGCCATTTGGGCGCCGGGACATTTGGACGCCGTGCCATTTGGGCGCCGGGACATTTGGACGCCGTGCCATTTGGGCGCCGGGACATTTAGACGCCGAGCCATTTGGGCGCTGGGACATTTGAGCGCCTGGACATTTAGGCGCCGGGACATTTGAGCCACATTTTAGGTTAGGCTAAGCAAAGATTATAACCACTGAGCAGGTTTTTCTTTCGAATGGGATTCGGCCCAATGTCTCCCAATAATGTTTACCTCACCGACTGAACTTTAGTTGAGTCAGTCGCGGCGCCCGAATGTCGCGGCGCCCGAATGTCACGGCGCCCAAATGTCCTTACAAACTTGGCGCCCAAAATGGCCAGCGTCTAATTTGCCGGCGCCTAATAGCCGGCGCCTGAATGTCGCGCGCCGTAGTTTTTGATCACCATGTTCTAACCCCAAGCGAATGATTGCATGGGGTCAAACCACTCGTATTTAAAGAACCATCGATTGGGATCCATTTATCTATCTTCGTTCGTGATAATTTGCAGTATAGTCTCTAAAAAAGTTTGTTTAATTGTGTGTCAGACACATCTAATATTGCAAATAAATCGCCAGCATTAAAAAAGTTGATGCCTCCATTAGTCCGACCATTTATAATAATAACATTATTAGAGCTGCGTGAATCTCTTTAATTCGTGGTATACTATTTCCATTAAATGAAGAACTAGAGTTTTTGAGACTCATTATCATTCAATTGTTTCTTCCTTCTACATCAAACGGTAAAATTTGATTTTGCATATTTAGCGGTTTTACTTAATAGGTTTCTAAAGAATGTGCCTTGAGCAAAATACCGATAAGCGCGGTGATCTCGTCGGACGAAGACAAAGTCTTACAGTATCACAAAAGTGTGAAACTCCATGAGCCTTTCAAATATTATCCGCTGCCGGTACATCGCGAGAAAAATTTTAAAGACTTGGTTTGTAGTGGGGCAGTTAAATGTCAATTAAAGAAAATTAGGTTGAAAAAAAATTAATTGTGATTTAAAAATTGAAAATAAAATTAAAGCTCGAATAAATAATATTATAAAATAAATCGCGATTTTGAAATAATAAATCGCGATTTTAAAATATTCAATCGCGATTATAAAATATGAAATCATGATTGTAAAATATCAAATTGCGGTTGTAAAATATTAAATCGCAATTGTAAATTTGAAATCGACATTATAAAATATGAAATCGACATTATAAATTATTAAATCGCGATTATAAATTATTAAATCGCGATTATAAATTATTAAATCGCGATTATAAATTATTAAATCGCGATTATAAATTATTAAATCGCGATTATAAATTATTAAATCGCGATTATAAATTATTAAATCGCGATTATAAATTATTAAATCGCGATTATAAATTATTAAATCGCGATTATAAATTATTAAATCGCGATTATAAATTATTAAATCGCGATTATAAATTATTAAATCGCGATTATAAATTATTAAATCGCGATTATAAATTATTAAATCGCGATTATAAATTATTAAATCGCGATTATAAATTATTAAATCGCGATTATAAATTATTAAATCGCGATTATAAATTATTAAATCGCGATTATAAATTATTAAATCGCGATTATAAATTATTAAATCGCGATTATAAATTATTAAATCGCGATTATAAATTATTAAATCGCGATTATAAATTATTAAATCGCGATTATAAATTATTAAATCGCGATTATAAATTATTAAATCGCGATTATAAATTATTAAATCGCGATTATAAATTATTAAATCGCGATAATAAATTATTAAATCGCGATTATAAATTATTAAATCGCGATTATAAATTATTAAATCGCGATTATAAATTATTAAATCGCGATTATAAATTATTAAATCGCGATTATAAATTATTAAATCGCGATTATAAATTATTAAGTCGCGATTATAAATTATTAAGTGGCGATTATAAATTATTAAGTGGCGATTATAAATTATTAAATCGCGATTATAAATTATTAAATCGCGATTATAAATTATTAAATCGCGATTATAAATTAAATCGCGATTATAAATTATTAAATCGCGATTATAAATTATTAAATCGCGATTATAAATTATTAAATCGCGATTATAAATTATTAAATCGCGATTATAAATTATTAAATCGCGGTTATAAATTATTAAATCGCGGTTATAAATTATTAAATCGCGATTATAAATTATTAAATCGCGGTTATAAATTATTAAATCGCGATTATAAATTATTAAATCGCGACTAAAAACAATATAGCCCGATAAAAAATAATAAATTTCGTCTAAAAATAATAAATTTCGTCTAAAAAATGATAAATTTCGTCTAAAAAATAATAAATGTCGAAAAAAATAAAAACTTCCAATAAAAATAATAAATTTCGGCTAAAAAATAAATTTCGACTAAAAAATAATAAATTACCAGTAAAAAATAATAAATTTCGACTAAAAAATAATAAATTTCGACTAAAAAATATTAAATTTCGACTTGAAAATAATAAATTTCGATTAAAAAATAATAAATTTCGACTAAAAAAATAATAAATTTCGACTAAAAAATAATAAATCCCGATAAGAATTAAATCGCGATTAAAAATAATAATTCGCTCTGAAAAATATTAAATCGTGATTAAAAATATTAAATCGTATTAAAAATATTAAATCGCGATTAAAAATATTAAATCGTGATTAAAAATATTAAATCGCGATTAAAAATATTAAATCGTGATTAAAAATATTAAATCGCGATTAAAAATATTAAATCGTGATTAAAAATATTAAATCGTGATTAAAAATATTAAATCGTGATTAAAAATATTAAATCGCGATTAAAAATATTAAATCGCGATTTAATTTAAGTTATAATTTAACTCGATTAAATCTACTACACTGATTACGAAAACAAACGTGGACTTTAAATTTTGATAGGTTTTCCAAATACATTTACATGTTCCTCAGCGTAAAAAAAATAGAACATTAAATAAGTCCGACCGAAAGTGATTTCGATCGAGGTGCGATTAAAAATTCTGCGAATAGGTATTAAGATTTAACCATAGCAGTGACATTTTCAAGGTTTTATAGCAAGAATGTTTTTAAAATATAATGCTGTACACCTGAGTTCAGCTCTGACGGTGCATTGCGTTCGAACTCTTATGAACTCTGAGTTCAGCTTTGATAGTAAACTAATACTGAGTTTAGTTTTCCCATCATGATAAATCATGAAATCATCATTGAGGACGTATTATCCTGGTTTCCGTTCAGCCATAACATTTTGCGCAAAAAAATAATGAACTGGAGCATATTTTAGGAAAGCGTGGGGAACGATTATATTGTTAATTACCAAAAGTTATTTGCGAGCCGGCGTGCGTATCGTATCGAGCGCGTATACCGGTGGTATTCGATGATCTTTATGGGGATATCCTTCGCCTCGCTGGGCGGCCGAAAGAGGTAATTACGGTTCCCGCGGTAGTGCGAAACTGTGAAGTCACGAACTTTAAAACTGAAATTCTACTTCACGACTTTTGTGGAGCGTGAAAAAGAGCCCGCACAATCAAGCTATCTAAATATTGGCAAAAGGTCACTCTATATATCTAAAGTTTATTTTGCCTTCTACACGTATCTCGCGGTTTACGAGGCACGGATTTAAAAAGGAAGCATTACGCTACGTATTGGATAGAATTTTTTACAAATCAAGCGTAAAATAAAAAAAAGCCAAAAAATTGAAAATATATTAGAGGAAAATCGGACTGTCTGCCAAAATATCTAATTTCAATAAGTTTCTTACGTTAAACCATTAGATGACGTCTATGGCTACCTTTCTTGGAAGTCGCGGCTTTGCGTGTGTTGTATCAAAAGCCGATGAAACCCTCCTTTGAAGTCTATTACTCCCGGGTCTTGTCTACCCCTCTCTGTATTGGTTAGTTTCAAAAAGCGCGATTCGTACGCCTCCTAACGGTAGATATTTTCGGAGCGGGAGTTCGTCCAGCGAATATCTCTAGCAACCTTGAAGTTCGTCAACCAAACGTCGTCGTATGTGGAGAGAGAGAATTTCCAATTTTCCGTAGACAGGGGGGTATGAAGTAGGACCCCTCCGATCTCGTACAATTGGGAATTTTACCCATACAGAGAGGCGCGCTATATGGAACATTAGAGTAGTAGACTTCAAAGGAGGGTTTCATCGGCTTCTGGTTGTATTAAATTAAACTAATAATGAAAAAAAATATTAATTTAATCATGTTGAGAGTAATATGAAGTAATTATTATCGAAGGCAGATGCTCAAAGGATTCTATTCTATTACATTTTTGGTTCGATGCTATTCACTCTTTATGTACCATACAGAGAAGATGAACCTCGGGGGCAGTATAAAATATTATATTTTATGCTTGGGGCCAGGTGTCGTTGGTATCATACCTCAGTGCTGATTGGCGGAATTTCAGTCCATCCCGGTATATAAAGCTGAGTCTCTTAATATTAAGCCGAAATGAAAAAAAAATAAATAAAAATAAATAAATAAATACATCATTTCCAATATCCATGTATACGCGTCATATAATCATATGAACGAGCCTTTATCTCATCTAAATTATGTCGTTTCTATCTTGGATACCCGTGTAAACGAACCTTTATTTTGATTCTTCAATCCACCTCAAGTTTGCAGCAAGCCTAAGCCTATACTGCCCGTAATACCTTTGCTAAATATATGGAAAACAGCTTAGAGCCTGCTGCCAACTCAAGGTGGTGTTAAAGGGTCACATTTCTTTTAATTTTTGGACAATTTCTTAAATATCTTCTAAACTATCTCGATTTTTAATTTGATTTTTCGGCTTTATTATTAATTAGATTAAGATTTAATTTTATTTAAATGCATATCATGTTTCAATTCACTTGAAAATATCACACCATAAGGCTCTATTTCATTATAAACCGTTCGAAGGGCTTTATTAGTCGAGCGATGCAACCATGAAGTTGGGAGGGACACCCCCTCCCTTCAATATCTAGACGTTTCTCGTAACCCTAGGCACTTGGAAGGCAACGCGAATTTACCCAGGTGGGGCGATGTTTGGAGAGTGGAAGGTTGATGTGGACCATATTAGTGAGGGACGCCTCGCTAATATGGCCCGCTGAGATCGGACACTGGAGGTTGGATATTAGTGTGTGGATGGTCGTAGGTGATTATAACGGTGGGAGACGTCGTATAATCGCCTTCAACTGTCCAGCATCGAGGTTCGACCGTAATGTGGATGGTGGAAAGCGATAATATACAATGGGAGACGTCCTGTTGCGTATAATTGCACGACACCTGAAATTTATCAATGTGGCAGCCACATTGTTTATAATTTTAGAAGCTCGGCTAAGTTTATATCTTAACTCTTTTGTAACCCATTCAGGCATCTTCATCTCTATTACTTCAAATACATTATCACTCTCATTATTTAAATTTTTGTTTAATTAGAGAAGCATTGCACTGAATAAAAGCGGTCTTAATTTAACTACCTTTGACTGTATTAACTTGAATACAGTGGACGGTCGGACATCATTGGTTATGACAGAAGCCGATGAAACCCTCCTCTGAAGTCTATTACCTCCCGGGTCTTGTCTACCCCTCTCTGTATGGGTTAGTTTTAAAAAGCGCGATTCGTACGCCTCCTAACGGTAGATATTTTCGGAGCGGGAGTTCGTCGAGCGAATATCTCTAGCAACCTTGAAGTTCGTCAACCAAACGTCGTATTATGTGGAGAGAGAGAATTTCCAATTTTCCGTAGACAGGGGGGTATGAAGTAGGACCCCTCCGACCTCGTAAAATTGTGAATTTTACCCATACAGAGAGGAGCGCTATATGGAACATTAGAGTAGTAGACTTCAAAGGAGGGTTTCATCGGCTTCTGGTTGTATTTGTTTAAACGAAATGATTAAATTTTCAATTCTTGGATTTACAATCATTTGGCGTTAAATTTTCGTATCTCCGTATTTGATACAAAGTTACATCTGGCGTAAGTAATGTTCACCTCGTGCCGAAAAAAAAAACCTCGGAGTATATCAGTGGGGGAGGGGCGGCTGGTTTGGCTCGCAAAAAGCCACACGAACGGTTAGTTTTATGGTGGTTTGAAAGCGCGATCACAGCGGTCGCCCCGCTTTCATACTGGCCCACCCTGAGAGGGAACGCTTACCTTCCCATTCCAAATAGATACGTTTCTTTCAATTGCCCGGGTGCTTCGATATAATTGAGATATTCTATTACGAATGTATAAGCTCTATAAAAAATGGGGCAGATACCATCCATTTTAAATTCGACGATATGTTTCACCTTTGATCTAAAAACCTCTAAAGAAACTAAGCCGAAAATTCTTCGATCGTGAAATCAAGCCAAAAAATAATTTCAGATAATTCTTTTCTACTAAATTTTTTTCAGACTTAATAATTATTTTTTTTTACTATAATAACTGTATAGTAAATAATTTTTTTATATCTCTGTAACATTGGTTTTTGAAATTTTTTAAATTGTTGGGAATTTTGGCTGTCTGTTCGACTATTTCATTGCGCAATATAATGACACTAAAAGATAATTATTAAAAAAAGAGGTTGCTTCGCACCCTTAAAAAGTGCTCTTTATCTAACTCGAGTCAAACCCGTGAAGTGACACACATTACTTGTTAGAAAAAGAGCTATTTATTATCTTTAAAATAATAATTAGTAGATTTAGTCTACTTCTCTAAAGATTTTATAATTATCAGAAGCCGATGAAACCCTCCTTTGAAGTCTATTACTCCCGGGTCTTGTCTACCCCTCTCTGTATGGGTTATTCTCAAAAGGCGCGATTCGTACGCCTCCTAACGGTAGATGTTTTCGGAGCGGGAGTTCGTCGAGCGAATATCTCTAGCAGCCTTGGAGTTCGTCAAAAAAACTTCGCCGTTTGTTGAGAGAGAGAGAATTTCCAATTTTCCATAGACAGGGGGGATGAAGTAGGACCCCTCCGATCTCGTAAAATTGGGAATTTTTCCCATACAGAGAGGAGCGCTATATGGAACATTAGAGTAGTAGACTTCAAAGGAGGGTTTCATCGGCTTCTGTAATTATTAAATATTTTCCAACCTAACCTAACCGTATCCACAAAGTTAGAAGAGGGACGACCGAGCCCGAGGTATTACATAATCTAATATTAATTTTTATAATATTGAATCGCATCGACAAAAAATGGACATGGAAGGCGAAACAGTTCTTTAAAGCAGGAGAACATAATTCAGGAGACCAGAAGTATGTGGCCGTTTATTTAACTCGCCGACATCAATTTCCGTTTCGCTTATATCTGTTAATAATATGTTATTTTAGGTAACTTAAATCGTAACATCATTGTCGATCTTTGATTCGTAAGAAGTAAAACTGTAATAACAGCCTAGTACATATAAAACTTATTATTTGCCATGGTGAACGTATAGGCATAGAAATTTTTAGACATATTTTTAAATTACGTTTTCGCGAAGGGCTTGCGGCCAATTTCTGGGTTTGAGAAGTTTATTTTGTAGCGGGGAACTCCAACTGTACGACGAAATCGATTGCGTAAGCCCGCGATTTTTTCGAAGCTCGAAAAACGCTATTTCCCGGACTCTAAAGGGAAAAATTCCCTTAAAAACGGTCTAATTAATCAGGCTAATTATCGCGGTTGGCTAATTAGGGTCGTATCTTCTCCGGATCTTTTCCTAGAGTGTTGAAGTCGCATTCCGCGAATAGCCCCATTCTTAATCTACAAAACGAGCCCTTCCATCTTTAAATAGACCCAACCAAAGTGAAGTTATACATTTTTAAATGAAAGTGTTCAGAATTAGAAGCGTTCAGAATTAGGCGACCCTACCATAGTTGAAATAAATCATTTTCTACAGAGAAAATCACACGAACGAAAAACTAATTTTCTCTTCTTTCCTAACTTTATTTGATAGAACAAAAATATATTTCTTATAAGATTTATCTGATCATTATAAGTCCACTTTGGGAAAGTAGTCAATGATTTCTCAAGTTGAGAAGTTATTTTAAATATCCAATAACTATCTTTTGCTAAAATCCAACCCTCGCGGTTTAGTACGTTTAGATAATCCAAATAAGATGGTTTGTTCCCATTTCGCCCAAAATTATCTATTCCCATTTCGCCCAATCCTACTTCACCCAAATGTATTATCATTTGGCCCAAAATTATCGATTCCCAATTCGCCCAAACCAAAATTTCCTTGTCCCAATTCGCCCAATCCCACTTCGCCCAATCGTTTTATCAGTTAGTAAAGAATTATCTATTCCCATTTCGCTCAACCTAAAATTCCTTTTCCCGTTTCGCCTAAAATTGTTAGGTTGGGTTAGGTTAGGTTAGGTTAGGATAGGTTAGGTTAGGTTAGGTTAGAGATCAAGAGGATTTTGTTCGCATATGCCTTTAGTGTGGATTGGGCGAAATAAGAATTTGGCAATAATGGAATTATGCGAAATGTGATTTGGCGAAATTGGAATTAAGGGAAATGGGATTGGACGAAATAGGATTGGGCCTAATAAATTGGGCTGATTGGGAATTGGGCCAATTGGGATTGGGTCAGTTGGGATTGTGCCAATTGAGATTGGGCCAATTGAGTTTGGGCCAATTGAGATGGGGCGAAATGGGAATTGGGCCAAACCTTTAAGATACCATAATCTAGATATTATAATCACGTATAAATATAATTATACAAAAACGTTGTTTTGCTTCGCACTTCAAAAAAGTGCATTTATAGGTAAGAATTTCAAACCCGTGAAGGGACAGAAATTATAAATTCACAGTGTAAGAAATATGAAAGTCACAGTCTAAGAAATCATAAAGCTATAATTATTATACAAAAACGTTGTTTTGCCTCGTACTTCAAAAATGTGCATTTAAAGGTTAGAATTTCAAACCCGTGAAGGGACAGAAATTATAAATTCACAGTGAAAGAAATATGAAAGTCACAGTCTAAGAAATCATAAAGCTATAATTATAATAATTAATATGAATAAAAAATTTACAAAAAAATGACGTATAAATTCGGCCTATCGAAACTTTTACTTATGTAGATTTAATGATTAGAAACTTTATAAAGAGGCGAATGTTTCCTTTTACTAACTGAAAACTGCAACCATCCATCCTAACAACTAAACATTTTAATAACGCGGGCAGGAACTATTTGGTATTATGCTATTCTACCTTTCCACGCATAGTTGGCTTTTAGTTACCCTTACCAAGAGTGAATTCTACAACAGAATGATTTCTGCATAATTAAAAGTTTCGATAGGCCGAATTTATACGTCATTTTTTTGTAAATTTTTTATTCATATTAATTATTATAATTATAGCTTTATGATTTCTTAGACTGTGACTTTCATATTTCTTTCACTGTGAATTTATAATTTCTGTCCCTTCACGGGTTTGAAATTCTAACCTTTAAATGCACATTTTTGAAGTACGAGGCAAAACAACGTTTTTGTATAATAATTATAGCTTTATGATTTCTTAGACTGTGACTTTCATATTTCTTACACTGTGAATTTATAATTTCTGTCCCTTCACGGGTTTGAAATTCTTACCTATAAATGCACTTTTTTGAAGTGCGAAGCAAAACAACGTTTTTGTATAATTTGTGTTTGCTTTTGGAAAAATTAAACACTTGTAAATCAATTAACCCATTTTTTTTAATTTAGAGTTAGGAATTAAAATTGCAAATTTACAAGTTTAAATTGAAATGATTTAATATATATGATTATTTTATATTGTACAAACTTTATAATCGGTTATTGTTGTTCTAAATTATGGGGCACTATAACTGTGGTTTAAGATTAAATATCCTATGGTGCACGCGACATCTTTTTTAATCTCGATCGCAGCACGTTATTCGATCTTTTTAAAAGTAAATTGATTAAGTTCTTGTTTTTGCCATATTCAAAAATATTCCCTCGAGCTCCCGCAGAACGAACACGTCAATACTCTCAGCATAAAACTATAGTTCTTAAATTTCATTTCACACAGTTTAATTCAGAAGTGCTTTCGATTTAGATGAATATTAACATCGCTTAAGCCGTTGTTTTCATTTTGATGGTTTATACCTTTTAATTTTCATTTTTCACTTAGATTTAAAATGAAACCATTCAGTTTATTTGCCGGTTAATGAAAATTATTAACAACAATTAATAAATACTGGTCTGCCATGGTGCACCTCATGGGCTATTAGATTAATAGTTTTGACCTAATTAATTGGTACCCTTTTAAAATAGCTTTGAACTCACTCGTTTTCCTGTGAGGACGCGTTACACGACGCGCACAAATAATGGTGGACTGACGCGCACAATTAAAGATTGAAATGTATACAGAATACTGGTCGCTGACGTCTCGTCATCACGTGATTTCGAATCATCTGATTGCCCGGTTAGATTTTATTTTGTACATGGCGATCAAGCCTTTTTCTTACTCCGTATATTTAAACTCAATTTAAAAATTATGACCTCTCGCTTTTAAGTCTCCAGTCCAACCTCAGGATACCAGTAAGTAGGAAAATATATAATTGGTACCATGACGCGGCATACGCGGGCATGGCAACTAAAAGGAATTTAAAGTTTTCTTAAAATTGAGTACACATGGGACCGATTTATAAAAAAAAAGAAGTCCATGTGCAAGAAGAATCATTACAACTCTAACCTCCGACCTCGCGCTAGCTAGATACGCGTATCGGAAGACCTAAAAGAAAAAACACCTTACGACTGTAATTGTTCTGGGGGGGGGGGGCGGAGTCTCTGCCGTTTACAAATAAAAGTATTTACGAATTAAAGGGTAGGAGTCAAAGATTTTAAAGGTTATATAAGAAAATATAAATAAAGTCCGAATTTGCCGTTACATATAATATGATGACTCTTTCTTTGTTTCCATCCATGTATTCATCCACTACGCTTAGTTTAGAATAAGAACGACGAAAGCGGCATAACGATGTTATACCTCAATCGCGCCATGGCTCTGGAAGATTCGCTTCAATTCCGAACTCGTCAATTATAAGAGAGAAGGGTGATACCAAGGGATTACTAGCTAAAGGGATATTGGCCAATTCGAATGATAAAATATACTAGCCTGACGTGACCTTACTAGCGTTGTTTTAATCTGCTAACTTAAAGATAACGAAAAGTGATTACCATGAACATCCACTAAGATACTAAAATATCTACTCGAGAATTAACGAGACGATCGAGACCAGAATAAACATTAAACTTTATTATTACAAGTATAATTCTCATAAATTCAAAGAGCCCTGCAAAAAAAAGCAAACGAAGTCGTAAAAACAACATCGCGTTAAAGAACATATTTGCAAAAAACTATGCCAAGTCCTCCGCACTGTTCCTAAAGAAACGTAAGTCTTCCTTTACTCTGCTGTCCAAGAGATGTACAGGATGATGGCCCCAGGCATCTATCCACTACTTGTCCTCTACTTGGCCTATCCTAATCCTTGAAGGCTAAGACATTCTAGGCGTCACCACGGAACTTCCACCTCTGCAGCAGGCTAGAGACGTCAACTTTTTTTTTTACACGATATTGAACGCATGAATGACAGAGAGAGAATGTGTTCTATCCATAGGCGCAAATGACTTTTATCTCTCGAAAAACTACGTCGACTTCCCTTAAAAAACGGATTTGGCCTACTGGCGATAGGCCAACTGAAAAACGTATTTACATCCCATTGTAAGAATTGGACGACGAGTCCGAAAGTTCGTTATGTCGAACACATGATAGTACCGAAAGTTCGAATACTCAAAAGGGGCTGACTTCGCGTCGACTGCAACTAAATCAGACTGAGACTGTTGCACTCTACTAACGTAACCTTACCTATAATATTATAAGAGGAATGGGTTAGAGCAAGTGTTTAACTAGTTGGAGGGATGACGTAGTTCGAGTGATTAACTAACGTAACCTTACCTAAAATATTACAAGAAGGGCAAGGAAACAAAATGTCCTTTCGAGGTTGTGAACTATCGATAAAGATTCCACTTGAGATTATGTACATGAAGATTACGGTCTATCAAGATTGTTTTGCATCGACATTATGTTCTGTCGAGGTTGCGTCCCATCGAGATTATATCCCATCGATATTGTGTCCTATCGCGCGTGTGTCCAATTTTGTTCTTATATCCGTATCCTTTCTAGACTCCTTTAAATTCTGCAGCATCATTTAAATTTCCCGCCAACTTTTATAACTAAATCAATTTATTGTACGTCTGTCTCAGAGTCCATTTTCTAAGACATTTCAAAATCTCACCGTTATATACCATTTGGGCTATTGTATAATATACAAGTTTATGTACCCTGTGGCTTATAATCATTGATAAAAAAAATTCAATACGCACTATAAACGTTAAAAACACTGTTTTGCATTTGACTCAATACGTAGAATTCTAGGCATCGTCCTATATCTTTTAAACCAAAACATATATCGTTTGTATCTCTCGCGTTCTGCTTTATTATTTATATTTAATTAGACACAAGTTTTTTATTCAACTGCATACACCAACGTTATCTTTTTATCCGTCTTCCTATCCAACGTAATCAAAGCTACTGTTATTCAGTCCTAGTATTCAACATAATAAAAGTATAATAAAAATATAATAGAACACCCTTGTAAATCTAACACATTTCTCTCTTTCTAAAGCAAACTCCCAATGAAACGCCGTCTTTCACGGTGTTTCAACCTTATCTACAGCTTTTGTTATCTCAGTCTTAGTATTAATCCGAAACGTATAGAAAAATATAGAGTACCCCCACGAGCCTAACAAATTTTTCTCTCTCGAATGCAAACACTCAATGAAACGGACTCGCGGTCGGACGAAGAAGAAGAAGAAGAAGAAGAAGAAGAAGAAGAAAACCTCAGTTATCATTGACACTCAGTTGGAGATTTATATAGCGCTGTACCGTTTGCACACACCAGCGCTGTATCCGCCGTCATATCATCACCGCGTCCAGGACCGAGAAGGTCGATACCAGCAAAACCCCATCCCAGGAAAGAGGTCAGCAAAGTACAGAGCGAACCAACCAAACCCATAATGAGCTTGACTGTCGTCCTCGACTCGGTGAGGCTTTGGTAACATAAGACCTAGGGAGTCGACAGCGGAGAGCTCCTTCGACACTAATGCACCATCCACCCCAGAACTCTACCCAATCAAAGCCTGAGCCCGAGCCGCACCCACAAAGAGTAGCACTCCAATTTAAGACAGACAGCCGCAGAGAAGTTTCACCCGCTCCACGGCTAGACGTTGCCCGGAAATGCAGGATGCGCCTCAACTCAGTAGAAAGGGAGTGTGTCACTCTTCGTCATGAGTCCTTTAGGCCTAGGAGCTCAGCTCAACCCCCCCACCACGAGAAGGTGGTGACACGCGGGGGGAGTTATCATTGACAAAAAAGATTCCACCTCATAAGACAAATCTCCATAGACTTTTCTAATGAAATTTTGAGACACCTATAAATAAAACAGGCCAGCTGGCCTGTTTTTAATATAGGTGGGTAACAGTTTTTCAGGAATTCCTAAAATTAGATACCCATATTGCCGAAAACCTAAAAATGTAAACAAGAGACCAGTATCCTTTAGTTAAAGGTTTTAAAATAACAAGTATGTGTGACATTGAAATAAAAACACATCTATAACAAATATGATTTATTTAGTCAAGCGTAATTCACGCGATGGTTAAAATAAATATTTCCATGTATGCAATGATCAGGCTGACGATGTAGAAGTTCTTGCTCAGGGTTCCCACTTCCTCAAAGTCTTGACGCATAGCGCGGTTTTCTAGCAGGCAGGTTTCTTCATAGAATGACTTATGCAGATGATAAGTAGATACTGCTGACAATGTGATGGACGAGTGTTTCATGGCACGCCAGTCAGTTAATGAAGATGAGACGCTATCCTTCCACCTTGGAGTTCAAAGTAATGACTAACCAATACTTCCAAGTTGACGTCGAGATATTAAGCAGTCAAATGATATTGTTTCGCTGAATACCTAGCCTTTTATACCCAAAGTAGGCAAGATAAAAAACGGGCCCACTAACAAAGAGTGGCCTACTGGGGGAGTGGTGTCCCACCGCCGATTTTTAGAAACTAATGAATTAATTAAATCTGTCTCAGAGTCCATTTTTCTAAGACATTTTGGAAATCTCATCTCTATATATCATTGAGGCTAATGTGAAATACCCTAGTTTATCTACCCTACGGTACATCATTCTAATTTTGTTAATAAAACATTATCAACAAAACATTCCGTGCGTTTCTTAGATATAGAGACTAAAAAAATAGTTTCCTTATTCCGTCTTTCGCTTTGACTAAAAAAATAGTTTCCTTATTCCGTCTTTCGCTTTAACGTTATCTAAAGTTTTTGTTATCTCAGTCGTAGTATTCAACATCAGAAAAGTATAAAAAATATAGAACACCCCAACATTTCTCTCTCTCTCGAATGCAAACTCTGAATGAAACGCCGTCTTTCACGGGGCTTCAACGTTATCTATAAAGCTTTTGTTATCTCAGTCGAAGTATTCATCAGAAAAACATAGAAAAATATAGAGTACCCCCATGATCCTAACATATTTTTCTCTCTCGAATGCAAACTCTCAATGAAACGGACTCGCGGTCGGGAGAAGAAGAAGAAGAAGAAGAAGAAGAAGAAGAATATCTCAGTTATCAATATGACAAAGAATTCCACCTCATAAGACAAATCTCCATAGACTTTTCTAATGAAATTTTGAGACACCTATAAATAAAACAGGCCAGCTGGCCTGTTTTTAATTTTCCTCAGATTTCTAAATCACGTGATAGGTAGATTGAGATCATTCAACCACTGGGCTGTGGCCGGACAGATCGTAAAATATTGAGTCTCCTTCATTATCATATTCCCGACTCATAAGCTTAGAGATTCCGTGTAAAACAGCTCTATTATTTACATTTGAGTCGCGCCGTAAAATTAGATAAATCCTGAGGGCAATGCGCGGCCAATATAAGCTATTCGAAATGAAAATATAACACGCGAGATTAGCCTTTGGTAATGCACTATGCGCGTGCGTCGAAATTAAATCATAATCAGCGCTGTGTGTTAGGAAGATGCGTTATCATTATTATATTCAACTTGTTCGTAATTACGTGATGGGTAAGAAAATTATTATCGTATAAGAATTAGCCAGATTTTTTTCCGTATTTGATGAGTTTTTCGGGATGGGATTTTCATAACCATTTTTTAGGGGTTTTAAGACTTTTTCGAAATTTTAGATTTTGAGGTTTGTTGCGGATTTGAATACTTGTTTGAAATTTAAAAATTATTTAGAAAAATGAAAAGATTTCTCGGAGGTTTAAAAGATTTTAATCAATGTTTTAAAAAGTAAAAGATTTTCTTTTATTTGATAATTGTGGAGATTTTTCAGATATATAAGATTTAGAGATTTTTGGAATTTGAAATATATCATTTTTCTCGTCCAATCAGGAGAGATCCACTCCACTGTAAATGCGCTTGATGTTACTTTAATTACCCTTAATTATTTTGATCTAAAATATAGAATTCTCTATGTAAATCAGTCTGTCTGTCTGCCCTAAATGCAAAAATATACCAGTAAAGCTAGATGCACTATGATAAACTTCGAATCAAACTCTGCTTGAATGTTACAAACTCCGCTTGAATGTTACAAACTCCGGTTGAATGTTAGAAACTCCGGTTGAATGTTAGAAACTCCGGTTGAATGTTAGAAACTCCGGTTGAATGTTACAAACTCCGGTTGAATGTTAGAAACTCCGGTTGAATGTTACAAACTCCGGTTGAATGTTAGAAACTCCGGTTGAATGTTACAAACTCCGGTTGAATGTTACAAACTCCGGTTGAATGTTAGAAACTCCGGTTGAACGTTACAAACTCCGGTTGAATGTTACAAACTCCGGTTGAATGTTACAAACTCCGGTTGAATGTTACAAACTCCGGTTGAATGTTAGAAACTCCGGTTGAACGTTACAAACTCCGGTTGAATGTTACAAACTCCGGTTGAATGTTACAAACTCCGGTTGAATGTTACAAACTCCGGTTGAATGTTACAAACTCCGGTTGAACGTTACAAACTCCGGTTGAAGGTTACAAACTCCGGTTGAATGTTACAAACTCCGGTTGAATGTTACAAACTCCGGTTGAACGTTAGAAACTCCGGTTGAACGTTAGAAACTCCGGTTGAATGTTACAAACTCCGGTTGAACGTTACAAACTCCGGTTGAACGTTAAACTCCGGTTGAACGTTACAAACTCCGGTTGAATTTGAATTTCTATTTCAGAACACAAATTCGTTAAATATTTCAATTATTCTTGTTTTTGCGGGCTTTAGTTTTTTCGTAACAAGTTCGTAAAAATGCCATAAATAAAAGTACTTAAAAATGAAGAATGAAAATACAGCTTTGATGACACGAAACATTGGGCTCGTAAGATGAATTGAAAAGGTCCATTTATTAGAACCAGATTTCTCTTTTTCTGATATCCTCTTGCCCCGCGAGCCCATCAAGATGCAGCTGCAAAACCGCGGAAAAGCGGCAAGCACGCGACTAGTTTCCAGGTGTAAATGTTCGTCTAACAAGGGCCAAATACACTCGCACCAATCAAAGACGAATATCGCTTCCCTCGACTCTCGCTCGTTTCGTGGAAAGAATGATAGACCTTTTACTTAAAGCCTCGTTCACACTTGAAGGCAAAATCGGTTCCAAAACCAGTTCGAAGCGTTTTCCGTTTTCCCTGGTTCACACGCTGACAAGACGTTTCGCGGCCGTTCGCCCCGGTTCGACCTAAGCCAAGGCTTAGCGTCGTTTTAAAAAATGCCCAGAATTTAAAATTTTTAAATAATTATCTCAAACTAATTAGTAAATCGTGTTTGTAACTCGTTGGTTAATAATTTTTGACAGAAAGTATAATTTTAATCGCGCTATTTTAAGATTTATCAGCAAATTTGTCTCCCCGCCTCGTTATTTTCTTGGCGGATTGAACCGAAGCGACTTGACCAAATTGCTTCCCGAACCAACACGAACTGATTTCTCACGTTGGTTTCATAACCAGTTATAGAAATCGAACCGCAACGAAGCGCATTTAGGCCTATGTATGAACGAGGCTTTATATACTCGGATTTTATAGTTCCAGTTTACCAAAAGCGTGCGTGGAGGGCGATTTTTAATCTCGTAATTTCAATCAATTGAGTTACAATCTCCATTTTGATACTTACTTTATAAATAAAGGTATTCTCGGGATTAAAATTTTATCAAATAATTAGATTTTTAAAATTTCAATGGGAAATTCTGTTGGATAATTGGGATTTTTTTGTAAAATGTAAATAGATCGTACGGAGGTTTACCCCAAAAAGTTGAAATTTTTATGATTTGCGTATTAGAGCTAGGAATTCGTATAATTTTTTTTTAATTGGATAAAATCTACTAAATTCAGAAGTATATTATCTGTTTGATTAAAAATAGGCTATTTTTCATTCGAGTTAACTTATTCCAAGATATAGCAGAAGCCGATGAAACCCTCCTTTGAAGTCTACTACTCCAATGTTCCAGATAGCGCTCCTCTCTGTATGGGTAAAATTCCCAATTTTACGAGTTAGAAGGGGTCCTACTTCATCCCCCCTGTCTACGGAAAATTGGAAATTCTCTCTCTCCACAAACGACGACGTTTTTTTGACGAACTCCAAGGCTGCTAGAGATATTCGCTCGACGAACTCCCGCTCCGAAAACATCTACCGTTAGGAGGCGTACGAATCGCGCCTTTTGAGAAAAACCCATACAGAGAGGGGTAGACAAGACCCGGGAGTAATAGACTTCAAAGGAGGGTTTCATCGGCTTCTGGATATAGTAAAAAACTTAATCCATATCAGTTTTTATCCAAAATTGACTTTTTCTTAGAATATTATCCGCGTTATACGTTCGGATAAAAAAATTGAAATTTTATTTTCATGAAAAATAATGAAATAAAATATGATTTAAAATCTTAGTTTCGTTGTTTTATTTTTATCCTTCAAATTAAAAGTCAATTTGAAATATTTTCTTATATTTTGGACTAATTCTGGTAATGTGGTATTTCTTATCCATTGTTATACGTTTGAAAACGAGTAATTTGTTCGTGGATAATTCGCCAAATGCTTATCTTCGGGTAAACCTTTTAACAATTATACGAATATACAAATTTCAATTTTTAGTTACAATAAAATATCTGAAAATATACGTATGCCAGAAGATAATGGATCGATCCGATTCCGAGCTCTAGATTTGCGTAACGCATTGTAAATTTAAGAATGCTATTTGGATAAAAAGTTTAAAAATTAAAATTTTACTTTTACTTTAGAAATTAATTTCTCAAAACAAGATTTTGATTATTTATTCGGTTTATTAATTAAAGTATATTGAAATTATTTTTATTTAATTTTGGTGTGATACATACCCATTTTACATTCATCGCTCGACGATATATATTTTTAGTTAATCCTTCAATTATTTCTGAAACAATATCTCCGTGACTTAAAGGTAGAATGAAAGGCCAAAACAACCTATTTTTAATTGATTAAGAATGCTAAAATAATGAGAAAAACAATAATATAACTCACCAAAAATATTTCCTTATTTTATAATCAATTTCCAAAGTGCCGAAACTTGCGGATGCTAAGCCTTGGCTGCCTAGCTCGGCGAACTAGGCGAGCACGAGCCGTATTTTTTTAATATTCCCGTTTGATCTAGTCGCCAATCACGAGCGAGTACGCGTATTTTTAATATAAGCGTACTCGCTCGCGATTGGCGACAAGAACAGCCGCGAATATTAAAAAAAATACAGGTCGTGCTAGCCTAGTTCGCAGAGCTAGGCAGCCTAGGCTTAGCATCGGAACTTTGGTAATTGATTATAAAATAACGAAATATTTTTGGTGAGTATATATTATTGTTTTTCTCATTATTTTAGCATTCTTAATCGATTAAAAATATATTGTTTCGGCCTTTCATTCTCCCTTTAAAAATGAAATATATTTAATAGTTATATGATTGCGAGGAACTACAGTGCTCAGATAGAACCATGTATAACAGAGTTCCACATAGCTTGGAAACAAATTATGAAAAATCATTGTATAATCAGTATGTAGTTAACTGAAGGTACAAGGCTTAGGGTTTATTACGGTTGATCATGATTATTAATCTCCACTCGTTTCTTAATTTAATAAAAAAACTTATCCAAATAGATGATTATGATGTTATATCAGTTGCTAATACTATTGAATAAAAATGAATATATTTGGTCCAGCTAGTCATGATTTTTATTCGGTAAGGTTCCAATTGCGCAGTTCCCACAAGCGCATTTCCTTTTGCGCAGTTTTTCATTTCAGCATGTTTCCATTTCCGCAATCATTTGCGCAGTGTTCATTTGCAGGTTATGTTAGGTTAGTTAATCACTCAAACTAGCCTGTCCCTCTGGGAAACCGCGCATAAGGCTACTGCGCAAATGAAAATGCGTAAGTGGGAAACTGCGCAAGCGGACGCAAACCTTTTATTCATCTCTAGCAGAGGTATATAATAACCCCCTTCGGGGGGAAGTATGAAAGGTAGGCAAAATCGACGAACAACGAGTGCCCGGCGTAAATCGCGGCGGATCGACACACCGCTTTACTCCCAAAAAATAGTTACACCATTTTGAACCTCACTAAAATTTCCCTACGCACACTTCCGGAACTCGCGAGCTGAAGTCAACCTTCGACTCCAATTTAACAGACAGCCTGACTCCTGAGACAGGAAGTTCTAAACGCAAATCGAGCCGTCTTGTTTATACAAAGACCATTTACTAGAGTAGCGACATTGAGAAGTCCAGCGCGAGCTAGTGGCCTAGATAGTCAGCAGCGGGCTCTTGTTGTTTGTGATTTTTAGCATTGGTAGTATAGGGGCTTTCGTACTTCCCCCCGAAGGGGGTTATTATATACCTCTGTCTCTAGTAAATGTTGATTTTTTCTTGGATTTCCTCCGTTGCCGCCACTGTCGAGGCAGGGTCTATGCGAAAAATGAAACCCAGGGTTCTAACTCTATGACCCCAGATTGCATATCCTATACAATATTTTCTTTATAAAACCCAGTTTGGTAACTACATTTTTAGACGCGCTTTTAGATGAAATCGGCCGCGGCTTAATTAAGCTCATCGCCTACATAGAGCGAAAAACACTTAACGCGAAAACCATTTAACTCCAAAAACTTTATGCAATAGCCACATAAATTGAAAATTTAAAAAAATAATAACTTTAGCCCCGGTTTTAATAAGGATCTTCGATTCGGCAGCGAAAAAAGTCGTCGATTGCGTAATTACCGTGCAGCTTATCACGCTTATCATCGTCATAAAATTTATACAAGATGGTCAAGCCCATAGAATAGCTACACAAATGGCACCCATTTTTCAACTTTTCATTTTTCGGCTTTTCACTTTTCGCCCGCCAATTATGTCGATTCTCGTCGCCCGCTCTTCATCTCGATCATCGTCGCCCGCCTTTTACCTCGATCATCGTCGTCCGCCCTTTATCTCGGCTCTCGTCGGTCCTTTTCGCGCTCCTTTAACTCGGTCCTTGGTTTTTTCAAAATTAAGGGGTTATGCGTTTTTCAAGTATTCATACGCGACTACTTGCTCTTCGTCCTTTCAAACGGCGGCGGCGGTGGCGGCGGCAAGCCATCGAATGTAATAGCTACACCATTTTGGTAGGCCCAGAAGCCGATGAAACGAGCCGAAAAGACAAATTATCACCAGAAGCCGATGAAACCCTCCTTTGAAGTCTACTACTCTAATGTTCCATATAGCGCTCCTCTCTGTATGGGTAAAATTCCCAATTTTACGAGACCGGAGGGGTCCTACTTCATACCCCCCTGTCTACGGAAAATTGGAAATTCTCTCTGTCCACGTACGACGACGTTTGATTGACGAACTTCAAGGTTGCTAGAGATATTCGCTCGACGAACTCACGCTCCGAAAATATCTACCGTTAGGAGGCGTACGAATCGCGCTTTTTGAAACTAACCCATACAGACAGGGGTAGACAAGACCCGGGAGCAATAGACTTCAAAGGAGGGTTTCATCGGCTTCTGGTAGGGCCATTTTTTTTATATAGAAATTCATTCAATTAAGATCTAAAATATCGTCAAAAAGTATAATTTAATAAATTATTATGATAAAATATGATAATTATATAAGCTTATATTTTAGTCTGTTGATTATGCATTCAAATTAAACTCAACTTAAAATTAAATTATACCTTTTCCTTTCAACACAATTTTATGTACTATAAAATAATCACACATTATGTAATACTGTTTTTTTTATTTTTGGAAAACATTATATCTTTATCACTTGATAACAGTTTGGCTTTAACATCTTCACTCGTCAGTCATAAAAAATGGATTATTTTAAAATTATTTGCTTTTTAAAAATACATCAGTTTATTTTAATATTTTTTTTGATAGATCATATAAATTGTAATATCAAATGTTTTGTAAAATTCTTGAGCAATTTCTAATTATCAAAAATACACTTGTAAAAATTTAATTTAACTGGGCCTTTAAGATTAAACCAATTAACAAATTACTTTGGCTATATTAGAAATATTTACATAAAAATTATAGATTAAAAAAAAACGTGATATTCTATTTTGGAATTAATTATTTATTATTAATTATTTTTTTTTATAAAACACCCCAATCTTCTATAAATCAAATTTAAATGGGAGTACGCTTATAATAAGACACATAGAAATAGTGCATTATTAAATTAATTAATCAATCAATAAAAAATTTAAATAAGTCCAAAAAAAATGAGTGTTTCCAACGAATTTGAAAATGCGCGCAGGAAAAACGTTACTTTTCTTCGCCTGGCATTAAATGGCGCTAGTTTCATTGAGAGTAGACTATATGAATACCTGTCGTGGTTCTGTCAAGCACAGCTCCTTCTTCCGGCGGAACTACGACTGTTGAGATCACCGGTAACTCAATATATTCGCGCGCCCGGTACCCTCGCAATTTTTTTGGCCGCCGTCGTTTCCTCTTCAGGTGTTTTTATGGACATGGTTCTTGGCTTCCGAGTCTCCTTGAGTACGGTACCGACATTTTCAGTTCCCAACTCTTTTAATATGTGCTTTTATTTAAGTCTTTGTTGTATCGCATATGGGTGACAGTGGATTTTTGGAAGATATCACTATTATGCCTTTGGTTTCAAAAATCTGTGTAGAACAAAAAATAATAAATAAATATTAGTATCGATGTAGTTATTAGAATGAGTAAAAATACAATATTGAAGACTAATTCAAACGAATAGAGTTTAGCGTTCACTTTTATTTAATGAAATCTAGACGCTGATGATTTAAAACTATAGACAGAAGCAGATGAAACCCTCCTTTGAAGTCTATTACTACCCCTCACTGTATGGATTAGTATCAAAAAGCGCGATTCGTACGCCTCCGAACGGTAGATATTTTCGGAGCGGGAGTTCGTCGAGCGAATATCTCTAGCAGCCTTGGAGTTCGTCAACCAAACGTCGTCGTTTGTGGAGAGAGAGAATTTCCAATTTTCCGTAGACAGGGGGTATGAAGTAGGACCCCTCCGATCTCGTAAAATTGGGAATTTTACCCATACAGAGAGGAACGCTATATGGAACATTAGAGTAGTAGACTTCAAAGGAGGGTTTCATCGGCTTCTGGCCTGATAATTTGTCTTTTCGGCTGATAGTCTCGCGATTTTAAACTCGTCGTCCGTTCAAAGGAGGGTTTCAACGGCTTCTGTTACTACGAAGTTCCTATTCTTTGTTTTTGCGCCAAGGGTGTTTTTTTTAAAGGGCACATCAAATTTAAAATTTGTGATAAAACTATGAAGAAAGGCATTATATGGTTTCATAATAAGCCTGAACACTACTAAGCAATGGCTTATCAACATACCTCATACTATAATTATTTAATTTCGATATTCTGGGCCTTCATCCCTTCTAATAATTTTATCGTAAAATTCCCATCGACTTTAAGAAATAGCACGTGAAGGTATATAAGTATATAAGACTGGTTCTTAAAAATCTAAAAATTAATTGGATGAAAGTGTCGATGTAAAGTTCAATTTTACTATAAATCTGATACATCTGCACGCTTTCTTAATGTTCGGTGTACGCTTCTATAGTTGGCCCTTAAATTAGCGCCGCGGGGAAATGAAGGCACGCGCCATCTTACAGAGAGAGGGGACTTCAAGTGGACGCTAAAAAAAAAACCCCCAAAGAAAAGAGCAACGCCGCCGAAAGTTTGATATTCCGAGCTTTGTTTGCTTCGGGCGTTAAATGTCTACTTGCGTCTAATGATAGGTCGTAATGCCTCACGACTTAAGATTCGCGAAATTCACTCAAATGGTAATTATAATTTTTTATTTTAAAAAGGCAGATATATTTTACTGCATATAATAAGTTAATAATTCACATTCCTACATAATAAATTAGGCAAATTTTTAATCTTATAAACTAAAAGTTCGGACATTTATCGGAAAGGTTGACGGATCGAATTCCCATAAAGATTTCAAAATTAATTTAAGAGATTTTCTAAGATTTTGATTAAGGCCCGCCCGGACTCCGATCTCTCGGAAAAGTGTGCGAAATTAATTAACTTTCAATTTTGTTTGTAATTTCACTGCCGGCGTACAGGATTTCGCAGACCAGCGCTGAACTATTTACTTTTATATATATTATCTATTTATTAAACTTAACAGTACACTGGGTAAATATTTAATTTGCTATGATTCAATCGAACGCGTTGTAATAAGGCGCCAGTAGTTTTCCGATAAATTTCTTACAACCGTAATTCTAAATCGTATTGATTTCATACTCTTTCGTTTAAAAATATAATAAAGTTAATCTAATAAGATAACTAACCTTTTAACCAAATTAAATTTCGTCTCAACCCCTACAATTATAATTAAAATCAATTGTCACTAAAAACATTCCCCGGTAGATATATTTATTATAAGTTTAACCAAGCCGTAACATTATAGTATATTATGCTTATTAGTCTGAGAATTCTTATCCTGACAGATAATATTAATATTACGCTTACTTGTTATGAAAACCACGATGAAAACGCTAATATATTTTCCTCTTGATGTTCGTGATTACCGGGCGATGAAGTATCGGAAGATGGCCAACTTAGCGTCGGCGATCCATTCGAAGAGTAAAATGACGCTTGTCCATTGGTATAATTCTGATTTACATTCGCGTTGTCCGGTACGAAATTATCGTAGCAATTATTGTCATAATGGTATTTATAATTTCCTGTCGTTTGGATCGCGTCACGTTCCGCGCACCTTCTCCCGACTGATGGAGAGTCGAAGTTAGCCCGATTCTCTCGTTCAAAGTCGAAATCATCCTTCCGAGTCTCCGATTTAACGACAGAAGTAGCTTCTGATTGCGTTAACAATTCTTGGAGTTGTTTTATGTAATCTACGGCCGATTTGAGCGTTTCAACTTTGCTCATCTTCTTATTCTTAACCCCGTTTGGTACGTGTTGTCTCAACGTGGCGAACCCGTTGTTGACCATTCTAACCCTATTTCTTTCCCTTTCGTTGCGGCGTACGACGGAAGCCGGTTGAATCGGTGACGGGACGTTCGTGTCAAACGATTCCGAGAGTCTTTTTTGTTGGCCAAATAATATCCTACGTTTACATCGTGGAGCGTACGGTTTAGGATAATTTAAAACCGTTTCGGGAGAGTAATTATTTTCGCGAAACTCGGCTTCGTAATTAAGTCCGTCTAAGCTTTCCATTTTAACTCCAAGCGCCATGTGAATCTAATTATTTTAAACTAGTATGAGGAGCTTGGGGAGAGCAGTTTCACGAACACAATCTATCGAGCTCGGAGGCTGTTATGCGGGGTCCTTTGAACATCCACGACGTTTTAAGCCAAAGAATATAAGAACCCAAGCGACTCTCCTTTATACGGCGGTTCTCTCGCCTATTCGTATTGTTGGCGAACTAGACAGTGTAAAATCGCACGCGCCAAACGTATTCTCTACCTATTCCCCAAAATTTTCATACCCGCCCTGTAGTTTCCGTTCCCCAATATACCTCAGGGATATTTTTTTGCACGCAGGTAGCGCCCTCTTACTGACTTTTTCCAAGACGGGGGGGGAGTCTCAGTCTGCCAGGGACCATGGGGAGGTAGGATAGCGTGAGGAGGGAGATCAGATTATTTTATTTCTCTTCAAGTGGGTATGAAATCCGCTATTAGTCAAATAATCTATTTTATAGCAAAATATTGGAGACAAAATTAGCTATGAAAAGATTTAAGAAACTCTGTGATAAAATGAAAAAGGTGAAAAAATTGGCGAAAAACTTAAGAAAAGTTAAGATAAATTCCAAGCGTACCATTGGGTCAGAAATTAGTACAAATTTTGTACACTCCACGAAAAAATCCAAAATTCCACGATGATTTTATATTTCAAAATCTTTGTGCTATTTAAATAAAAATGCCAAACTTCACAAATATACAATCTTTTTAAAAATTCCGGAGTCATTTTAGATTTCTATAAAACTTGAAATATAACGAAAACATTCGTAAAACAATTACAATTCCATAAATTCATAGGAAAACATTCACAAAACTTTTAAATTCACGGAAAAATCCAAAAAGTCGTTAAACCTTAGGATTTATTAAAAATTTAATAATATTTTTAAATCCATCAAATCTTTAGAATCTGTTTTGGCTGACAGGGTGACCACTTTTCCTATATTTCCTATTTTTTCCTATATTTTCACCTCCTTTCTATTTTCTCCTATAATTTAATGTCAATTCCTATAATCTCCTATATTTCTACTCAAAATATCTAGTTAAGGGTAAAGTTCTAAATCATACTGTCAGCCGTGGCTGTATCAGATTATTTTAGCTTAACTGTACATTTTCCAGTTAAAATAGTCTGTAAAATTCCATACTATTTAAGCAATTGGATCGTATTAATATCGTGTTTAAACCGGTGGCGAGAGTTGTGACGCGATAATAAACATGGTTCCTACTTTTAATTAATTATTTTCCTATTTGATCATATATTTTCCACTTATTTCTTCCTATATTTTACCTAAAAATTCTTCCTACATTTTCCTATATTTCGCAAAGAAATTTCCTATATTTCCTATATAGGATTTTCAAATTTTCAGTGGTCACTCTGGGCTGAATGTGACCATCAAAACTTAAATTTTTAAATCATTCACTCTCCCTTAAAACCGATTATTCGGTTTTTTCTTTAAATCAAGATTTAAACGAATGATAAATATAATAAATTATCTATAAAATTAGGTTATAATTGGCTTTCAGTTCATCAACATTCGTCAATTTCCATTACAAAAGATTAGTTCTAACATTTAGCTAAGCGATTTAGATAAAAGAAAGCGGATAGTTCTTTTTCTTAGAACTTAAGCCTCTCAATTTATATTTCTACAAATGTACTTCTACACTAATCATTCATGGCCTATTTAAGCGTTAAAATTTTAAGTTTGGCAAACTTATATTTTCCTAAAGTTGTGACCAGAAGCCGATGAAACCCTCCTTTGAAGTCTACTACTCTAATGTTCCATATAGCGCTCCTCTCTGTATGGGTAAAATTCACAATTTTACGAGATCGGAGGGGTCCTACTTCATACCCCCCTGTCTACGGAAAATTGGAAATTCTCTCTCTCCACAAACGACGACGTTTTTTTGACGAACTCCAAGGCTGCTAGAGATATTCGCTCGACGAGCTCCCGCTCCGAAAACATCTACCGTTAGGAGGCGTACGAAACGCGCTTTTTGAAACTAACCCATACAGAGAGGGGTAGACAAGACCCGGGAGTAATAGACTTCAAAGGAGGGTTTCATCTACTTCTGTTGTGACATACAATTGGGAATTTCGTCTGAGATCATTTTCTACTTTACAGTACTTTAAAATGCAAAAGACTCATTAATTTAAGGGGTATGATTTTGAGTTCCACAATGTCAGCATTAAGTTTTGTTAATTCGGTATTTATTTTTAATTTTTTTTTCTTTGATGATTGGCTCCATCAAAAGTGTTAGTTTGTTTTATTTAAATAATTAACAAATAATTCGAACTAATTTTCGTATAACTATTTCGATTATTGAACAATAATTTCTTTTTGTTGTGCTTAATTGTATGTATTGGTTCTGGTAACCACCTTCTGTAAAACGTTTTGTTGTGAAATATTATTTTAATTATTAAGGTAGGTGTTTATTTTCGATTGGTTCAAAGCGCCACCTATTAACCAACTTCTTTCAAACACATGTAGTCCCACTGGAAACACGATTTGCCTTATAAACAGGGTGACCACTTTTCCTATATTTCCTATTTTTTCCTATATTTTCACCTCCTTCCTATTTTCTCCTATAATTTAATGTCAATTCCTATAATCTCCTATATTTCTAATCAAAATCTCTAGTTAAGGGTAAAGTTTTAAATCATACTGTCAGCCGCGGCTGTATAAGATGATTTTAGCTTAACCGTACATTTTCCAGTTTAAATAGTCTGTAAAATTCCATACTATTTAAGCAATTGGATCATATTAATACCAAGTTTAAACCGGTGGCGAGAGTTGTGACGCAATAATAAACACGGTTCCTACTTTTAATTAATTATTTTCCAATTTTATCATATATTTTGCACTTATTTCTTCCTATTTTATCCTATATTTTACATAAAATTCTTCCTATATTTTCCTATATTTCGCAAAGAAATTTCCTGTATTTCCTATATAGGATTTTCAAATTTTCAGTGGTTACCCTGCTTATAAAATCAAATTTTGATTCAATTCTAGCCATCAATTAATTTGTATGTGAGACCAACAGCGTCAAAAGTAGCCAACAATTAATTTGTATGTCTTAGTACTACGGTTGCCGGTCTACTTCCTTTTCTACGGGTCGAATAGCAACTGACATATTCGTGAAAATTTTAAATATTTTGATTAATATTTTGTGAGTTTGAAATTTCAAAATTTTAATACAATTTTTCTGTTTTGAAATTAGACTAAAATTTTAAATTTCCAAATTTTTACTAAAATTTTTAATTTCCAAATTTTTACTAAAATTTTAAATTTCCAAACCTTTCAAGATTTTGAAGTTGATTTAGAGAATTGTAGAATTTTAACGAGATTAAAAGCTTTGGTTTAGGGATTTACAGTTTTTCAACTGATTTTAAAATATAAGTTTTTTTGGAAGTTTTTGTAAATTTTGAAATTTCAAGCATTTATATAATCTGAAAATTTAAGCGCGTAAATAGTGTTTGAATTTTATATTTTTAACTAAGCTATTGAGATTTTAAAATGATTAAATAATCATTTTTAAGGTGTCCGATCTTTCGTAGAAGAGTTTTCCAGTGAGCAGTCCGACACTTGCTAAAATACAGATATTTAATTTTGCTAAAATCTCAATAACCAGTATGGTTCAAAAAAAGTTACCCCAGATTCAACAAAATAGACTTTTAATAAAAAATGACGTTTTTATACGTCATGGGAAAGTAATATTGTCTATTTTTGGTTTACTCCGTAATTCTCCAGGTGGCAGCACTTTTCAAGGACTTGAGAACTTTATATAACACGGCGCTCTCAACGGCAGATATTCTATAGAAATCGGGAATCTTTCTCTCTCACTCTCTGTCGAATAACGTTGGAGGAAATATAGATGGGGTAGCCGACTTTCAGTTATAGAACCTCAAACATTCAGTATTGCTAGTTGAGCACTTGCAGCTACAATTCGGGCGGTTTTTGATGGTGTTGGACGGAAGTGCCTGGCTTTAGTAATTTTTAAGTTTCGAAATTATCAAATAAAAAATGACACATTCGCCTTCACCGTTGGCTTTAAAAGGTCAAAGTTCCAATTTTAGTTACGTAAAACCAGTTTTGCGTCACTATAGCTTTCGTACTAACACCCCCGTCACTGCTAAAGGCACGGGGTCTTATACGAGAATCATTGGCGTTCGTTCGTGACAACAGAGTGGTTAAACGAAACTCATGAAAATTCATGTTCTAATAATAAATGGAGAGTCAGACGTAAAATCATGAAGTTATAATGAAAGGAGAGTCACACCAAGGTTCTTACAAAAATTCTCCGCATCATTTATTGAGGATAATTAGCGAAGAGGTCCACGGAAAATCATGGCGTAGGATAATAAAGTGAGAGCAAGAAGGATCAGATAAGGAGAGGAAAAGTGGGGCTGCGTTGAGTTAGAGAGAGAAGAGCCAACCTCCCACTCGGGTGGAAAGGGGGGATAGGAAATTCTCGAGGTAAACTGTTGTCACGTGGTCGCTAGCTAGCGCGTCTCATAAAGGATTCGTTTTACCCACGTGACAACAATTTACCACGAAGCATCTCTACCCCCGTCTGTCCCCCGTTCTCCCAGAGTGGGAGTTTAGGCTGACGCAGTAGGAGCCGCGCCGTTCCCACTTTTCCTCTCCTTATCTGATCCTTCTTGGTGAGAGCTAGACAAAAATTTATAAAGTAGAAGTAATAAAGGGAGAGCCACACGGAAAATCATAAAGTACTGATAAGAGCCAGACATAAAATCATTGAATAGGAAAAAGTTGACTTAGGCCTTGGTTTTAATTAAAAACTTAATTTAGGCCCCAAAAACAAGTCGTCACGTTGCGTAGCTACCGTGGCCCTACGTACCATTTTTGTTATATCTTTAATATAAATTATTTAGGAGGGAAAGCTGTCTTTGTCATGGCTAGCTGCGTTGTTTAGCTGTAAAAAAATACCTGTACAAAAGAAGTTGGATCTACGTGAAAGCATTTTTAAGTATCGATTTGTGCTCTTTAAAATGTTGGAAATAAGGTTAGTATAGAGACAGGTTAGGCAGATTCTGACGTCAGCCGGAAGTTACCTAGCGCGCAGCCATCTTCCAAATTCCTTTGACAATTGCTAGATGGCGGTTTATATTGTAATTACGGCGGGAATTTCAAACTAATATCCAATATGTTGTTTCCAATGAACGTTGCCAGGTGGCACTTAGTAAGTCGATTGTCATATAGCGTAGGTAACGCTTTAACATACGTTTCACTATAATCAAGCATAAATTTCACTATATTATAATTTTTAAGCAGACGCCGGTCGTTCAGTTCAGTTCAGTTCGTATTCCACTCAGTCGCTTGAGTCGGCTTGACCTTAATGCCACCTGGCAACGTTCATTGGAAACAACATATTGGATATTAGTTTGAAATTCCCGCCGTAATTACAATATAAACCGCCATCTAGCAATTGTCAAAGGAATATGGAAGATGGCTGCGCGCTAGGTAACTTCCGGCTGACGTCAGAATCTGCCTAACCTGTCTCTTTACTAACCTTGGTTGGAAATGGAGTACGAATATGGTAACGCCAACTTAGACTAAACACTGAAGAAATCTTTTCCTCCATCAATTATTCCTCCAAGGTAATAACCTCCCAAGATGTCCTAAAACCCTATATGAAATAGAATTATGGCTCTAGTATAAAGATAAATCTCAGCGCGAGTTGGTTTTATCTTGATACCATTTATAGAGAAGCGTGAAGAGTCAATTATCGAGTTTGAGATTTTTTTTTACCGAATCTGCCTGGTTGAAAATGTTTCAAATGAGCTCGTTATTTTTTGTAAAGTTTAGAAAATGTATATTTTCTACATTTACCCGTCCACCTAAAGTTGGCAGTACACGCGAACCTAGATTTGCCGTCATCTCAATGATTTGTTTCTTTAGAAATCAGAAGGAACCCCACATTATTCGCGCTATCAATGCAAGCTGTAATATACATTACTTTTCATTAAAGTTATAGATTCCTGTACCCCCAGTTAAGTCAAGAAACTACGGACTGAAATGTGAATTTATGTGAAGCGAAAGAAGTGGCCTCCAGTAATGTAAAATGGGGTGGGAAACTGATTAAATGGAATTTTTGGACCATTTCTTTATATCGTGTTTTTTAATAATTATATAATTCAAGTTACTAGGTAGTTGGATCCGGGATATCTCCTCACATTACGCGCCCCACACATGTTATAGTCTTGGATGGGGTCAAAGGAAGGCAACCTATGGTTTCTAAAGTATAAACTTTACCAATACACCATTTAGCCATTACTTGGGGCGCCATAGCGGCATAGGGCGAACTTTCACTTGGTAAAAATGGCAGGGAAAAAACCTGCATGGGGTAATACGCGGGATACTACGCGCGCCTCACCAAAGCCTCATTCACACTTGAGGGGCAAAAATCGGTTCCAAAACCAGTACGAAGCGTTTTCCGTTTTCCCTTGTTCACACACTGCCAAGACGGTTCGCTGCCGTTCACCCCGATTCGACCTAAGCCAAGGCTTAGCGTCGTTTTAAAAAATGCCCAGAATTTAAAATTTTTAAATAATTATCTCAAACTAATTAGTAAATCGTGTTTGTAACTAGTTGGTTAATAATTTTTGACAGAAACTAGAATTTTAATCGCGTTATTTTAAGATTTATCAGGAAATTTGTCTCCCCGCCTCGTTATTTTCTTGGCGGATTGAACCGAAGCGACTTGACCAAATTGCTTCCCGAACCAACACGAACTGATTTCTCACGTTGGTTCGATAGCCAGTTATAGAAATCGAAGCGCAACGAAGCGCATTAAGGTCTATGTATGAACGAGGCTCAAGTGAACGTTTTTTTTTTCGCCACTAGCAAGCGTTTCGAGCGCGGGCATGCGCACAGTGGAAGAGAAAAGTGGTGTATTGACCAATTTGGTCTACAGTTACTAACAATTACACCGTTTATTTTTCATGGACATCCAGCGGTGTCTAGTTAACTTAAAATCAATTGGTAAGATTGGCTCCCAAAGTGAATAAACACCGCTGGTAGTACACGGTTTATAATTTGTTAAATTATAATTAATAGCATTAAGTTAGGGTAACGTTACTTATTAACAAGTTTGCTAAAAAATGAATTAAATATAAATGATATTTTAGAAGATTTATAAGAAAAAAAAGGGCAAATTTATGTAAAGGCGCGTTAAGACGGGTACCCAAGATATAAATACATAATTAGAGATGACAAAGGTGCGTTCACCTAATTAGGTTGAATTAGATTATTTTAGACCAGAATCAGAAGTGATGTGACGCCACACTAGCCTGCCATCTATTATTAACCCGCGCCACTAACAACCTTGACATAATATTTTGGGTAATAAAAATGGAGACGACTGAAAAAAGATCTAAGCGTACAAATGTTGAAAACGAATTTTACGAAGACCAAAGCGACTATTGAAGAAAATATTATTTATTTAAACAATATTTAGGAGGTAAATTTTTTTACGAGAGCTAAATATATTTTAAAATGATAATTTAAAATTTGCTTTAATCCTTTACCTTCAGAATTTAAGCTGGAGGAGTTAAGCCTTTGTTCTTGAACTCGGGGAAAATAAACTTGTCCAATTCGCGTAATTATTAAAGAGAAATTATTATTGAAAACCAATCTAGTATTAAGATCTTTCCATCCATGGTCGTTAATAAAATTATTTACACAAATACCCGACAAGGAAAAGAAGACATCCAATTTATTAACATTTGGGCTGATGCTCGCCTTACTCGCCATTTTAACCTAAGATAAAATGACATATTCTAACGCCATGCAGAGTGCGTTGTGTACGAGTGTTGCGAAAAGCGGACGAACTTTTGTTACAAAGTTTGCGAGGATGGGACCAGAGGCTAAAGCTATGCTCCCATATTCTTATGGAACCTGAATGGATTCTTGGAGCTACGTAATCAAGTAGTGTTGTTAAAGCTACTGGCTTGCACACGGATAACGTGAAGTGATCAGCCACTCACGTAACATTTCTAACTATCAGATTTAATCTTGAAACTTCAGGGACTCGACAAATGACTAAAGAATTCGTTAGATGATTCGTGAATTATTGCAGCTTCCTGTAAAAAGAATCGCGCTCATACTGACCCTAATATAACCATAAAATACTTAGCTTAATTTTTTTAATTTATGGATATAAAATTGTGTGACTAAAAGCAAGAGTATATGAAAACCGCTCTGTAATGCTACCAATACTGACACTCATTCGTGAGCAATCGTAGCGGATGGGAGAAAAAATTCGCGAGAATGGAAATTTTACTGGATAATTTACAGGAAAAATAGGGTTTAAAGGCGAATTATAGGAGAAAATAGAGTTTAAAGGCGAATTATAGGAGAAAATAGGATTGAAATTTTCAAATTATAGGAAATATAGGATTGAAATTTTCAAATTATAGGAAATATACGATTGAAATTTTCAAATTATAGGAAATATAGGATTGAATTTTCAAATTATAGGAAATATAGGATTGAAATTTTAAAATTATAGGAAATATAGGATTGAAATTTTCAAATTATAGGAAATATAGGATTGAATTTTCAAATTATAGGAAATATAGGATTGAAATTTACAAATTATAGGAAATATAGGATTGAAATTTTCAAATTATTGGAAATATAGGATTGACATTTTCAAATTATAGGAAATATAGGATTGAAATTTTCAAATTATTGGAAATATAGGATTGAAATTTTCAAATTATTGGAAATATAGGATTGAAATTTTCAAATTATAGGAAATATAGGATTGAAATTTTCAAATATAGGATAAATAATAACGAAAATATAGGATAAATAATAACGAAAATATAGGATAAATAATAACGAAAATATAGGAAAATATACTATAAATAACAGCGAATTTATAGGAAAAAATAGGATATCTTTTAATACGCCGTTGATTTAACATTTTTACCACGTATTTATCGCTTTTTGGTTTTCTTCTGTTTTTGACTCGATGCCTTTGGTGGGAATGCTTTATTTTTGAGAAATTTGAAATTATACTTTTATTTGAAAATGAATAATCTGACAACCGAAAAAAGTGAAACAAATAGGAAAATATAGGAGAAAACCTTCAATTATAGGAATTTATAGGAAAGCATTGAAAAAATAGGAAATATAGGAAGTCTGGTCACCTTGTTCTTTTCCGAGGGGAGAACAGGGCGCGCTTCCTATAGTTATTTTCGGTTTTCACCCAAGAGGGGAGCCGATGCTTGCCCAAAAAGTTAATTTCCCTCCGTCTCGGCACTATTTTTCCCGCCCAAACGGAGGCTCACGGACTTGGTTTCGGGTGAAAGGCTGAGCTCAATACTCTTACGGAGGATTTTCAAATACTCTTGCTTGTTCAGATTTCATGATTCTATTGGAGTCATTCGCGTTCGTCTTTTAGATTTGAATAGATGAGTTTGGGTTACGTTGATTAGGTTCGGCTAATTTAATATTGGTTAGATTATTGAAGAAATCTTGCATGGAACAATTTCATGATACCACACTTTATCATGTGCACCTTTGGCAATCTGTATTAATGGCTATTAAAGGGAAGCTAAACTTCGTTCTTACTTATTTTCACTCGCCCAATCGTAAGGACAACAGTATATATATATAAAAAAAAAAAAAAAAAAAAAAAAAAAAATGAGGATGCCAAACAACAACCACAAAAAGTAGGATACCAGGATGAAAAATGAAAAAGTTTCACATGAAAATTAAAAAATTCACATTTAGGATAGGTTAGGTTAAAGTAACATGGAGTTGCCATCTTGACTTTTTTAGGTTTAGTCGACTATTTGCAGAAGCCGATGAAACCCTCCTTTGAAGTCTATTACTCCCGGGTCTTGTCTACCCCTCTCTGTATGGGTTATTCTCAAAAGGCGCGATTCGTACGCCTCCTAACGGTAGATGTTTTCGGAGCGGGAGCTCGTCGAGCGAATATCTCTAGCAGCCTTGGAGCTCGTCCAAAAAACGTCGTCGTTTGTGGAGAGAAAGAATTTCAAATTTTGCGTAGACAGGGGGGATGAAGTAGGACCCCTTCTAACTCGTAAAATTGGGAATTTTACCCATACAGAGAGGAGCGCTATATGGAACATTGGAGTAGTAGACTTCAAAGGAGGGTTTCATCGGCTTCTGCTATTTGGTATTCGACCAAATATGATTTTCTACTTCTAGGTGTCATTATAGAGAGATGATATCTAAGTATCACTGTCTAGATTATGAACATTTCAAAATACGGACAATTTGTTCAAAATGTTTATACATATATATTTGCGCCACACCTTTCTTCTATCGAAGGTCAATACGCTTTACAACGTATTCGTATCGCCCGTAAAAGTGTTCTTATAGTAATCCTCTAGCCACTTAAGATAAAATCGACTGAGTTTAACGTAATATGGCTTCGGAAAATTATATCAAATGTCGAATTATCACTTTGGTCGCTTATCAGGCAGCTCCAGTTAATATTCGAGTTTGCGCGCGCCTTGTTTGTTTGGTCGTAGTGCCCCTCTTAGCGTTGGCGTGTGCCAAGCATCGCGCCTATAATCTTGACGTGATCCTGTTTCTAAACCACTTAATCTAAAAGGGATAATCTCACAATACAAAATTATCAAAGTATAGAAGGTTAACTCGAGATCCTAAAAAAGCACAATTTGCCTAAATCTAAATATGGCAATAAAACCAAGTAAACTAATCGGTCTGACAGAAGCTACGTTGATTTTAAAATATCAGCATTTTTCAACCAAATTTATAAAAACCCTCACGCCATTGCATTCGTTTCCTGTCGCAATGGAAAATTAATTCATGATTATGCCATTCTTCTTTGAATATTGATTCTAATTTTAAAAATCGGACGAGTAATTCAAAACGTGAATTTATTATTTGTGAAAATATTTAAAGGTACAGACCGGGATAAAAAAAAGTGTGTCTTAAATGATAGAGCGTATATTAAAACGACTAATATCATATCGCAAAAAATTTAATAGTTTGTAGATATTAAGATATTTGCGTTTATTATAAGCAAAAAGTGATCTCTAGTGAACGCCATTTTAGTTTTTTCATACCCTTTCGATGCCTGCTGAGGATCGGCTTCGTCGATTGGTTTATTTCTAACCTAAAGTCACTTGACTCTAGCTGAAAATAGATGCGGGTATAAGCGCGCTCAATTTTTTTAGAGTCAAATAAGATATGCCGGGCCGAAACATAGGCTACTTCCGAAGGATCCCGAACACTAACCCGAAGGTCGGTCGGCCAGCTGAGCTAGTAGTAGTCAGTACTAGGTATTAACCGAGTCTTAAGTTGATTTGAAGAATTAGAAGGTAAGAACTAAACTGCATTCATTAATTACGCAATTAGGCATGTTTTCGTAGAAAGTTAGAAATCACAATCACAAAATTAACGGTCTTCTTACGAAGTTACGAACAGACGATCCGACTGCAGCCGACTCGAATGGCCTTCGTTTAGCGAATCTTTATTGGGTCACTTAAAGGCCAATCATTGAAGCGGATCTTTATTTTTAAAACTCGGAATACCGGGAAGCAAATATGGCGTTCTTCTAGGAACGTAAATTTCGGTTTTAAAATGATATTTATAAATTAACCAAGACTTAAATCACTATAATGTTTTTTGATATGTAGGTTTTTAAGTATTTTTATATTATATGCTCCTGGTACGGAAGAGGCAGTGTCTAAAATTAATATCCGCTTTACAATTAGACAAACATAATACCAAAAATCGGGTTTCTCATAGTACAGAAGACAGACGTGAAAATTATTAGGTGAAACTATTGTTCATTTTCTGTACTAATGAAACCTGTTTTTTAGGTATCATCAGAAGTAGACGAAACCCTCCTTTGAAGTCAACTACTCTAATGTTCGATATAGCGCTCCTCTCTGTATGGGTAAAATTCACAATTTTACGAAATCGGAGGGGTCCTACTTCATACCCCCCTGTCTACGGAAAATTGGAAATTCTCTCTCTCCACATACGACGACGTTTGGTTGACGAACTCCAAGGTTGCTAGAGATATTCGCTCGACGAACTCCCGCTCCGAAAATATGTACCGTTAGGAGGCGTACGAATCGCGCTTTTTGAAACTAACCCATGCAGAGAGGGGTAGATAAGACCAGGGAGTAATAGACTTCAAAGGAGGGTTTCATCGGCTTCTGGTATCATATTGGTTGATCTTCCTTACTAGCGAAACCTGTTTTTTAGCCATCATAGTGTTCTAAACATGATAAACACTTTGTCAAGAATGTTGGCCTTTAAGGCTTAAAAAATATAAGAAAAGTTTTAAAGTAGGCGGCTAAATGTAAAGCGTAAACCTTTTACCAGGGGTTGATGGGTTTTACTAGTAATAGGCGTCACTAGCCCTTGATAATAAGGTAAGATCGCGTCCCCGCACGTGCAACCACTCGACGAAATTTGCGTCATTGTTATGAACGGTTTAAATAAAAAAATCGTGGTTTTATGTCATTGAATGCTAACTGATGGGCTTAATCTCTCGTCGTAAAGATAAAGTTATCTCTCATTTGCACGCGCCCACTTGAAATCGTGTAAGCCTCCACGCCACATTCACTTTGATGTTGAGATTTTATTATTAAATACGCGGAAGTATACCAATGATAAGAAATCGCCTCTTTTATTAATAAAGATCTCCTTCTAGAAACAATCATTCAAATATACAGACGCCGACTGAATGAAGTTTACAATCTATATCAAGTAGGGGTAGGAGATAGTTCTTACGAGTAACAAGCTACTGATTATTTTATCTTTATTAAAGCTAAGGTAATTAATTATACGACTAATTTTCAAATTTTAATTACTTACAGGATGAGGCTTGCATTTCAGAATATTTTTTTTCATAATTCATAATAATTAGTATTTATAATATTTAATAATTCATAATAATTAGTATTTATAATATTTAATAATTCATAATAATTAGTATTTATAATATTTAATAATTCATAATAATTAGTATTTATAATATTTAACAATTCATAATAATTAGTATTTATAATATTTAATAATTCATAATAATTAGTATTTATAATATTTAATAATTCATAATAATTAGTATTTATAATATTTAATAATTCATAATAATTAGTATTTATAATATTTAACAATTCATAATAATTAGTATTTATAATATTTAATAATTCATAATAATTAGTATTTATAATATTTAATAATTCATAATAATTAGTATTTATAATATTTAATAATTCATAATAATTCATAAAAATTAGTATTTATAATATTTAATAATTCATAAAAATTAGTATTTATAATATTTAATAATTCATAATAATTAGTATTTATAGTATTTTATTCATAATTAATATTTATAGTATTTAATTCATAATTAGTATTTACAGTATTTAATTTATAATTAGTATTTATAGTGTTTAATAATTCATAATAATCAGTATTTACAGTATTTATAGTATTTAATAATTCATAATAATCAGTATTTACAGAATTTATAGTATTTAATAATTCATAATAATTAGTATTATTTAAAGTATTTAATATTTCATAATAATTCGTATTTATAATATTTACTAATTCATAATAATTAGTATTTATAGTATTTATTAATTCGTAATAAACTATTTACAAGATTTAATAATTCATAATAATTAGTATTTATATTATTTAAAAATTCATATTAATTAGTATTTATATTATTTAATAATTCATATCAATTAGTATTTATATTATTTAATAATTCATAATAATTAGTATTTATAATATTTAATAAATCATAATAATTAGTGCTTATAGTATTTAATAATACATAATTAGTATTTATAGTATTTAATAATACATAATTAGTATTTATAGTATTTAATAATACATAATTATTATTTATAGTATTTATTAATTCATAATTAGTATTTACAGTATTTAATAATTCATAATAATTAGTATTTATAGTATTTAATAATTCATAACAATTAGAATTTATAGTATTTAATAATTCATAATAAGTATTTATGTTATTTATTAATTCATTATAATTAGTATTTAGCATTAAATAGTTTACCCCTGAGCCAGTTAAGCCGTCTTTCCGTCGTGTTGTCGTTAAAGTGAGAATCTACGGCTTTCCGTATTGAAAACTTTTTAATATAATAGACTTATGTATATGGTATAACAAAATAACATACCACATTATTACTAACATGCTTCAAAAGTAACGATTTTTTGAGAAATCTTTTATTAATATAATCTTATAGTATTTGAAACCTAACATTCTGTGTGGTCCATAATCGTTTATATCTAATGGGAGCTACTTAAGTCACTGATTTAATTTAAAAAGAAAAACTATTTATTATTAGTCTTAAGGAGTACGGGTAAGAGAAACGCTTGGCATAAAATAGGAGTGCCTCATAGTTATAATGGTCGTTTAATAACCAATATTACCCGTATTCTCGTTGTATGGAATTCCAATGACCTAATAAAAAATGATATTGTTTGAATAACGGTTTTAAAACTTAAAGCACGCTGGCATTAAATAATACTTTGGTTGCGCAGAACTGAAGTAAAACGCCCGTAGCTATCATGGATAAATGCAATTTTAGATTATACATTTGTAAATTTCCATCTTTTTAGCAATACCAGAAGCCGATGAAACCCTCCTTTGAAGTCTATTACTCCCGGGTCTTGTCTACCCCTCTCTGTATGGGTTAGTTTCAAAAAGCGCGATTCGTACGCCTCCTAACGGTAGATATTTTCGGAGCGGGAGTTCGTCCAGCGAATATCTCTAGCAGCCTTGGAGTTCGTCAAAAAAGCGTCGTCGTTTGTGGAGAGAGAGAATTTCCAATTTTCCGGAAGACAGGGGGTATGAAGTAGGACCCCTCCGATCTCGTAAAATTGGGAATTTTACCCATACAGAGAGGAGCGCTATATGGAACATTAGAGTAGTAGACTTCAAAGGAAGGTTTCATCGGCTTCTGGCAATACTTCTCACTAGGTAGGTTTACATTGTTTCGCGGCGATGACAGTGGCGTTTTCGTTTTTTTACCCGTTAAAAATGACGAACTTTAAAAATGAAAAAAAATGTCGTTTTTACGTGGAGTTATGACGTCATCACTACACGTTATAGAAAGATAGCTCGAAATACAGATGTAGTTGGGGGAAGGAACGTAGCTTTCAGCGCGTTTACTCCCCTTCGCGTCGCTCCTTAAAAAGGGCAAATTTTTCGTGTTACACCCACCTTTTCGTCGACAGTTGAGAGTTTTCTCTCTCTCTGGCTGGAGTCCATGGCGCCATCTGGCGTGATCATACGAAGACTCCTTTCTCTATTTATTTATTTTTTGATTTATTTTTTTTTTGCGCGGGTAAGAATCATTTACATTTTTTACGCGGTTACCGAGTACTCGATTGACCATCACTCCACGTTTATCCAGACTGTCTGGATACCTCTTGTTTTAATTAATTAGATAACGATGCTATTTTTATATTAATTATTTACTAGTTATGAAGCATAATCATATACGATATTTAAAATTCTTTTCGTTCGGTTCTTTCTTTGTTAAACATAACAAAAAATGTTATAATCTCCAAATCTCTAGTCTTTAAACCATATAATTTTAAATTAAGTCTTATTAGGCTTAATCCAAGATTTGTAAAAATGCAAACCGAATGGGCTTAATCGGCAATTGAAATGAGTGCACTTGACTTGAGTGGCAAAATACTAGCGGCTTTTAAAATAAAAACTCAAGCGGAGTTTGCAATGATGTTTATATAACATAGCTCAACTATCTTTTGACGTTCCCCACGGACAAACAGACAGGTGTACTGTACCTAGAGAATGTCAGTAAATTACCCTTTCATGCTTTGTTATTGTGAGCGATTAATTGTCGGGCTAAGAGAAGTAGTTGGATTGATGGACAGTATAATATCCATCCTAGACTCCTTTGAATTCTCAAGCAAAATTCCCGCCGATTTTTATTATAAAACAGTCAATTTATTATGTCTCAAGAGTCCATTTTACTGAGAAATTTTGTAAATCGCACCGCTATATATCATTGGGGCTAATGAGAAATACCCAAGTTTAAGTACCCTGCAGTGCATCATTAATGTCAGAAGCCGATGAAACCCTCCTTTGAAGTCTACTACTAAAATGTTCCATATAGCGCTCCTCTCTGTATGGGTAAAATTCCCAATTTTACGAGTTAGAAGGGGTCCTACTTCATCCCCCCTGTCTACGGAAAATTGAAAATTCTCTCTCTCCACAAACGACGACGTTTTTTGGACGAACTCCAAGGCTGCTAGAGATATTCGCTCGACGAGCTCCCGCTCCGAAAACATCTACCGTTAGGAGGCGTACTGATCTCGCCTTTTGAGAATAACCCATACAGAGAGGGGTAGACAAGACCCGGGAGTAATAGACTTCAAAGGAGGGTTTCATCGGCTTCTGTTAATGTTAATTTTATCCCTCCACAGAAACGGTTATGTTTTTTATCCTAACTACCCTGTGTATATTTCTAGAAAAGTGCGAAAATTACGGATTTCTGTCCATGAGAATTCGGTCCATTGGGTCGAAGGCGAGGGGTCAGACACTTGCGAACTCAGGTGTACAAAATGTTTGAACTATTAGCACTACTACTCTTGAGTTCGAACTGTTTGCATTACCAAAGCCGGACTTGCGTGAACTCAGGTGTACATGAAAATCAAGAGTGACGTCCCCCTCGGTCGAATTGGATCCGACTAAATTGTATTCGATTCAATAGTCCGTTATAAATTTGTTAAATTACCGCGCAAAATCTTTAAAACTAAGATCAAGGGTACTTGGTAAGGTAAGGTTCCAGTTACGCAGTTATGTTAGGTTAGGTTAGTTAATCACTCGAACTAGCCTGTCCCTCTTGTGGACAGCTCGAATGGCAAACTGCGCAAATGGCTAACTGCGCAAATGGGAAACCGCGCAAATGGGAACCGCGCAAATGGCTACTGAGCAAATGAAAATGCGCAAGCGGACGCAAACCCTTGGTAAATAACGGGTGCATAATAATAGGCGACATGATTTCAAAACCTGCGCACGCCGTTATTTTGCAGATGTTACACCAGTGGAAGAGTGCATTCTAATAAGTAATTCAATATTAATAAGAACATCGTATTTTCCGACCATCCAATTGTTTGTTTTTTGTGTAGGACATCTGAAATTCAACGAAGCGAACTAATCATACTCGGTGGTTGATAAAGTCAGCCACATCCATTATAGGTGAAATCAGAAGCCGATGAAACCCTCCTTTGAAGTCTACTACTCTAATGTTCCATATAGCGCTCTTCTCTGTATGGGTAAAATTCATGATTTTACGTGATCGGAGGGGTCCTACTTCATACCCCCCTGTCTACGGAAAATTGGAAATTCTCTCTCTCCACAAACGACGACGTTTTTTTGACGAACTCCAAGGCTGCTAGAGATATTCGCTCGACGAACTCCCGCTCCGAAAATATCTACCGTTAGGAGGCGTACGGATCGCGCTTTTTGAAACTAGCCCATACAGAGAGGGGTAGACAAGACCCGGGAGTAATAGACTTCAAAGGAGGGTTTCATCGGCTTCTGGTGAAATTTATATTAAATTATTTCACAAGATATTAAGGATGATCATGTTTTACTTATTTTGTACAAAGCAAAATAAATATTTTGGCTTTTAATTATGATTCGAAAAAGGGCTATTAGAGGGTATACTGCACTCTCTAAAACAAATATTTTGTTACTGAAGGCCGTAATTTTCTGGATTGCAAACTGTGAGTGTAAGTAGCTTTGAAAAGTTGCACGACAAACTAATTTCGAAGATTTCCATTATGATTTGGTAGCGCTAAATCCTCTTGTTAAATATAACTTTAAAACCATTAATATAAATAGCATCCACGTTTTTTTCAAATTTAATGAAATATCCTGGGCAGAGAAATAATCATCCTAACTCAATTTATAAATTACATTAAAGTGTCAGTGACACCAACAATCCATTCAGATTCCATAAGAATATGGGAGCATAGCTTTAGCCTCTGGTACCATTCTCCCAAACTTTGTAACAAAAGTTCGTCCGCTTTACACAACGCACTCTGGCGTTAGAATATGTCATTTTATTTTTCGTTAAAATGGCGAGTAAGGCGAGCATCATAAATTGGATGTCTTCTTTTCCTTGGCGGATATTTGTGTAAATAATTTTATTAACGACCATGGATGGAAAGATCTTAATACTAGATTGGTTTTCAATAATAATTTCTCTTTAATAATTACGCGAATTGGACAAGTTTATTTTCCCTTAGTTCAAGAACAAAGGCTTAACTCCTCCAGCTTAAATTCTGAAGGTAAAGGATTAAAGCAAATTTTAAATTATCATTTTGAAATATATTTAGCTCTCGTAAACAGTCTCCTCCTTAATATTGTTTAAATAAATAATATTTTCTTCAATAGTCGCTTTGGTCTTCGTAAAATTCGTTTTCAACATTTGTACGCTTAGATCTTTTTTCGGTCGGCTCCATTTTTATTACCCAAAATATTATGTCAAGGTCGTTAGTGACGCGGGTTAATAATAAATGTCAGGAGCGATTTACTTGAAAAATCGATTTGAAGCGGACGAACTTTTGCTACAAAGTTTGGGAGGATGGTTATTGAATCGCGGCCCTCCCATATTCTTATGGAACCTGAATGAATTCTTGGTGAGCGCACCAACAATTCTTAATGAAATGTTCATCTTCGTGTTTCGAGAAGGTTAAAAATCACAGTCAATAAGGACTCGATCCTTTAGATTTTTTAAGATGGTTTTCTATTTGCATTGTTATTATAGCCCAGTTTTCGTCAGTGTGATCCATAATATATGGTCAGATTGCACGAAACTCGAGATCAAAAGCTTCGGATCGTTTTTATTTCGTCGTTATTTTTTCTATTGAAAGTAGAAGAGTGGTTGAGGACACTAGGCGCCAAATACCTGGAGGCGCCGGAAATGACTTCGTGATAAAATATCGGTAAGCTCCCATAAAGAGCAGAAACTAAAGTGGGAATGTGTCGTGTAAAATTACTGCAAATATCTAAACACATTAAATATTCAAAAATATGAAAGATATCTCTTTGCACAATTAAACGAACCAATGTACTGGTCAACAAACCTCAGGTCACGTTACCTGTCAAATTAAAGTCAATCACCAGGGGCAACATTGATCAGCACAATCCTCGTGTAATGATATTTCATTTTTAAGAAATCCGCGAACTGAGCATACCGTCACGAGTATTAATTCTGCATGGAGGCAGCAGCTTGTTCTACGGGAATACGGACGCGACTTACATTATTACGCGAATGAACTGGCGAGAAGGTAAGGTTTTCGTACTTGGTTTTTTGACTTGGCTACGTGTATATATAGCTTACCATTGTAATTAACTCGTTATGATTTTTTTAATAATTTCGTAACAGTTTGTATCCGCTGAAAATTGGCCACGGTCCGAAAGCTACCGTTTTACGTAATTTTTAATTTTCATTAAAACTATTAAAAGCAATTGCCATAAACTGTCTTTCTATAAAAGGTTTTTTTCATTATTCAACCCTATGGCAAATAAATCAAACATTTTAATTAATTTTTTAGAAAATATTAAATTTGTAGTTTAAGTGCCAAAATAAATAAATTGAAGGTTATTAAGGGGGAAGTAAAAGGTTTTGTGTTTTAAGAAAAAAATCCTAGATGGCGTTGAAATTGGTCTCTTAAAAAATATTTTAATTTCAATTTTTATTCGCTAAACAAATATAAAGTCGAAGAGAGGGAGTAAAAAACACGCGAGATGACGTCAATAAACCTAAAAATGGCCGAATTATTTCTTTTTTCCGTTGCCCGTATCGCAAACAGGACGTCGATTTCGCGAAATCGCGATTTTCGATAGGTAGCGACATCTTTGACTTTTCCTCGTAACTAGCGAAAAATCCGCTTTCTTCTAATTATAAAATAGTTCAACTAGTCCGTCATCTTTTATAAACATTCATTACGTATTTCATTAGCGTCGCTATTCATTAAAATTCAAACGATAGAAATCGGACCAGGAGTTATCGCGAAACAACGACAAAAAGAGTCGAACCTTTAACGATTAGTATTTTAATTTCCCTTTAGAATTTCGGTTAAATAATAATTCATCAAATAGTTCAATTATTCTATTTTTGAATAGTGTTTACCGTTTATTTTTACGGGCTTTAATTTTTCCGTAACAAGTTCACAAAAACATCAGGATTTCCGAATTAACCGCTCACTTTCCTCTTAATAACGCGAGAGTAGCTATTCATCACAATTACAATTGAATTGAGCATAGCGTTTTTATCATTCGAAATGCCTGGCACTCTCACTTTAGAACGAAAAGATACATTTTGAATTGGAAGCAGATGTCTTAAAATATTCGGCTTCAGGTTGGAAGATAAAAGAAATGATTCAAAGATAATAGTTTGGTTTTTTGAATCTTTTACTAGAAGATGAAATTTTATTTTAATTGTTTCGAGCGTTTGATCGCGTTGGGGTTAATCGATCCAATGCCGCCAAACCGGCTACCGTAAAAACTGATAAAACTTTAGTGTATCAATTCGCTAAGCAGTCAATGAGTTATCTTACGTTCTTGGAATAATTGGGACATCTGGCAGCCGGTTAAGTTTCTTTTAAAACTTGTTTCCAGCACGCGTGCCCCTTTGGGTGGTCGAGTTAAATTGCCTCTTATCGTTGAAGATTACTAAAGAGGTGATAACTTTGAATTTTAGACGTGAGATGGCAACACCAAGTGAGATATCGGTTGTTACATTAAATATATATAATCGATTTATATAACCTAATTTAATTGTAAGTAATTAGTGCAAACTTAATCAAATCGCCATTTTTGTTGTTAGGTGTGCTTTAAAATTTTCAAATTACATAATCACTAATTTTTGGAATATCCGAAAATAGTTAACGTATAAAAGAAAAAAAACTATTGTTTTTTTAAATATTAATTAGTTGGGTCGTCCGCCCGGGTGAGTTTTATCGTTAATTTATTTATGTCAGAAGCCGATGAAACCCTCCTTTGAAGTCTATTACTCCCGGGTCTTGTCTACCCCTCTCTGTATGGGTTATTCTCAAAAGGCGCGATTCGTACGCCTCCTAACGGTAGATGTTTTCGGAGAGGGAGCTCGTCGAGCGAATATCTCTAGCAGCCTCGGAGTTCGTCCAAAAAACGTCGTCATTCGTGGAGAGAGAGAATTTCCAATTTTCCGTAGACAGGGGGGATGAAGTAGGACCCCTCCGATCTCGTAAAATTGGGAATTTTACCCATACAGAGAGAAGTGCTATATGGAACATTGGAGTAGTAGACTTCAAAGGAGGGTTTCATCGGCTTCTGTTTATGTTAAGGGGGAAGTGAGCGGTTAATTTGGAAAACATAGTGTGAACTTGATACGGAATCAAAAAACCAAAGACCACAAAAAACGGTAAATCTTTGTTATTCATGAATTAGTTTTATAACCAAATTCTAAACGTGAATTAAAATACTAATGGTTCAACGTAAGCCTTTTTTGTCATTGTTACTCGAGGTGGCAGACAAAGAGTTCGAACTCAATGTGCTGTCAAAGCTGAACTCAGGTGTACAGCAAATTCAAGAGTGTCTGACCCCTCGTTGTTACTCAAATACTCCTGATGCCATTTTTAATTTCACGCGGAAATGCTTTAGCTATAGGTAATGGTTTAGCTATAGGTAATGGTTTAGCTATGGGTAATGGTTTAGCTATAGGTAATGGTTTAGCTATGGGTAATGGCTTCGATATGGGTAAAGATTTAGATTTGGCTTATGTTTAGTTTTGGTTTTTAATTTTTTGGATATAGGTAGTGCCTGGTTTATTTTAGTTTTAGGTGATTGCTTAATTTTAGTTAATTGTTTAGTTATGAGGTTGGTTTAGGTTAGGTTAGGCTTCGAAATAGCATAACACATTAGGCGCGTGGAATTAGTATTACGGGCCCCTGCGAACCGTCTTGTTATCGTTCGAATTTTAACTGATAGCGGCGCGATGAAGTACGTAATGTTTTTTAAAGAAAAATACTACTTTGACCTATTTTAAAATTAGAATAAAGCATATTTTCGGTAGTTTACTAGACCAGAGATGTAACCGAGGGGTCGGGCATTGAAGACAGCAAGAAATCCGTCATGGATTTTGGATTTTTTAAAAATCCAATGAATTTCTTCGCGAAATCCGACAAGAAATCAGAAAATCCGTCAAGAAATCCAAAATCCGTGAAGAATTTGAAATCCAACAAGAAATCACGAAATCCGATAAGAAATCACGAAATCCGGCAAAAAATCGCGAAATCCGAAATTCAAATCAAGAAATCCAAAATCCGGGAAGATTCAGAAATCCGAGACAAAATTCCGAAATCCGGCAAGAAATCAAGAAATCCAACTCAAAATCCAAGATTTCAAAATCCCGTACAAATTTTTAGTAAATGTCCGACCCCTCGCTCGCCTTCCTCCTCTATTATAAGACCTCGAATATCCCCGATCGCTCCCAGAGGTGAAAGCAATTACGCGTCTAGTAAAGCCAGTATATTATTTTAGTCCGATATGCTGGTCACCAAACGCTCTCCCTTAAAGAACCAAACGTAACCCAATAGAAACCCGAGACCCATTACCAAATGCGGGAAAACCATAGACAATTTCTTCAGTGCGTCACGTGACGGTTTTAATATATGCCGTTAAAATAGTATGTAGAATCAAGAATCCATTCAGGTTCCATAAGAATATGGGAGCATAGCTTTAGCCTTTGGTACCATCCTACCAAACTTTGTAACAAAAGTTCGTCCGCAATTTTCGCGACATTTGTTCGCTTAGATCTTTTTTCGGTCGGCTCCATTTTTATTACCCAAAATATTATGTCAAGGTCGTTAGTGGCGCGGGTTAATAATAGATGTCAGGAGCGATTTACTTGAAAAATCGATTCGAAGCGGACGAACTTTTGCTACAAAGTTTGGGAGGATGGTTATTGAATCGCGGCCCTCCCATATTCTTTTGGAACCCGAATGAATTCTTGGTAGAATTGAGAAACATTACGCGTGGCTATTCCTGTGTTTCATTTTTAAAAAATATATAGTAATAAAATTTAAAAAAATATTATGAACTGTTGTTATAATAATTTAAACTAAATAAATACATTTCCTATAAAACATCAAAATCAACCTAAAAAATGATATTTTTCGACCTTTAAGATAGCCCTTCCCGACTTTAATGATTTGTATTTTTAGGCCTACATCTTAATAGTTTTTTTTTTTTTTTATTTTTTCTAAATTTTGAAAACTCGCCTACAGATTTTTCGTAGTTTTAACGGTCTTAAATCCAAAGGTATATTTCTCAAATGAATCTAATCGTATTGAAGTGTAGTTAAGAGTTCATTAATTAACGAGGATTAATTTGATTGAGAACGATGATATTAAATGCCGTTACGCTGTCCGAAGTGGTTCCTGTGCCAAATAGATTCTGTGCGAAGTGGTTCTTGACTTTCCGTCCTGTGAAATTTAATTACATGTGCGCTTGCTATCACCTGGACTTACTATTTGCGCTTGCTGCCACCTGGACTTATTACTTGCGCTTGCTGTCACCTGGACTTATTACTTGCGCTTGCTGTCACCTGGACTTATTACTTGCGCTTGCTGTCACCTGGACTTATTACTTGCGCTTGCTGTCACTTGGACTTGTTACTTGCGCTTGCTATCAACTGGACTTATTACTTGTGCTTTCTGTCACTTGGACTTATTACTTGTGCGTGCTATCACCTGGAATAATTACTTGTGCTTGCTATCACCTAGATTACCGATTATGAGTAAACTTTATCATCTAGACCATCTAATGGTATCGTTAAACGGGGTTTTTTCTTAAATATTTTAAACAACGCCACCCCAATTATTAGCTGAATTACTTAAGTTCAAGTGTGGGATCGCTTAGATCCGCTGTTAGAATACGTTATCGTTTAGGTTAAAGGTCAATGTGTATTGAAACTAAATGGGGTTATTTCTTAGGTTATTTTACGTAAGCTGAGCGTTTAAATAATTAGTCTTTGGTTAATTTAGATAATTGCCGCGTTAGTTCTAGAGTGGGTTTGATGGTATTTCCATCTCGCGGCCTTGGTTACCTAATCAGAAGGAATTAAACCACCCGCCCTGTTGCGTTGGTTGGACGAGACAATCGTCTCTGTGCATTTTTGCATTGTTCTTTAGAAGCGAATTTTTGACAGGTAGTTAAAGTATTAATGGTTTTAAAAACCTGTTAGGTTACGAACTTGTGATTTAGGAATCAGTTCATGCCGGAAGTTATCATACCTCAAGTAATTTTTATTTAGGCTTTTACTTAACATTATAAAATAGGTCTTTCCAATTTTAAGGCTTTTGGGGCTTATCATATTTCTTTAGTGTTATAAGTTTGGCGCGTGTCTTCTATAGAGGTGTAATAATGATGGTATGACTGGTACGTAAACTAGTGAGGTTGTCCCAAGTGGCAACAGCATCTGATTTTCAGATTATTAGCAATTGGCATTGATGTTTTGCTGGGTGATTAAGGCTGGAGACGAGATACCAACTTATCCCTTATTGCTGAGGCGGGAATTTCTAAGTTAACTTAAAAACTAATTATTTGAAACTTGGTTTATTTAAAATAAAATAGGACTTATTTTCATTTATTGGAAATTCATCTTGACCTTTGACCTTAACCTTAACCGAATCTAATACTTAATTATTATTAGTTTCTTTTCGAAGTAGATCTTTATAATCTACATCAAAGTTAATCGTAATTTAAAAAATGAAGATTAACTCTAGGACCTGACCACTTTAATTTCTGGCGTTTTTATTTCATAGGCACACGCATGAAAGGTAACAAATTTTCTGTTAAGGACCTCCTCGCCTGTACAAGGCCTACGGAACTCTAGTTTGGTAAAAGGGATATGAGTGGTCTCCTTTTTGCCAGCTATGAGTTTTTTTTTCTGAAGTGTATAAACTGTATATTATAAATTTAAATTTAAATTAATTGGTACTTCTAGCTAGTTATATTTCTTGCTTTCAAAAGCAAGGTCTCTTAAAGACGTCAATCGAACTTGTTCCATTGACATAGGTCTCTTAAAGACGATTTAATTTTGTTTTTCAAGTACCTTATATTTATTAAAAGCAATGCTATAACGATCATGCGTCATAAGTCCTTAAGACACGTTACCAGGACTCGCGGTAGTTAAGTCTTAAATTATTCCTGGTATAGGCCATTATGGCGTCAAGCTTTTTCTAAATATTGTTTAATTGCTAGTAAATACAAAAATTGAAGACGCATTAGCTCGGAGTTTAAAACTCGAACAAATGCGAGGATACTAGGTTTACAAGTACTTTGCGATGTTAGAGTTGGAAAATCCGTTGAATTACAAGAATATTACCTTGATCTTTATTTTTGCCCCACAATTTTTGGTTAAGCCATTAGTTTATAAGCATACTTATTTTTCGCCTTTTTTATCTTGACTCTTCGCACTCGGAATTTGTATTTGGAAGGCTTGTCAACTCGCGGATTGTCTCAACTAAGGCTACCCTGCGCCGTCCTTGTTTTAAATGTTATCTTGTTTCCCGCAAAAGACAAGGAGCCTCGGTGATTCCCTTTCCTAGTAAAGTGAGGGACTGGGTTAGGGAGGAGAGATTCCTCGTGGCCATTGCACAGTCAGCGTTGACTATGGTCGCGTGGTCGATGGGGGTTGCAAGACCTTGGTGCGGACAACACGAGCGTACGTTGACTAACCAAATACATAACGAACGAAATCCTTTTACGGCGTGGCTACTGGATTTCTACGAGCTATCGTTAAGCTTCGCGCGCGCGTTTGAACCATTTAAAGTCGTACCGATATTTCAGTTTGGTACCGTTACGCGAGATACCATTATTCTCGGTATAACCTCTTGGAACGGTGCCAGGCTGAAGTACCAGCTTTAGCGGGCTTTAAACCCCCAATAGTCTAGGATCTCGTCGACTTCAAGTTGTCTTCTGGTCTGAATTACTTACACAAACCTACTCCTACACTTATTTTTCAACAAGTTCGATGTAGAGGCCATTGCCTATACAGATCTTAATTTCTTATGGTAATAATATCGAGTCTCTGACCGTGCTATTAGCATACGTAAATTGGATCGTTCGAACAAATACCTACAGGACTTAGATGTCCTAGTTTTAATGGTGGGTTGGTTTTTGAAATTACGTGGGCTGGTGGTTGGAATAAAATGGTGATAATGGGAATAATTCAATGCAAATTTGACGTGTCTCTGGTCTCAATTATTTTTTTCAAACTGTACACGATGGACTAACAAAATCCTTTCCTCAAAGGCTTGAGTTTAAAAGAGGCACCGATAATCCCGCGTGCTAGGTTTAATGCCCCCCTTCTCTCAGCCGATAACATAGTTTGTAAGACATACATGTAGTTTGTAAGTTGACTTTAATTTTCGCGTTTGCTGTAAATTTTCGCGTTTGCTGTGGTTGTGAACTCTGTGCATTTAGATGATTTGTATATATATTTTTTTCGATTGTGTATAATTTAAGTAATAATATTTTTTGGAGTGTTAACTAAGTGTTTTTCCCATTACAGCTTCTTCATATTAACCATAATCATGTTCTTTTTTTTTGTCGTTACAGCTTCATAATTTCCATTTTAATTTTTTTCAGCTACAGAAAACTTTAGTTTAGTTAAATTAGATTTTAATATTACTTAAATTAATACAAAATCGGCTCAAAGAGCGTAATTCGCACTTAAAAATAAGTTAGGCCTAGCATTTCAGCATCTGACACAGTGCGTTGCTTTACCAAGAAGGATCAGATAAGGAGAGGAAAAGTGGGAACGGCGCGGCTCCTACTGCGTCGGCCTAAACTCCCACTCTGGGAGAACGGGGGACAGACGGGGGTAGAGACGCTTCGTGGTAAATTGTTGTCACGTGGGTAAAACGAATCCTTTATGAGACGCGCTAGCTAGCGACCACGTGACAACAGTTTACCTCGAGAATTTCCTATCCCCCCTTTCCACCCGAGTGGGAGGTTGGCTCTTCTCTCTCTAACTCAACGCAGCCCCACTTTTCCTCTCCTTATCTGATCCTTCTTGGCTTTACTAACCAATGGAAATATACCGAGCTAGCAGCCACTTTCACTAACCCTAACTCGCATAAAAATGATTAGTTAATTTTTATAACTTGGATAAGCGTAATTCGCACTAAAAACATTGCGTATTTATTTAGTTTAGATAAGCCTTGTGCAAAGTGCGTTGCTTAATTTCAATAACCCCAATAAAATAATAATATAAATACTTTTTATAGTTTTATTAGTGATTACTGAAGTTTAGCTTAAGGTAGAAAGTCAAGTAATTGCTACTAATAAAATAATGATATTAATATTTCGTCCGCTACAAAAAGCCTAACCCGCACGTTATTTAAATTGCCTGGCTACTCAAATTAAACAAGTTGAATATTAGCTATAATTAAAGGCAAGTGCGAAGCTTTAAATATTTATATTTAAATAATATGCCCTCAATATTATATTAATCTAAGATACGTTTCGCTATAAAGGGACTTACAAATTGAAGACGTAACTTTAAGATATATCTTCATTATCCCTTTAAAAACTGATTCAACTTTTCAAAAGTTTCAAATTTGGTAAAATTGCGTTTGATTAGTGTTAAATATTGTTTCAAATGTCTTTAATATAACGCGAATCATAGTTCGTCAAAAATAGATCTCATTTTCGATTCAGTATCATTTTATTCTAACCTTACTAACTCTAAGGGCGTTTCAGATTGGTCTAAAACTTCACCCATTGAGGAATAATACTGAGATACCAAGATACCTTCGTTTCTAGATATTATTGCTCCTTGGTTGTAGTTAACGTTGGCTAATCTTTACATTTGATCTACACTGCCCATGGAGGAATGATAAATAGATAAGTTGAATTTTTACATCTCTTATTTATTCTTGTTTGGCATTGAAGAACAATTGTGGCGTCCTAGCGCTCTAAGTCCTACGGTATGATCGCTTCGTTTTAGTTTATTTTAAAACGTAAGCCAAGGCCTAAATCGATTTGTTTTATATTAATTGCCTTTGATCGTATTTAACGCTTTTCTTCGTAATTTACAAACTTTGATGAATTTGGGTGGTGTTTCAGTTTTTGTTTATCGAAACGCGTCTTGGTTGCCCCGACTCTCGAAGACGGAGTGCCATCCCTTCCCGCGGTGAGAGTTGCTATTTATTACTAATGGTAACGAAACAACGGTGAATATAACCGCAGTTACCTACTAGTAATGGTTACTAAATGGCCACGCTCTACTAGTAATGGTTACTAAATGGCCACGCTCTACTAGTAATGGTTACTAAATGGCCACGCTCTACTAGTAATGGTTACTAAATGGCCACGCTCTACTAGTAATGGTTACTAAATGGCCACGCTCTACTAGTAATGGTTACTAAATGGCCAAGCTCTATCCTAACTTTTTTATTTCTATTTTCAGTCGCGTTTCTGTTTGAAATCCGCTAAATTCCAATAATTTTATTGTAATGAACTTAATTATTAACGCATTAAACGTCACATTTTGCTTTCTTAAATTGTCGTATTTCCTTAGTTAAGTTTAATTACAAAACTGTAGAAATTACTTCGCATCTCAGCAAAAACTTAACTGAATTGGCGATGTTTTCGAACAAGGGTTTTTTACGCATGTAAATTTTCGAAAATTGGAAAAACATTGGCCGAAAACTCGAAATCAATGAAATTTATCGTTGAATCCTGAAAACTTTAATGTAAAATTCGTCGAGTTTAAATCTAACATTGACAAGAGTAAACCAGTCTATATACTCGGTCAATTGAAGGAACTGGCTTCTTTTTAAGTATCGACAGAAGCCGATGAAACCCTCCTTTGAAGTCTATTACTCCCGGGTCTTGTCTATCCCTCTCTGTATGGGTTAGTTTCAAAAAGCGCGATTCGTACGCCTCCTAACGGTAGATATTTTCGGAGCGGGAGTTCGTCGAGCGAATATCTCTAGCAACCGTGGAGTTCGTCAACCAAACGTCGTCGTTTGTGGAGAGAGAGAATTTCCAATTTTGCGTAGACAGGGGGGTTATGAAGTAGGACCCCTCCGAACTCGTAAAATTGTGAATTTTACCCATACAGAGAGGAGCGCTATATGGAACATTAGAGTAGTAGACTTCAAAGGAGGGTTTCATCTACTTTTGGTATCGACTTGTCTAATAAAAACATTTTAAAATTCGCGTACTTCAACGGAAAATTTCACGGTCACGGGCCGAAGCTGGAGATAAAACTGTAGGCTGATATAATGCAATTCTTTTAAAACTCACCTTGAGTATAGATTTTAAATTTATTGGCAATCATATTTCTATTACGTTACTTATGGTCAAGCGAGTAACTGTTTTTCTTTATAATATATGTATGCTGAAGGGCATAGTTAGTTTTAATACAACAAATATATTTAATAAGAAATAAATTTTCTAGGTCTCCTATAATTTGAAGGCGATAGTCATAAAAAGAAATACGTGTACAAATAAGTTCATAAAACTGTTACAAGCGAAATATTAATCCACCTACTAGTTTTTAAATTAAACTCCTACATTTTAATTGAATTTTCTCTGTCGGTTCTTCGAGCTGATTACCTAAATCCTGCTAATAAACTGATTAGGGTTACTCCGGTCAAGAAGGATCAGATAAGGAGAGGAAATGTGGGGCTGCGTTGAGTTAGAGAGAGAAGAGCCAACCTCTCACTCGGGTGGAAAGGGGGGATAGGAAATTCTCGAGGTAAACTGTTGTCACGTGGTCGCTAGCTAGCGCGTCTCATAAAGGATTCGTTTTACCCACGTGACAACAATTTACCACGAAGCATCTCTACCCCCGTTCTCCCAGAGTGGGAGTTTAAGCCGACGCAGTAGGAGCCGCGCCGTTCCCACTTTTCCTCTCCTTATCTGATCCTTCTTGCTCCGGTGAACTCGTAACGCTGTTACATCCCGATAAAATATTATCTAAATGGACACTAAGATATGAGTTAAATTGAACCATGGGCCAAGAAATGATAAATCAAGGACATGACTCTTGCACCTTCACACGTACAAAAGCTATCATCCTCCCAAAAAAACAGGCCGAAGGGGGGAATGAACTATTAAAAACAAAAAATAAAATAAAATTGGGAGCATGTTTCCGGTTTTTACTAGCGTCATCTAGCGTTGAAAAATGTAAAATATTTGTTTGTAAAATGGCGGATAATAATTCGTTAGGGTAAAGATGTTTGCGATGATTTCAGATTTTTTAGTTTTACCAGAGTTTCTCAAATTCAAATATGTTAAATTAGTACTTACTTCCATGGCATACATTTCCTTTCTTTTTAACAATAATACTTGTTAAATAATTTATAAAAGAAGTTTATTTTCCATGGTTTTTAAACTTTAAACACCGTTGGAAAAGGCTTTCTCTGAGTTCTCTCCCCCTATAAACCCTTCGCACGTGACTATAATGTTTGCTCCTAAATATGACGTATTTCCGTTATTGAATATTTCTCCCCTATGGAGGGCGTTAGTAGTTCGCTGTTTTAGTTGGTAGACGCGTTTTAGAGAAAAGACGTGTCCTTGATTTATCATTTCTTGGCCCATGATTGAACTTAAGTCGGGTTAGATAATTATAAATTAGATCTAGCGTAGATTTCTGTCCATTGAATTTTGGCTAAACCAGAATCGTGTATTGTTTCGTGGGGTTTGTACTAGCCCGAGTTATCTATAAGCTCTTAATTACATTTTACCCAAAATTGTTTTATCCGAGGGGTCCGACATTTACACGAAATCCCGTACGCTTCTCGCGAAATCTTTCATACAAAATCACAATCTTTGAAGAATTCGCGAAATTTCGAAATATCCGACGAAATCTTTGGCGAAATCACGACATCTTTGAAGTAAAATCGCGAAATCTTTGAAGTAAAATCGCGAAATCTTTGAAGTAAAATCGCGAAATCTTTGAAGTAAAATCGCGAAATCTTTGAAGCGAAATCGCGAAATCACGTACACTTTTTTTGGGAATGTCGAACCCATGGCTTTTACCTTTCCTATAGCTGAAAAATATTTATAATAAAATTTAACAAATAAATTTAGGGCGGCAAAGCTTTCAACTTAATCTACAGTTAATTATCAAAGTCGCAAAAGATACTCGCTAAGCCTTAGTCTCGTAACTCTTGCACCCGCGCTATTTCTAACTAACATCTCTTTCGGTTGACGTAATGCCATTTCAACGACGAACTATCGGATATCACAGAAAACATTTCATAATTAACCGCGAATTATTACTAAGACTTCGAAGAGGTTTTAATGATGGTGTTTTAACAGGTAAATCGAATAAAAAAAGCGTGTTTTCAAGTTAAGGTTGTATCGCACCAGAAGCCGATGAAACCCTCCTTTGAAGTCTATTACTCCCTGGTCTTGTCTACCCCTCTCTATATGGGTTATTCTCAAAAGGCGCGATTCGTACGCCTCCTAACGGTAGATGTTTTCGGAGCGGGAGTTCGTCGAGCGAATATCTCTAGCAGACTTGGAGTTCGTCCAAAAACGTCGTCGTTTGTGGAGAGAGAGAATTTCCAATTTTCCGTAGACAGGGGGGATGAAGTAGGACCCCTTCTAATTCTTAAAATTGGGAATTTTACCCATACAGAGAGGAGCGCTATATGGAACATCGGAGTAGTAGACTTCAAAGGAGGGTTTCATCGGCTTCTGATCGCACTGATAAACCTTTAAAATAAATTTACGAAACACTTCTCCTGGAGTTAAAAATAAACTTCTTTCAATATCAATTAATAGGTTAAAAATGTAATAGTGGATTATTCACCTCTATCATCATGAAAAAATCGTGGTTCAATCACGGATCTGTCCTTCCTAACGGAGCCTAATGTTTGATCACCACCACTTTTGACACGAAGCAAATTCTATCCGAATACCGTTGAGCTACAGCTTGTTGAATCATTGTATATTTTTCGCGCAATCAAAATGCCATTATATTATCAAGATGTGAATTACAACTTTGGCTGGCCAAAAAACTCATCAATCTTTCGTTATTGGCGATATTTGACAGCGCCTACTTTTATATACTGTAAGCTTCTTGGAAGAAAAAAACTAGACTAGTCATCACGTAACTTAGCTGCTTCGTCAATCCTGTAAATTACTAGTTACATATTCGACTGATTAAGGTCATCATGAAGTAAGGGGATTATACAGATGGTTTCACTTTCTTTGTTGCGATATATTTCAGGCCCCGAAATAAAAAAATCAAACAAACTGACCGTGGTGAGCGCTGGGCCGTATCTAAACACAGTGACATCATTCATTTGTAACATACCTTAAGCTACGGTGATGTTCACACAATGTAATTGAAATCGTACCTTTTCAACATTCGTGGTATATTTTAATTTTAAATAAATACGCGATTAAATAATGCTTTTTCGTACTAATCATTGAACGTATTTCGTCAAAAAGATTAGGCTTAGCAAATTTAAGTGTAAAACTAATAGAATGTTAACGAGTTTCACCTAGAAGTATTAGTAAATCCAGAAGCCGATGAAACCCTCCTTTGACGTCTACTACTCTAATGTTCCATATAGCGCGCCTCTCTGTATGGGTAAAATTCCCAATTTTACGAGATCGGAGGGGTCCTACTTCATACCCCTCTGTCTACGGAAAATTGGAAATTCTCTCTCTCCACATACGACGACGTTTGGTTGACGAACTTCAAGGTTGCTAGAGATATTCGCTCGACGAACTCCCGCTCCGAAAATATCTACCGTTAGGAGGCGTACGAATCGCGCTTTTTGAAACTAACCCATACAGAGAGGGGTAGACAAGACCCGGGAGTAATAGACTTCAAAGGAGGGTTTCATCGGCTTCTGGTAAATCCTAGCTGTACCATTAAGGAGAACAAAGATTATTTTAACGGATTATTCATTTCGCTAAATTTATCTTCAAAGGATGTAGAAAATGCAATATGATATTATAATTTAATCTTGGGCTTATAAATAATTTTAATTTTTAATATTACTTGTTTTTCATTCAATACCTTGGTCCTCTTCAGACGAGGCGAAATTAGACGGTTTACTCAGATTTAACCCATGTTTAAACAAATTTAACCGAGGTGTATTGATCTGAGAATGCTGTCCTCCCAATGGACCGACAGTTCCGTTCGACAGACTCGAATACCGCCAAACTGATAAAAAAACTAGCCCGAAGGCGCTTTTCCCAATGGACCGAAAACCGCCAAACGGATAAAAGAAACTAGCCCGAAGTCGCTTTTCCCAATGGACCGAAAACCGCTTAAACGAAAAAGGGAACCGGCGTTTTCCCCCATAAATAATATGTATTTTTTATGTATTGTTAGTTAGGTTAGGTTAGGTTAGGTTAGGTTAGGTTAGGTTAGGTTAGGTTAGGTCAATTAATTTGAGGGCGTTTTCGGCAATAATTTGTCTACTAGGGCTATCGACAAATAGGAATACATTTTTTGAACTTTACACTTTTGTGAAATTTCATTTTTTAATAATAGTTTATTAAAAAAATGTTTATTTAACATTTTTAATTCAATCTCGGCAAATATGAGCAAGTTCCAGTCCCAATCGACCGACCGTCCCAATGGACCGACAAAAACCCGCACTTCGTGCGGGTTTTTGTCGGTCCATTGGGAAGGTCGGTCGATTGGGACTGTCGGTCCAATGGGCCGGCAGCCTGAGAATACTTTCTTCGGACGTGGAGGTAATCAGATTTTAGCGAGGTTTATTCAGACTTTTCAGTTTAGTAAACAGCAGTTAAATCTGATTAAACCAGTTAATTACGCTTCGTCTGAAGAGGTTTTGTGTTAGTTTAATTTAAAAATTGATTTCGATGCAAATTCCAATTAAAAAAGCGCATGAATAAATAACCAACGTGTTAAATAATTTTCAAAATTTTCTTAAAACCTAATGATGTCACGCGTGACCCACTTAATAAAATCAACGTAACGCCTGTCTTACACCTACTTTAAAAAATGTTCCTTACATTCACTTTACTACGCGCGTGTCATTGTTAGATATAAGAAAATGTAAATTTTTTAACATGTTGAATTTTTATTCACTTGATTTTGAAATTTCAATTTGGAGCGAGATATATTTTGAAAATGAAGTAACACTATAACGATCGAAAGAAGGGCCTCGGAATGAAGTTTGCTTTTTCATTAAAAACCATGTCGTTTTCTAAGAAATAATGTCTCGGGGTTCTATTAAGCCTCGTTCATACATAGGCCTAAATGCGCTTCGTTGCGCTTCGATTTCTATAACTGATTATGAAACCAACGTGAGAAATCAGTTCGTGTTGGTTCGGGAAGCAGCATAGCCAAGTCGCTTCGGTTCAATCCGCCAAGAAAATAACGAGGCGGGGAGACAAATTTGCTGATAAATCTTAAAATATCGCGATTAAAATTATACTTTCTGTCAAATATTATTAACCAACGAGTTACAAACACGATTTACTAATTAGTTTGAGATAACTATTTAAAAATTTTAAATTCTGGGCATTTTTGAAAACGACGCTAAGCCTTGGCTTAGGTCGAACTGGGGCGAACGGCCGCGAACCGTCTTGTCAGCGTGTGAACCAGGGAAAACGGAAAACGCTTCGAACTGGTTTTGGAACCGATTTTGCCTTCAAGTGTGAACGAGGCTTTAGTCTACGGTAAATCGTCTACAATTTGCATAAATTTACGAGTAATATTTTTACATTAGCCCTGATATCCAAATCATTCTTTATTTGAGAAAATGACAATAAAATGCGTATAAATCGCGTTGTTAAGAGCCGTTTAAATCAGATTGTTTGTTAATTACAAGTTATTCTCCATACTCGAAGGAATAAGGAGCCCCTCTCGAGCATTTCACGGGGCACACCTTAAACCGTATCTGTAGAGATGAGGGCAGACTTGTTAGATGCTTACTGGTTATTCATATAATTAAAGGTCAAGTCTTTCACTGTTAAAAAAATGTTTTATAAACATGAAGTATTCCTCTTATCTTTGATTGGAACAGGTAGATGCACCATATGATGAGAAACAATATCGCGCGATCAGGGTAATTAATTTATTTTCATCGTTGATCCCACTTTACTAGCGCGATAGATAAAGTGAGATTAGTTTCCGGCCATATCTGCCGCCTCAGAGGAATATTGTGTAAGCTCACTCACGTTTCATGTTCATTATTTCGTCATTCGCATCGACGAACGTCACGAAGAAGCGTGAAATAACAGCGAAGGGAAGGTTCGTGTAACGTTATAACTACGGTCGCCCAAACATCTCCCGTTGCTGCCGGTGATGCGTTACTGCGCATTTTACTCGCGCATCCAACTGATGATAGGTGATTTTATGTCCGTATTTTAAGGCTTTTAGCTACGGTACTACTTATTTTAGATTTATTCAGTTTTTTTGTTTGGACTAAGGCTTAGCAGGTGTTATCGTGCACGACCCGTGACTTCGTAAGTTGTGACGACCGTAATTGTCAAGCGTATTTTAAACCAAGTAATGAATAATTAGCCATGGTTGGGAAAAACTGTAGTTACAGTGGTTGCAAAAATGACTCCAGGTTTAGCTATCAAGAATATATGGAAAAAACATGGAAAAAATGTATAACGAATCACTTAATGTTACATTGAACAAAACGTCAATGAAGCAATCAGAAAAACTGATAATGAAACATTAAGCAAAACTCGCAAAACAATGTAACATTGAGGAAAACTAACAAGGGAAAAAATTGCTATATTTTTAATAACACGGATCAACAGTTACGAAGAACCATCAAGCAATTAACACTTATTATAAAACATATAGTTAACAAACCTAATAATGTAGCATTGAGCAAAAACTTATGAAATAAAGCAACGTTTATGAAACAGCCACTTATATAAAACAGGAGCATTTATTAAACAGAGTAGCGCTTAAATAAAACTTTGAGTAAAATTTTTAATTAAACATCGGGCAAAACTTCCATCGAAAAAACTACCAAGTCCGTAACTTGTAAGGGCAGAAACTTGAGCCTCGTTCATTAAATGCGCTTCGTTGCGCTTCGATTTCTATAACTGGTTATGAAACCAACGTGAGAAATCAGTTCGTGTTGGTTCGGGAAGCAATTTGATCAAGTCGCTTCCGTTCAATCCGCCAAGAAAATAACGAGGCGGGGAGACAAATTTGCTGATAAATCTTAAAATAACGCGATTAAAATTATAGTTCCTGTCATAAATTATTAACCAACGAGTTACAAACACGATTTACTAATTAGTTTGAGATAACTATTTAAAAAGTTTAAATTCTGGGCATTTTTTAAAACGACGCTAAGCCTTGGCTTAAGTCGAACCGGAGCGAACGGCCGCGAACCGTCTTGTCAGCGTGTGAACCAGGGAAAACGGAAAACGTTTCGTACTGGTTTTGGAACCGATTTTGCCCTCAAGTATGAACGAGGCTTTGGATTTGCTCTAGAAGCTTCCATTTTTGCTTTTATATAAAAATGATCTTAATAATTAGTTTAGAATTATAGGTTTCGCATTTTCTCCTCGGTAACATTTATTATTTATCATTGCCTATTAACGAATGGGTAAATACTAGTTTCTGTTTGGCCGTTAGTAGAAATAATTCGAATAATAAAAATAAATTTCGGAATTTAAGTGAGATTTTATCTTTGAGAAATGTATTGTTTTTCTCAATTGTATGATCCCCTTTCCCGTGGTATTGAATGAAGCGCCGACCGGGCTCATTTGAAATCCGCCTCTAATTCCTCAATTTCACGCTTTTTCAAGGGTGGTGAACGAAACAAAAGAAACGGAGGGAGCGACGAGGTCAGCAATATAATCTCGTTCAGTCACCTATATACAAGATTTGTAAAATAGTATCCGCATTATAGACCCCGTTTATTATCCATGTCCATCAAGACGGGATAGAGCTTGGCTACTATAATGATTGGGCGTCTTTGGCGTTAATTCGACACGCTTACCAATTTCTCGGTTAGTTTATACGCCACATATACGTACTTATAGTTCCCTTGGTATTTTTCTACCACTTTTAAATCTAAGAGTAATTAAATCAACAATTCGCTAGAGCCGCGGCTATTTTAGTATGAAATATATGAATTTTAGAAGCGAATTATAGGAAAATAAAGGAGAAATAATACTAAAATTATAGGTAAATAAGAAATAACAAGGTTGAAATTCCAATCAATCTTCTCTGAACATCATTCCAATTAAACCGAAGTTAGTTAGGTTGGTTGGGTTGGGTTAGGTTACCAAAACTAATAAAGAGAATAGTTCTTAACGTTGGGTTGGGTTGAGGTTGGGTTAGTTAGGGTTGGATTGGTTAGGGTTAGGTTAAGTGAGGCTACCAAAACTAATAAAGAAAATTGTTCTTAAGATTGGGTTGTGTTGAGGTTGGGTTAGGTAGGGTTGGATTGGTTTGGGTTAGTTAAATGAGGTCACCACAACTAATAAAGAAAATTGTTCTTTAGATTGGGTTGGGTTAGTTAAATGAGGTCACCACAACTAATAAAGAAAATTGTTCTTTAGATTGGGTTGGGTTAGGTTGGGTTAGGTAGGGTTCGATTGGTTTTGGTTAGGTTAAGTGAGGTTACCAAAACTAATAAAGAAAATTGTTCTTAAGATTGGGTTGGGTTAGGTTGGGTTAGGTAGGGTAGGGTTGGATTGGTTTGGGTTAGGTTAAGTGAGGTTACCAAAACTAATAAAGAAAATTGTTCTTAAGATTGGGTTGGGTTAGGTTGGGTTAGGTAGATTGAACTTATAAAGTAAATTTGTTAGTTACATCAAGAAGTGCGTGCAGAAATAATTAAAAGGGACGAAGGAACCGATCAAGAGGAAATTGTTCGCGAAGGCATATGCCTTGGGAGTGGATTGGACGAAATAAATATTTGGCAAAATTGAAATTAGCCGAAATGCGATTTGGCGCGATGGGAATTAAGGGAAATGGATAGTACGCGAAATGGGAATTGCGTTATATGGGATTGGACGAAATAGTATTGTGCCTAATGAATTGGGCTGATGGGAATTGGGCCAATTGAGATTGGGCGAAAAGGGAATTGGGCCAAATTTTTTGGGAGAACCTACTTTCTATTAACACGAATTCAATGGATATACATTATCTGCTTTTTAACAAATAAAATCTTTGTTTATAATTTTAAAAGCAATTATTAAAAGCTCGGCTATAAGCTTCTGTTTTAACCCTTTTGTAACCCATTCACGCCCCTTTTTCTCTATTACTTCATAAACCTTATCAATCATTGTTACTTGAATCTTTTTTTAGCCATGAGAAACACTCGTACACACGAAAAGCCTTCTCAATATATTAACTTGAATTCAGTTGACGGTCGGACACTCGAAATCTCAGTTTTAAATCCGAAGAATTTGTGCCGCGTGTATATGGGAAAGAACATAACGTTTTCTGATAAAATTCGATGCCAAGGAAAGATATAAACACGTCCATGTTTATATTAATAACGGATGATAATGGTTCGATCCGACTCCAAGCGCTAAATATTTCGCTTTCGTATTTGAAATTTATTAATTTCTAATGTAATACAATTAGTTGAGCGTGGGCCAAGTCAGCGCGCGACTTATATATCCTATTTATGTAGGATACTGGTATATACAAATAAACAGAAGCCGATGAAACTCTCCTTTGAAGTCTACTACTCCAATGTTCCATATAGCGTTCCTCTCTGTATGGGTAAAATTCCCAATTTTACGAGTTAGAAGGGGTCCTACTTCATCCCCCCGGTCTACGGAAAATTGGAAATTCTCTCTCTCCACAAACGACGACGTTTTTGGACGAACTCCAAGGCTGCTAGAGATATTCGCTCGACGAACTCCCGCTCCGAAAACATCTACCGTTATACCCTTTTCAGATGAGGCGTAACTAGCCGGTTTAATCAGATTTAACCATGGTTTATTCAAACTAAACCGAGGTTCATTGAACTGAAAAGGCTATGTAAACCTCGGTTAAATCGGATTAAACCAAGGCTAATTAAGCCTCGTCTGAAGAGGGTATTAGGAGGCGTACGAATCGCGCCTTTTGAGAATAACCCATACAGAGAGGGGTAGACAAGACCCGGGAGTAATAGACTTCAAAGGAGGGTTTCATCGGCTTCTGAAATGAAATATTCGGGATCTCTCGATTGCTTATGGTATATCCTTAGGAAACTGTCGGTTACCGTCGGTGTAAAGTGTAAAAATACATGAAAATATAAGTGTAATAAATGTTCGGCTGTCTGGCTTGTCAGCGCCTCTCGAAAGGCCTATTGACCTTTTTCTCCCTGTGGCTCCTGGTTTTTCTACTATTTTTAAAAAAACGAGCGATTTTTTGTTTCTCGGGGTACGGTGGGGAGTCAATGTTTGGTGTGAGAAAAAAACCGTCAGGCTACAATAATCTTTTTTCTATTATTGGAAATGTTACGTTCTTTTTTTCGACTCCGCTATTCATACGACGCGCCGAGAAAAAGCTCTTGTTCCGAGGTTTGCCCAAAAAGGGCGAAATTTCAACTGCGACAAAGAATACGGCGCTTGATCCTGAGCTTAATCGGCTGTGTCCGAAAAGCTAAAGAGAGCAAAGATGCCGCGCGAGTCCCTTCCTTTTGTTGACGCCATTCCCCCTTTAATATCCACGGTTCAACGTTCATTCCTATTCCTCCTTATATCTAGGCTTCCCGACTAAATAACCAAAATTCAAACGCTCGCTTTTCGGTTTGTGAACCCGTTTTGCTATAAATTATATTCGTAAATACACGTAGCTTATATTAAAGGGAGAATAAAAGGCCGAAACAACCTATTTTTAATTGATTAAGAATGCTAAAATAATGAGAAAAACAATAATATAACTCACCAAAAATATTTCGTTATTTTATAATCAATTTCCAAAGTTCCGACGCTAAGCCTTGGCTGCCTAGCTCGGTGAAGTAGGCGGGCACGACCCGTATTTTTTTAATATTCGCGGCTGCTCTTGTCGCCAATCACGAGCGAGTACGCATATTTTAAAAATACGCGTACTCGCTCGTGATTGGCGACTAGATCAGACGGGAGTATTAAAACAAATACGGCTCGTGCTCGGCTAGTTCGCCGAGCTAGGCAGCCAAGGCTTAGCATCTGCAAGTTTCGGAACTTTGGATATTGATTATAAAATAAGGAAATATTTTTGGTGAGTTATATTATTGTTTTTCTCATTATTTTAGCATTCTTAATCGATTAAAAATAGCTTGTTTTGGCCTTTCATTCTCCTTGGAATGTTGAGGATTATTATTAGAGCAAATCGTAAATCTGGAAGCGCAATTATATACTACCAGTTCGCTTTAAAAATATATAATATTTATCATTCGAATTAATTTATAGTAAAAAGATTTTTAGAATCTGTTTTTATCATCCCAAATTGGCCTTCTTATATCCTATTGCAAATTACACGTTTTTACATTTAGATTACTAGGACTTTTAATAATGGGCGCCAATATTAATAGAAAAATATGAATATCAAAACCTGGCTTTTATGGGGGTCCTATAACTGCAAACAGTATAGGCAAAAGTGCCATTTATTTACTTAAAGTATGGTTATCATCCACATGTAAGGGGTTTTGTTAGTTTCTGCTTTTTTCATTGATGGCCGTTAGAGTACGCTTATGAAAGGCAAGTTTTTGATTCATACGCATATATTAAGAAATATAGTAATATATTCAGATAAAGAAAATATTTTTTTGTAATTTCTCGATACGTTGGTCCTAATTTCATACCTATGGGATATATTATATTAATTTATTTTGAATCTCAATTGAAACTAAATAGAAATAATTTTAGTTTACACCGATCAATTAGGAGATGCGCTTAATTTATCCACGAATATTCGTTCGTATTACGGGTAATTGTATATTGAACTATTCGAAAGTAACGTATATGTAAATATAATTTTAAAAATAATTGCATTTAATTTAAAAATCCTTTTCTTAAACATTGAAACCACGCAGTTGAAATTACAATTTTATTTACAGCGAAAATTTCATTTTGTAACACGCAAAATAACCCGTTTTTTTTTGTGTCGAAATATTTGTCATTTCCAGCGCAGATATAAGCCCTTTTTTTTAAATAACCTTAAAGCTTCGATGGTATAGTGAATTCTTCGTTAGGACTAAGGTTTAAATATAACTACGATAGAGTTACGAATATCCTCCGTCTTCTGATAAACTTGAAATTGATATTTTTCCAATGAAGTTGTTGTACGTCCACGAAGTCAAACCCCGTTCGGTTCCTCATTGATGATGGACGCCCAACTGACAAGAAAAATTTTCCGCAATAAAAATTAATGTACGTTTTACAAAAGACTTTGGCGACGTTTCGAGTATAGCTAGGTATATATTTCGAAGGATAAAAAACATTTCCGGTGTTAACATATCAACGCTCAACGTTAGAGATGAAATTTATTATTTTCTCCTTTGAAATTCTCGACTAGCTTCTTGAAGAATAGGAATTAATGAATGCTCTGGTTTTTAGAAAACTGCAATGGAGTTTTCCTTGATACGATATATGTTAGCCGTCGCTGCGGGCAAATATACTTTTTGTACATCGACTTTCCTATAAGAGCAAAAACATGGTAACGCTATTATTTTGCTTGTTCTTATTGTCGTTACACATAATTTTAGACAATTTAATAGGGAACATATTTCTCCTCAAGTGGTAGGCGGATCAGATTAATGTTAAAGGGAGACTGCAACCTAATTACAAGTGATTTTTTTTTTTATCGATTCCTTATCGTTTAAATAGGCCTAATCCACCGATAAAAAGTTTGCAATACAAATATTAAACTAGAAATAAATTTAAAACTTACCCTGAAAATAGGCTTAGCGGGATTCATGGAGATCCTGAATCGCGTCCGTGTAAGGTCTAGCGACCAATGAGCGAAGGCCCGTCGTTCGCGCGAGATCTCCACGAGACTTACGTCGCGTCCGATTGGTCGCTAGACCTTACACGCGAGGAAATCAGGAGCTCCATGAATCCCACTAAGCCTATTTTCAGGGTAAGTTTTAAATTTATTTCTAGTTTAATATTTGTTTGTAAATTTTTTAAATAGTGGATTAGGCCTATTTAAACAATAAGGAATCGATAAAAAATCACTTGTTGTTAGGTTGCATCCTCCCTTTAATCGATTACTTTCGAAAGTAATCGCCAAGATTCGGTAATCGAACCACGCAAATTACATTGCCGTTTACTTTCATGATTACTCGCTCGCGCCAAGTTGTGGCGTAACTTAAACCTCTATTTTTTCCATATTTAGATGCTGCATTAAACTAGAAAGAAATCTTAAAACGTAATCGTTGAAAGTAATCGGATAATAATTAATTAGTAATTGAACCTTTCCAAGTAATCCGATTCGACCAGCACTAAAATTATACCAAAATACTCCGAGTTTTTTCTGTTTGATGACGTCACAGGATTGTCACTCGTCATAAATCAGAATCAGGATCTTTTCTTACTGATTTTATTTCATATCCAGTCCTTAATTCGAAAGCGAGACCCTTGAAATTTTTTCAAGATCTGTGGGGTCGATTTTTGGAAATAAGCCATAAGTTTGTGACAAAACCGAGACGTGTAACTTTTACAAGTGTTTTCATTTCAAAGTAAAATTGTGATAGTTTGGTGGAGACGTACAGTCTCTCGTTGATAGTGTAAAAAGGTCTACCCCCATTTGGCCCAATTTTATCTCGCCCAATTTCATTTCACCTAATTCCCGTTTCGCCCAATCTCATTTCACCTAATTCCTATTTTGCCCAATCTCATTTCACCGAATTCCCGTTTGGCCCAATCCTATTTAGCCCAATGCCGTATCACCAAATTCCCATTTCGACCATTTCTCATTTCGCCCAATCCACTCCTGAGCTTAATCTGTCTCCTCGGGTTTCGGCATTAGTTGGATGTGTTTTGACATCTGTAGAGACTTCCTCGGGCCCGTTTAATTATTTCTGCACGTACTTTTTGATGTATCTAAAGAACCATTTACTTTATTTGATAACCTAACCTAACCTAACCTAACCTAATAAATTTAGTTTGTTCGAATTGTGAATCGATAATTTGGGGCCAAATAATAAGTTTGGGCGAAGTAGGATTTGGCGAAATGGGAATAGATAATTTTGGGCAAAAAATGCCTTGGGCGAAATGGGAATAGATAATTTTGGGCGTCAAATGCCTTGGGCGAAATGGGAATAGTTAACTTTGGGCAAAAAATGCCTTGGGCGAAATGGGAATAGATAATTTTCGGCAAAAAATGGCTTGGGCGAAATGGGAATAGATAATTTTGGGCAAAAAATGCCTTGGGCGAAATGGGAATAGATAAATTTGGGCAAAAAATGCCTTGGGCGAAATGGGAATAGTTAATTTTGGGCGTCAAATGCCTTGGGCGAAATGGGAATAGATAATTTTGGGCGTCAAATGCCTTGGGCGAAATGGGAATAGATAATTTTGGGCGTCAAATGCCTTGGGCGAAATGGGAATAGATAATTTTGGGCGTCAAATGCCTTGGGCGAAATGGGAATAGATAATTTTGGGCAAAAAATGCCTTGGGCGAAATGGGAATAGATAATTTTGGGCAAAAAATGCCTTGGGCGAAATGGGAATAGATAATTTTGGGCAAAATATGCCTTGGGCGAAATGGGAATAGATAATTTTGCGCGAAATATTTGGGCGAAATGGGTACATACCTGTAAGGTCCCTGTTAACTATGGACAGATATCATAACAGATAAGGATAAATAAGAGAACCTGAATAGAGAATAAGAAAGGTGTCCGTTTTCAATAGTTCTAGCTCTAGATAAACTAGGCAAGCTATTTTTAATTAAGACTGTTTTAATATTTCGCAAATGAGTTAATCTGGGAAAACATAATTTTGAACTTAACTTTTAAAGCTTACGGTTTGACATTCTCTATCACTGCTGAATGTGGAAAATGTCAGTTGCCCATTTAAGCGAAACTTTCGCTAAGGTTTTATGATCAATATATATAATTAGCAAGGTCTTTCAATCAAGAATGCTAAAATGTACACGGAAAGTTTTAAATACAATATGTTAAACTTAATTACAAACTCCGCTTGAATTTTTATTTCAAATACGTACTGATATTTTTTAGTGGAGCTCAGCATTTTCATTTCAAATGTCGATTAAGATTAACAAGGTATAAATTAATTATTATATGATTTAGTTTGCAATGTTTAACAAAGAAAAAATTGAACAAAGTAAGTGAAATTTCAGTGTATGCCACAAAACCAATAAGTAATTAGTATAAAAATGCCGTTTATGTGGTAATATTTTAAATAGTTAGTTATTAGGCTTGTTTTTAGCATACAATATCAAATAATAGCAACTTGTTACGTTACTTCACGCTTCCTTTAAGAGATCTATAAACTCAATTTTTAGAGATATGGTATTTTTTCCATGGACGTTTGGGGTTGTATAAATACCGCGTAACGGAATAAAGATATTTCAAAAAATATAAATAGTCAACCCTTACAATCACGACTCCTGACTCCCCAATTGAAAAAATGTCTATGATTTTTTGCGCACTTTTTACGAGTTACAATACCGAGTAAGTTCATTATTTTCTACGGATCGCTGCTTTCGGTGAAAAAAAAAAATTGAGACCCGCTTAAAAAATCAGAATGAAAAGAGACCAGACCAGCTGCCACTTTTTCCCCCCTTGTCGTGAATGAGAAAGAGAGATCGACTTTTTTGAGTAAAAAAAAAAAGTTTCCACCACCGAGACGCATTCTAAGGTACTTGGGCAAAAAAAAAAGCAAGAGGGTTTCCTCTGCTCCACGAGCCAAATAACAAGTTGAACAACTAGTAATAAAGATAATCTTGGATATGAATAGTTTCGGCATTTATAACAATAATCATTAGCTTAACAGAAATCAAATTTAATAAGGCATTTAGAAATTTGGTTAAGAGCGAAATGAAAAGTTTTGTGTTTTGTGAAACAATACAAAATTGAAATTTGTCTATTAAAAATATTTTAATTTTTATTCGCTAATTAGAAAGTGAAAGATAGGGAGTAAAAACACGTGAATTGACGTCAATAAGCCTAAATACGGCATAATTCTAACTTTGGGACTGAGATTTCCACGATTTTCTAAATGTAGCGACATCTCTGATCTTTATTTGTAAACTACTGAAAAAAGTTCAACTAGCGCGTAATCCATTATAAACAATCATTACATACTTCATTTGCGTCATTATTAATTATTATTCAAACAAATATAAATCGGACGGAAATAGATACGAAAGGGAACGCTTGATTGGGTGATTTTTTTTACCAAATACGCCAAACAGTAATCTCTCGTACGTTTTATCTAAACGGCGTCAACGGTTTTCAAAACAAACATAATAATATATTCATTGATAATTCCAACATGAAAAGTACGCGGTAAAATATAAAATTCCCCTGCATTATTTAATACGAGATGGCACTAGTAAAGCCTAAGACTTTTTCCAAAAATTGGTCATGTGACCCTCAGTCTATCCTTCCCAATTTACTGGTGGCTGCCAGCTTAGTTTATCTGTTTTTTAGGTGTATTATCTTCCATTTAACCATTAAATAATTAATTTATGAAATAGATAAGTTCTTCTCTGGGATTGCTTATGGAGCCTGGGGCTAGCTGTTAGGAATAGGTTGAGGGAGGGGCTTGCGCGTAAACATCATTTATTGACGTCAACATACTGGAAATTTCTTATTAGCCATGGCTTAAGGTCAGAAGCCGATTAAACCCTCCTTTGAAGTCTACTACTCTAATGTTCCATATAGCGCTCCTCTCTGTATGGGTAAAATTCCCGATTTTACGAGATCGGAGGGGTCCTACTTCATACCCCCTGTCTACGGAAAATTGGAAATTCTCTCTCTCCACAAACGACGACGTTTTTTTGACGAACTCCAAGGCTGCTAGAGATATTCACTCGACGAACTCCCGCTCCGAAAATATCTGCCGTTAGGTGGCGTACGAATCGCGCTTTTTGAAACTAGCCCATACAGAGAGGGGTAGACAAGACCCGGGAGTAATAGACTTCAAAGGAGGGTTTCATCGGCTTCTGTTAAGGTTAAGAAAGCCAAATTGAGAGAAATACTTGAATGTTTTTAGCGAGGCCTGTTTGATGTTTGTTTAGTTTTTTAAATTATGTTTGAAGAAAATAAAACAATAAAACTAAGCTTTTAGATTTAAATTTGATTTATTATTTTTGCCGAAAAGCTCTTTCCGAAAATTTTTTAGAATCAGTTGCCATTTTGGGATAAAAACGGATTCGAGAATTACCTATATTATATACCTTATTTAGGATGATAACTCATATATTTTACGGAAACGGATAATAGTTTAATATAATTCAGTAGATCTATCCAATTCCAGTACTAATTTTGTTCCGTAACTTTTCTTTGAAAACAGTTCTATATGGAAATTTTATTTCGGCAAAGTAGCCAGGTTGAATTTTAGTATATAAAAAACCCTGAAAACCTAAATATTCCAGCGGTTTTAAAAAGTAGCGTAGAAGTGCGTGAAAATAGCAGTCGTCTAGCCGTAACGCCGATACTACGCGCGGTGTCCGTATCACGGAGTATCGGGCCGGGTTAAGGCTGGTTTTCATTAGCCAAAAACGCGACGGAATAGTCCAGGTCGATTTGCCGGAAATGGGTCCTTGTCTCATAGCCGCGCCGCCATCTTTTTGTAGTAACAGGCTGCCAGACTATTTCTAATTTTATTTCCCACAAACCAAATTCAAGTTGTTAGTCCAACGCTTCCTATATGATAAAGTATAGGAGGCGTTGGTTAGTCTGTAGCTATTTTCACACTACAAAAAGATGGCGGACGATCACGTGACAAAACGTTTTCCCCGCCAAAATTTTCGCGATGTTCTCTAGACTTCCGGTTTTGGAAATCGACCAGGACTATTGGGCCAACGCCGCGTTTTTTCAGAGGTAACTTTCTGCAAATTCTCGCGTTTTTCAGCCACCTTGCACGGAATTAAGTTTCTATTTTCCGTATTTTTAGCGGAAAAGGAAAGCGTTGACCAATAGGAACGCGTGAGGTCGTGATGTCGTAGGCATCTCACGTGATCCTAGTGGTTCCAATGGGGTTTCCTGTTGCCTCGTGTCGCCTTTTTAGCCAAAGTTTTAGTTTTATTTAATTGAAATTAATGGCGAAACGATTGAACCTAGAGACTTTTGTAGAAGACGTCATTATTCATAGATTTTTAAATTCGAAGTTGTTTTCGCTATAGTTAAATATTAAATTAAAATAAACCGAAGAAAAATCCTCAAACGACACTTCGTTGTTCGCCATTTTGATTATTGAGGCTAGACTCGGTTTTTGCATCCGATTTTCTCTCTATCGCCACTAGCGGAAGGCGGGAGCTATTTTACGCACAAAGTGAAAACGGTTGTCTCGCTGATTTTTCCGTCAAGATCTACAGATTATTATTATTTTTTTCCGATTCCGTGAAATATAGGCTAGTGAAAACCAAGCTTTAGGCGTATATTCGTAATGTTTGCACGCGTAGAAAAATCACAGGGTAAACCAAAGGTTTCCATGGCGTGTTACTGCGGCCTTAAACGGCATCCCTACCGCCGCGGGTCTTCGTGATCAAAACTCATCTCCCATATTTCATCACTTCTTTATCTAGTTCATTTTCTAAGGTTAAAATATGTGTCTGGGAGTTGTTACTATGTAACAAAATGCTTAGTTTAGTCTCTCTTCCAAATGATGGACGGTAGACATTCGTCAAGAAGAGAAGTGGTTTAAAAGAAGGCGGCTTTTTAGGGATATCTTTCGTGTTTAAAAAATATTGCGTGAAATAAGCCAGTTTCGAGCCTTATCAGAATATAAAACGAGTTCCATTTGAAGTAAAACAAGGTTGAAGGTGGGTGGCTTAAAAATACGACGATAGTTAATAACGAGGTTCCCAGAAATAGCCATAAACTATACTTGGCCTATATTGTTCTATTCCTCATCGGATTGAGAGTGCCGCTTCTTTATCTTTGCAGAAGCCGATGAAACCCTCCTTTGAAGTCTACTACTCTAATGTTCCATATAGCGCTCCTCTCTGTATGGGTAAAATTCACAATTTTACGAGATTGGAGGGGTCCTACTTCATACCCCCTGTCTACGGAAAATTGGAAATTCTCTCTCTCCACAAACGACGACGTTTGGTTGACGAACTCCAAGGCTGCTAGAGATATTCGCTCGACGAACTCCCGCTCCGAAAATATCTACCGTTAGGAGGCGTACGAATTGCGCTTTTTGAAACTAACCCATACAGAGAGGGGTAGACAAGACCAGGGAGTAATAGACTTCAAAGGAGGGTTTCATCGGCTTCTGATCTTTGTAATTGTTTACTTTAAAGAGAGGATGAAGAGCAAAATAAAGATTTTTGGTCATCAATTAAAAGTTAAGACTCGTTCGGGAAATGTCTATGAATTGTGCAAAAAATATAAAACTATTCAGATTTTTACATTTAATAAAAAGGATTACCTACGACTACTCATTACCTTTGGCTTGATAAAATCTCCGCGACTCGCGCTGTTTTAGTCGGAGGTTTTTTCTTTAAAGGCCTAGGATTACTTCTGCCTGTCACCCTGGAAACAAACTCACCCTCCAGGCTTTCTCTTGCCTTGCTACCCACAGGGTAAGCTAAAAAGGTGAGACCACTTCCGGTGAAACAGGCAGGTTACAGGCAGAAGAAATCCTAGGCCTTTAAATTAAATTCTAAAATCGGAATTTCTCGACAGTTTTACTGAGCAAACGTATATTATTTTATCAGTTCCCTCTTCATCCTTCCTTTAAGCGATAGTACCACGAAATGGTCACGATTTTTAATAGTTGCTATCATAAAAGAGGAGGATCTTACTTAGGAAATGTTGCCGTCGACGTCATCAGCTAAGTCATAGCTTGTAAAGCTCATAGCGCTCGTGAGCACCGAGCATTTATTAAGCTTATTTTTTCAAGGTCTGGTCTCTCCAGAGTGACTTCTCAGGCGTCTGTCCCCTTATAGTGTTTTATGAAACAGGAAATAACTGCCCTGTATAAGCTTAACACCACGTGATTTCGTGACTAAAGGGCCTTTCACACCAGCCAATTTTTAGCTCCAACTAGTTGCTCCGTGTGAATAAAAATTGGTGGAGTTGGCAAAATTAAAGTTGTCCTGAAAAAATTGGGTTGCTGACCCAATTTCATGGCAACTTGTCGCGCCAACTTTAAGAGTTTGATCAATCAGAGACCTCTCCGTCACGTGATAGGGTCATAAAAATAATCCCGGTCTTCTGGTAGCCATTTTCTTTTTGATTGGGCTGGTTGGTGGACATATCGTTTTAATTCTAAATTGAAGGTACGTTAACACATAAAAGTGTGAAATTAAACTTCTATTTATCCTCAAGTGCAATTAAATAAACGATAACTATGTCGCGAAACCCAGGAGTCTGACCTCTCTTGAGTCTCTCTAGTTCTTCACTCGATATCTGCTAGGTGGCGCCCGCGCATAATTTTTAAAAATAAGCCGCAAAAATTCGGCCGCGATTATTTAAAAAGTACCAAAAAAAAAAAAAAAAAAAGACAGGGAGTGGCGAAAATTATAACATCACATTAACCCTTAATGAATGGCTGTTCATAAAAATTGAAGGAAAATTTTTATACATTTTTTTAAGTGTGTGAACGGTGGAGTTGGACCAACTAATTGCTCCGATTAGTTGTACCAACTAGTTGGAGCTAAAGATTGGCTAGTGTGAAAGGCCCTTTAGTTAGCAACATTCGAACAAGATGTTTCATTGCATACAAGGACAATGATTTGATTGTCTGACAAATGTTCGCTATGGAAAAATTATTTTGGGATTCATGACTAAAACAAATATATATTTCCCTTGAAAATAACCGAACTATTTCACGAATTTCGGTTAAACAACTAATTCGTGATATACTTCAATAATTCAAGTTTTAAATAATGTTTACCTTCCATTTTTGCAGGGTTTATTTTTTTCTGTATGAAGTTGTCTAACACACAATAATTTCTGAATTAACCCCCTGACTTTTCCCCTAAAAACCCAACGTTGTTGTGATTAGGAAAACATTTGACAAAAATTAATCAATTTTTTTTTTTTAAAACATCTTTGGAGATGGAAAGACCTTGAACCTATTACAAATTATATAACCGTTATTTAACCGCGTTAGTGAATATATATATATTTTTTTCCAAATTACTGTCAAAGTCGCTCGTAAATTCGTAGAAAGACGTCTTGCTGTACGCTATTTCATTCAATAATGCGGGTGCAAGGTTAACTTTTTGTAAGCAGCGCGTGTCTGCCACGCGGTTAAAGGACACGTCAACACCGCGCTTTTTCTCATAGCTTTAAAAACAATAAATGAAGTTTAGTTCACACTTATTCTATAAAATAAATTATTATCGAATGCCTATAAAAAAAAAAACTTTAATTTGCGTTTTGTAGACATTCTACATAACGCGGGATATCTAGCCATTCGGACTCTGTGTTTTCATTTTCTCACCCCAATTAAGAGCAACTGTTTAACTCCTCCCAGAATTTCGTATCAATCCTTGGGCTGTTCATCCCAGCCTCATGAAGAGTTTAGAATATTTCATATTCTTTGATAGAAAATATCGGGGCATTAGGATTAATACAGCCTTCAACAGTGGTATAATAATTGGATATCTTACGTCACTGTACGGTTGAAGGCTTTTAGATTCATCCGATTGGTAACTAAAATTCAAAGTTTTAACCAAACTTTTCAAATTAGTTTAAACAACTTAAATTTTTCTAAAAATAATTTGAAAATTCTCGATTATGTTTAGCGTGAAAATAAAGGTTTGCGTCCGCTTGCTCAGTTTTTCATTTGCGCAGTAGCCATTTGCGCGGTTTCCCATTTGCGCATTTCCATTTGCGAGTTTTCCCATTTGCGCATTTCCATTTGCGCGGTTTCCCATTGGCGCATTTCCATTTGCGCGGTTTCCCATTGGCGCATTTCCATTTGCGCGGTTTCCCATTTGCGCATTTCCATTTGCGCGGTTTCCCATTTGCGCATTTCCATTTGCGCGATTTCCCATTTGCGCAATTTCCCATTTGCGCGGTTCCCATTTGCGCAGTTTTCCATTTGCACAGTTTACAATTCGAGCTGTCCACAAGAGGGACAGGCTAGTTCGAGTGATTAACTAACCTAACTTATAATATAACAAGAGGGACAGGCTAGTTCGAGTGATTAACTAACCTAACTTATAATATAACAAGAGGGACAGGCTAGTTCGAGTGATTAACTAACGTAACCTAACCTAATCTGACATAACCTGCAAATGAACAGTGCGTAAAATGAAATGCGCTTGTGGGAACCGCGTAAAAGGGAACTGCGCAATTGGAACCTTACCAAAATAAAAGCCCTTGTTTAATTTACTCGTTTTTACGTTTCCTTAAATTGACGCGAAGTCGTGGGCAGTGAAAGTTATCATGGTGGTACCGTTATATCATGAGGCGCTAGAAATAAGGGGAACCCTTCTGCAGGCCCCTGGGCACCTAAAAACATTGGTGGATAATTAATGTCTTTTAAAAAGTATTTTGAATGTCGTTCTTCGAAACACTCTTTACTACTGTGTATTTTGTATGTCAAGCGACGTAAGAGATATCAGCTTTTTTCGAAGATATCCCACACACACAATACCCCCGGGTGCCCTTATAGCGTCTTATCTTCAGGATGATTACTATTTTCAATTAATTTTTTATTTCTTAAGAAAATATCTGTTTTTAATCTATACGGGTTTGACGAAAAACGTTTTTAAAATAAGAGCTGTCTACGTTGACTGCCAAACCTTGGAGGAACTATAGAGGGGGTAGCCGACAGCCAGTTCTTGAGGGTGGCCAGTCAAGGAGGATCAGAGAAGGAGAGGAAATGTGGGGACGGCGCGGTTCCTACTGCGTCGGCCTAAACTCCCACTCTGGGAGAACGGGGGTAGAGACGTTTCGTGGTAAAATGTTGTCGCGTGGGTAAAACGAATCCTTTATGAGACGCGCTAGCTAGCGACCACGTGACAACAGTTTACCTCGAGAATTTCCTATCCCCCCTTTCCACCCGAGTGGGAGGTTGGCTCTTCTCTCTAACTCAACGCAGCCCCACATTTCCTCTCCTTCTCTGATCCTCCTTGGGCCAGTTAAGCAGTTGCGCTACAATTAAATTTTTGCAAAATTCAATATGGTGCGACTTGGGGGGGGGGGGCGTTTTAAGAATGTGCTTGTTTTGGGTAGTTTTCAAGTTTCCCTTTGTAGGTCCTTAATATTTAAAATCCTACACAATCATAATAAATTAATAAAAAAAACTATTTGCCTCAAAAATGGAAATTTTGTATTATTATTGGAAATTGACTTTGAGTTCCTGTTAAATTATGGAATGCATTTTTTACATTAGTATTTTAATATAACAATAACATGTTAATTGTGATGAAAACAATTTTATTTTAATTATTGAAAGTCATTTATATTTTTCGTATTGACTGATATGAAAATTTTAAAGACTACTTGTCCGAGACACATTTACTGTTTCTAAGAATAACAAGATGGGTAATCTCCATACACCAATGACACTTCATTTTTCGACTTTTCCTTCTTCCACAATTTTTCATTCTTCCACAATTTTTCATTTTTCGACTTTTTATTTTTCGACTTTTTCATTTTTCGACTTTTTCATTTTTCGACTTTTTCATTTTTCGACTTTTTTATTTTTCGACTTTTTATTTTTCGACTTTTTATTTTTCGACTTTTCATTTTTCGACTTTTCATTTTTCGACTTTTCATTTTTCGACTTTTCATTTTTCGACTTTATATTTTTCGACTTTATATTTTTCGACTTTATATTTTTCGACTTTATACTTTTCGACTTTATACTTTTCGACTTTATACTTTTCGACTTTATACTTTTCGACTTTATACTTTTCGACTTTATACTTTTCGACTTTATACTTTTCGACTTTATACTTTTCGACTTTATACTTTTCGACTTTATACTTTTCGACTTTATACTTTTCGACTTTATACTTTTCGACTTTATACTTTTCCACTTTATACTTTTCCACTTTATACTTTTCCACTTTATACTTTTCCACTTTATACTTTTCCACATTATACTTTTCCACTTTATACTTTTCCACTTTATACTTTTCCACTTTATACTTTTCGACTTTATACTTTTCGACTTTATACTTTTCGACTTTATACTTTTCGACTTTATACTTTTCCACTTTATACTTTTCCACTTTATACTTTTCCACTTTATACTTTTCCACTTTATACTTTTCCACTTTATACTTTTCCACTTTATACTTTTCCACTTTATACTTTTCCACTTTATACTTTTCCACTTTATACTTTTCCACTTTATACTTTTCCACTTTATACTTTTCCACTTTATACTTTTCCACTTTATACTTTTCCACTTTATACTTTTCGACTTTATACTTTTCCACTTTATACTTTTCCACTTTATACTTTTCGACTTTATACTTTTCGACTTTATACTTTTCCACTTTATACTTTTCGACTTTATACTTTTCGACTTTATACTTTTCGACTTTATACTTTTCCACTTTATACTTTTCCACTTTATACTTTTCCACTTTATACTTTTCCACTTTATACTTTTCGACTTTATACTTTTCCACTTTATACTTTTCCACTTTATACTTTTCCACTTTATACTTTTCCACTTTATACTTTTCCACTTTATACTTTTCCACTTTATACTTTTCCACTTTATACTTTTCCACTTTATACTTTTCCACTTTATACTTTTCCACTTTATACTTTTCCACTTTATACTTTTCCACTTTATACTTTTCCACTTTATACTTTTCCACTTTATACTTTTCCACTTTATACTTTTCCACTTTATACTTTTCCACTTTATACTTTTCCACTTTATACTTTTCCACTTTATACTTTTCGACTTTATACTTTTCCACTTTACACTTTTCCACTTTACACTTTTCCACTTTATACTTTTCCACTTTATACTTTTCCACTTTATACTTTTCCACTTTATACTTTTCCACTTTATACTTTTCCACTTTATACTTTTCCACTTTATACTTTTCCACTTTATACTTTTCCACTTTATACTTTTCCACTTTATACTTTTCCACTTTATACTTTTCCACTTTATACTTTTCCACTTTATACTTTTCCACTTTATACTTTTCCACTTTATACTTTTCCACTTTATACTTTTCCACTTTATACTTTTCCACTTTATACTTTTCCACTTTATACTTTTCCACTTTATACTTTTCCACTTTATACTTTTCCACTTTATACTTTTCCACTTTATACTTTTCCACTTTATACTTTTCCACTTTATACTTTTCCACTTTATACTTTTCCACTTTATACTTTTCCACTTTATACTTTTCCACTTTATACTTTTCCACTTTATACTTTTCCACTTTATACTTTTCCACTTTATACTTTTCCACTTTATACTTTTCCACTTTATACTTTTCCACTTTATACTTTTCCACTTTATACTTTTCCACTTTATACTTTTCCACTTTATACTTTTCCACTTTATACTTTTCCACTTTATACTTTTCCACTTTATACTTTTCGACTTTATACTTTTCGACTTTATACTTTTCGACTTTATACTTTTCGACTTTATACTTTTCGACTTTATACTTTTCCACTTTATACTTTTCGACTTTATACTTTTCGACTTTATACTTTTCGACTTTATACTTTTCCACTTTATACTTTTCCACTTTATACTTTTCGACTTTATACTTTTCGACTTTATACTTTTCGACTTTATACTTTTCGACTTTATACTTTTCCACTTTATACTTTTCCACTTTATACTTTTCCACTTTATACTTTTCCACTTTATACTTTTCCACTTTATACTTTTCCACTTTATACTTTTCCACTTTATACTTTTCCACTTTATACTTTTCCACTTTATACTTTTCCACTTTATACTTTTCCACTTTATACTTTTCCACTTTATACTTTTCCACTTTATACTTTTCCACTTTATACTTTTCCACTTTATACTTTTCCACTTTATACTTTTCCACTTTATACTTTTCCACTTTATACTTTTCCACTTTATACTTTTCCACTTTATACTTTTCGACTTTATACTTTTCGACTTTATACTTTTCCACTTTATACTTTTCCACTTTATACTTTTCCACTTTATACTTTTCCACTTTATACTTTTCCACTTTATACTTTTCCACTTTATACTTTTCCACTTTATACTTTTCCACTTTATACTTTTCCACTTTATACTTTTCCACTTTATACTTTTCCACTTTATACTTTTCCACTTTATACTTTTCCACTTTATACTTTTCCACTTTATACTTTTCCACTTTATACTTTTCCACTTTATACTTTTCCACTTTATACTTTTCCACTTTATACTTTTCCACTTTATACTTTTCCACTTTATACTTTTCCACTTTATACTTTTCCACTTTATACTTTTCCACTTTATACTTTTCCACTTTATACTTTTCCACTTTATACTTTTCCACTTTATACTTTTCCACTTTATACTTTTCCACTTTATACTTTTCCACTTTATACTTTTCCACTTTATACTTTTCCACTTTATACTTTTCCACTTTATACTTTTCCACTTTATACTTTTCCACTTTATACTTTTCGACTTTATACTTTTCGACTTTATACTTTTCGACTTTATACTTTTCGACTTTATACTTTTCGACTTTATACTTTTCCACTTTATACTTTTCCACTTTATACTTTTCCACTTTATACTTTTCGACTTTATACTTTTCGACTTTATACTTTTCGACTTTATACTTTTCGACTTTATACTTTTCGACTTTATACTTTTCGACTTTATACTTTTCGACTTTATACTTTTCCACTTTATACTTTTCCACTTTATACTTTTCCACTTTATACTTTTCCACTTTATACTTTTCCACTTTATACTTTTCCACATTATACTTTTCCACATTATACTTTTCCACTTTATACTTTTCCACTTTATACTTTTCCACTTTATACTTTTCGACTTTATACTTTTCGACTTTATACTTTTCGACTTTATACTTTTCCACTTTATACTTTTCCACTTTATACTTTTCCACTTTATACTTTTCCACTTTATACTTTTCCACTTTATACTTTTCCACTTTATACTTTTCCACTTTATACTTTTCCACTTTATACTTTTCCACTTTATACTTTTCCACTTTATACTTTTCCACTTTATACTTTTCCACTTTATACTTTTCCACTTTATACTTTTCCACTTTATACTTTTCGACTTTATACTTTTCCACTTTATACTTTTCCACTTTATACTTTTCCACTTTATACTTTTCCACTTTATACTTTTCCACTTTATACTTTTCGACTTTATACTTTTCGACTTTATACTTTTCCACTTTATACTTTTCCACTTTATACTTTTCCACTTTATACTTTTCCACTTTATACTTTTCCACTTTATACTTTTCCACTTTATACTTTTCCACTTTATACTTTTCGACTTTATACTTTTCCACTTTATACTTTTCCACTTTATACTTTTCCACTTTATACTTTTCCACTTTATACTTTTCCACTTTATACTTTTCCACTTTATACTTTTCCACTTTATACTTTTCCACTTTATACTTTTCCACTTTATACTTTTCCACTTTATACTTTTCCACTTTATACTTTTCCACTTTATACTTTTCCACTTTATACTTTTCGACTTTATACTTTTCGACTTTATACTTTTCGACTTTATACTTTTCCACTTTACACTTTTCCACTTTACACTTTTCCACTTTACACTTTTCCACTTTACACTTTTCCACTTTATACTTTTCCACTTTATACTTTTCCACTTTATACTTTTCCACTTTATACTTTTCCACTTTATACTTTTCCACTTTATACTTTTCCACTTTATACTTTTCCACTTTATACTTTTCCACTTTATACTTTTCCACTTTATACTTTTCCACTTTATACTTTTCCACTTTATACTTTTCCACTTTATACTTTTCCACTTTATACTTTTCCACTTTATACTTTTCCACTTTATACTTTTCCACTTTATACTTTTCCACTTTATACTTTTCCACTTTATACTTTTCCACTTTATACTTTTCCACTTTATACTTTTCCACTTTATACTTTTCCACTTTATACTTTTCCACTTTATACTTTTCCACTTTATACTTTTCCACTTTATACTTTTCCACTTTATACTTTTCCACTTTATACTTTTCCACTTTATACTTTTCCACTTTATACTTTTCCACTTTATACTTTTCCACTTTATACTTTTCCACTTTATACTTTTCCACTTTATACTTTTCCACTTTATACTTTTCCACTTTATACTTTTCGACTTTATACTTTTCCACTTTATACTTTTCCACTTTATACTTTTCCACTTTATACTTTTCCACTTTATACTTTTCGACTTTATACTTTTCCACTTTATACTTTTCCACTTTATACTTTTCCACTTTATACTTTTCCACTTTATACTTTTCCACTTTATACTTTTCCACTTTATACTTTTCCACTTTATACTTTTCCACTTTATACTTTTCCACTTTATACTTTTCCACTTTATACTTTTCGACTTTATACTTTTCGACTTTATACTTTTCGACTTTATACTTTTCGACTTTATACTTTTCGACTTTATACTTTTCCACTTTATACTTTTCCACTTTATACTTTTCCACTTTATACTTTTCCACTTTATACTTTTCCACTTTATACTTTTCCACTTTATACTTTTCCACTTTATACTTTTCCACTTTATACTTTTCCACTTTATACTTTTCCACTTTATACTTTTCCACTTTATACTTTTCCACTTTATACTTTTCCACTTTATACTTTTCCACTTTATACTTTTCCACTTTATACTTTTCCACTTTATACTTTTCCACTTTATACTTTTCCACTTTATACTTTTCCACTTTATACTTTTCCACTTTATACTTTTCCACTTTATACTTTTCCACTTTATACTTTTCCACTTTATACTTTTCCACTTTATACTTTTCCACTTTATACTTTTCCACTTTATACTTTTCCACTTTATACTTTTCCACTTTATACTTTTCCACTTTATACTTTTCCACTTTATACTTTTCCACTTTATACTTTTCCACTTTATACTTTTCCACTTTATACTTTTCCACTTTATACTTTTCCACTTTATACTTTTCCACTTTATACTTTTCCACTTTATACTTTTCCACTTTATACTTTTCCACTTTATACTTTTCCACTTTATACTTTTCCACTTTATACTTTTCCACTTTATACTTTTCCACTTTATACTTTTCCACTTTATACTTTTCCACTTTATACTTTTCCACTTTATACTTTTCCACTTTATACTTTTCCACTTTATACTTTTCCACTTTATACTTTTCCACTTTATACTTTTCCACTTTATACTTTTCCACTTTATACTTTTCCACTTTATACTTTTCCACTTTATACTTTTCCACTTTATACTTTTCCACTTTATACTTTTCCACTTTATACTTTTCCACTTTATACTTTTCCACTTTATACTTTTCCACTTTATACTTTTCCACTTTATACTTTTCCACTTTATACTTTTCCACTTTATACTTTTCCACTTTATACTTTTCCACTTTATACTTTTCCACTTTATACTTTTCCACTTTATACTTTTCCACTTTATACTTTTCCACTTTATACTTTTCCACTTTATACTTTTCCACTTTATACTTTTCCACTTTATACTTTTCCACTTTATACTTTTCCACTTTATACTTTTCCACTTTATACTTTTCCACTTTATACTTTTCCACTTTATACTTTTCCACTTTATACTTTTCCACTTTATACTTTTCCACTTTATACTTTTCCACTTTATACTTTTCCACTTTATACTTTTCCACTTTATACTTTTCCACTTTATACTTTTCCACTTTATACTTTTCCACTTTATACTTTTCCACTTTATACTTTTCCACTTTATACTTTTCCACTTTATACTTTTCCACTTTATACTTTTCCACTTTATACTTTTCCACTTTATACTTTTCCACTTTATACTTTTCCACTTTATACTTTTCCACTTTATACTTTTCCACTTTATACTTTTCCACTTTATACTTTTCCACTTTATACTTTTCCACTTTATACTTTTCCACTTTATACTTTTCCACTTTATACTTTTCCACTTTATACTTTTCCACTTTATACTTTTCCACTTTATACTTTTCCACTTTATACTTTTCCACTTTATACTTTTCCACTTTATACTTTTCCACTTTATACTTTTCCACTTTATACTTTTCCACTTTATACTTTTCCACTTTATACTTTTCCACTTTATACTTTTCCACTTTATACTTTTCCACTTTATACTTTTCCACTTTATACTTTTCCACTTTATACTTTTCCACTTTATACTTTTCCACTTTATACTTTTCCACTTTTTACTTTTCCACTTTTTACTTTTCCACTTTTTACTTTTCCACTTTTTGCTTTTCCACTCTTTGCTTTTCCACTTTTTACTTTTCCACTCTTTGCTTTTCCACTTTTTACTTTTCCACTTTTTATTTTTCGACAAGTTTTCATTTTTCGACAAGTTTTCATTTTTCCACTTTTCATTTTTCCACAAGTTTTCATTTTTCCGCTTTTCATTTTTCCACAAGTTTTCATTTTTCCACTTGTCATTTTTCGACTTGTCATTTTTTCACTGCTCATCCTCGTCACCCGCCCTTTATCTCGATCCTCGTTGTTTAATTATTGCACACCTCATCAAACGGTTTGCAAACTTTTATCCAAACTCTGAGCCCCAATGCTATCCATTGATACCGCCTATCTGAAATCACGTATTCGTATAGATTGCTAGGTAATGATTTCGAATAAACTCCATTGCACCAAATGAAGATACTAATCACGTAAGCTGAAGGAATAATCCGAAACCAATCATTTGATAAATAGGTTAAATAATAATAGTATGTTATTATAAAATTGAAAATAAGTTGAAAACTATCTTAAAACGTAATCGCGTGTGCAAAAAGTAAGAAGAAACTAATGACGGTATTTCATGATGTCAAAAAATTAAAACTTCACGAGAGAACTGCCATCGCAATTGACACCCCATTTGAGAGTACACATTCAAATTAATATTTTCAAGTAAATATATTTTCATTTCGTTCATTTCTATACAAATATTAATTGTTTCTTAATTTGAAATTTTGCTGGAACTCGAGCAATATTTTTATTACAAATCTCACTACATTTTTCTTAATTACGTACGTAAGGTGTTTACCGTTTCAAATCCTCAGTGCAGCGAGCCTGTTTGTTATTAATTTGAGTATCCACTCTCGAGTGGTTTTGACACTTGGTTTTTTACTGTATGATCAAGAATCCATTCAGGTTCCATAAGAATATGGGAGCGTAGCTTTAGCCTCTGGTACCATCCTCCCAAACTTTGTAACAAAAGTTGGCCCGCAATTTTCGCAACATTTGTACGCTTAGATATTTTTTCGGTCGGCTCCATTTTTATTACCCAAAATATTATGTCAAGGTCGTTAGTAGCGCGGGTTAATAATAGATGTCAGGAGCGATTTACTTGAAAAATCGATTCGAAGCGGACGAACTTTTGCTACAAAGTTTGGGAGGATGGTTATGGAATCGCGGCCCTCCCATATTCTTATGGAACCTGAATGAATTCTTGGTATGATCTACACAAAACTAACATTAACTCAAACAAAAATTAACTATCCAAGGTTGCATGGACCCTTTACAACTTTGAAATAATTTTAAATGTTATTTAAACCTTTAAGCTCCGCCTTTTTTAGTATTCGATCTGAATCGAAGAAAAGCAACTTCTTTCAAACTTGAATATCCTTAACTTTGAATTATCGTACGGTAACCTGGAAGCGATTTCCTTAACCCAATTGGCATTTGCTTCCTGTTTTTGAGATCTTTAAAGATTCAAAATACGGTAAAAAATTGTAAAAAAAAAACGAGAGATGGGTTCATGAGGTCACCAGGGCTTCCGGTGTGGGCGCACGCTTTCAAATCCTTCTTTGTCGATATTGGACCCCCCTCTCTTCGCGTGCTATAGGAATAAGAAAGCTTTACGGTTCGATGTGGTACTAACGCGTCTATTCCTTTAAAAGTAAAATTAGACGGGTGTTTATTTTTAAACTTTTAAAAGGGAACTTAACACCGACAGCAAGTATTTTTAAATCTGAGCGTGCACCTTGAAAATACACAAGTCGTTGGATTTTATAAATATTTCATCTTTTTGTGGTTGCTATAGAGTATAATAACGTAGCATGTGGTTTTTAAATGATTCAAATGTAATATTATATAAGGGTAAAATTAAAATTATGCAAAAATGATGTTTGGCTTCGCACTTCAAAAAAGTGCATTTATAGGCAAGAAATTCAAACCCGTGAAGGCACAGAAATTAATAATTCAAACCCGTGAAGGCATTTGTTATTGTTGCGCGCCGACAGACATTTTAGTTCAGCACAAAAGTTCAGTCAAAAGTACGCGTCATGGAATGATGAAAACTAGCGCAACGGGTCCGCGACTATTCAATCTTGATATTAGATAGTTAACTTCGTCACTAAAAATTCCATAGCGATCGAGATCTCAGATTTCTTAAAAAGCGTTCAGAATTAGGCGACCCTACCCTATAGTTCTTGATTCTTTATCGCTTAAATTCAAGGGGGAAGTAAAAGGTTTTGTGTTTTGAGAAAACATCCTAGATGGCGTTGAAATTGGTCTCTTAAAAAATATTTTAATTTCATTTTTATTTTTTTTCGCTAAACAAATATAAAGTGGAAGATAGGGAGTAAAAAACACGCGAGATGACGTCTATAAACCTAAAAACGGCCTATTTATTTTTTTATTCCGTTGCCCGTATCACGAACAGGACGTCAATTTCGCGAAATCGCGATTTTCGATAGGTAGCGACATCTTCGACTTTTCCTCGTAATTACCGAAAACCCGCTTTCTTCTAATTCTAAAATAGTTCAACTAGTCCGTCATCTTTTATAAACATTCATTCCGTACTTCATTCGCGTCGCTATTCATTAAAATCCAAACGATAGAAATCGGACCAGGAGTTATCGCGTAACAACGACAAAAAGAGTCGAACCTTTAACGATTAGTATTTTAATTTCCGTTTAGAATTTCGGTTAAATAATAATTCATCAAATGATTCAATTATTCTATTTTTGAATAGTGTTTACCGTTTATTTTTACGGGCTTTAGTTTTTCCGTAACAAGTTTACAAAAACACCCGGATTTCAGAATTAACCGCTCACTTCCCCCTTAAGCTCTTAGGTTTACAACTTTCGGAACCAGATTCAGCGAGTAATTTTATTTGAAACTTCAACAATTATAAATTTACTTATGGAAATGAGGCCTGACCACGAGTAATATTTTCTTTTGACTCTTTATCGCTAAAAACTAAGCTATGAAATTTACTGTTGAACTCATGCCGGGATTTGCCTTATATACTTAGCGAATGACGGAATTGCTAGCTAATAAAGGCCAAGGTACATCGTGGTTCACTATGACAAATTGCTAATATTTATTTTTTACGTGGAGTGATGACGTCATCACTACAAATACAGATGTAGTTGGGGGAAGGAACGCAGCTTTCAGCGCGTTGTGTTCCTCCTAAAAAGGGCTGATTTTTCGTGCGTACGACACCCATGTTCCTACTTCCTCGACAGTTGAGGTTTGTCTCTCTCTGGCGGAAGCTTGTATAGAGTCCCTGGCGCCATCTGGCGCGATCATACGAAGACTACTTTCTCCATTTATTTATTTTTGATTTTTTTTTTTTTTTCGCGGGTAAGAATCATTTACATTTTTTACGCGGTTACCGAGTACTTGATTGACCATCACTCCACGTTTATCTAGACCGTCTGGATACCTCTTGTTTATATTATAACCAGTCACCGGCGCTTTTTATATTGTTTCCAGCTCCGGTAAAAACAATTAGACATTCATTAAGTAAAATTTCCGTTGATTTCCTTTTTTATTTCCCTTTAATATCTCATCACATCCAACCTCTAATATTAAACGTTTGAAAAATTTATACGCGAAAAAGATTACGGTGTTGAAACCCTTTATTACGTAAGAAGTTTAGATAAAATAGACACAGTGTACGTACATGAAGATACAAATCATATTGCAAATACCCCTGCACCCCAGAAGCTCTCTTTTATAAGGAGATCTAGCAAATATCATGGTTGTCACTCGTCCTATCATCAAAAGAATCATCAAGCGGCGTACGCAAAAATGACCAATATAATTTAAAAACGATTAATGTTTCTTCGCTACTATTCAAGTTGAAGAGATTGTTTCAAAGCTTTGATTTTATTTCTCTAAAAATAAATTAAGGGTAAAAAGGATTTGTGTTTTGTTAAAAAAATTACTAGATGACGTTAAAACTCGTCTCTTAAAAATATTTTAATTTAAATTTTATTCGCCAAAGAAATATATTATAATGTATAGACGAAGAGGAACTTGCAGGGGCAGCCTCCATTTTGGGTACACTCTTTACGCGCCGATCTCTTAAGAGATGTCAGTATTGTAGTTCCCATTCTGATCCTATTCTGATTGGCTACACTATGACGAGAGAGACAAACTAGGCGATCGATAATTCCTCCCCTCTACGCGTTTCCCATAGCAACGGCCGTGTAATGCGTGGATAGGTACGAGAGCGAGAGATAGAGTGAGGGGCAGGAGCGCCATCTATCGCGATAATTCATCATTATATTCGTACTACAAATAGAAGTTGGTTTATGAGTATGGACATTCCGAATTCGTCAATACCCTTTAGTCTAAGAACTAACACGAGAGAGAGAGAGACCGCTCCAAAGCAGCCATACAACGTTCGAGTATTAACTTTTGCATCTATAATAATCAAACTTCGAAAACGCCGTTCATCTAATACTTTTTTCTTATGTATGCTTATTAAGATAATATTTTTAACAATTATTTAAATTCAATTTGGTTTTCGTTACAAATTGGTGACAGTCACTTTATTTTCAAAAATCGAGTAAATTAGAAATGCGGGTGAAACTATCTCTTGATACAATAAATCTGGAAACGAAGTTGGAAGCAAAATCTTCTGATCTTCAAAAAAGAACACTGACCTCCACCTTAACAATATGTATCAAAAGTAAAATAGATGGGCTGTACCGCCCGAGAAAGACCAGTAATGAGTGTGTCTGAGAAAAAGTGAATTACGTTTTTTACCTTCCAAAAAAAAAATAAAATAAAAAAAAAATGAATGAAGAAAAAATATTCCATAGTTACAAGCGTCGGTAGCTGTGGCAGACGATCTCCCGCTTTTAAAGATGGAAGAAAAAGTGTTTTAAAAAACTATAACTGTATCCAAAAAGAGTGGTGCGCGAACAGAATCCCATGGTTTCCCTAAAGGCAAATATTACGTGAGATGGATTGTATATTGAGGGATGTAATGGAATGGTACTGAATGTTTGTGTGTCCGTAAGTATTCAATATTACGAATAAATTGTTTCCAAAAATTGTTCTCAATAATCATGGTAGGTTGGGAGAGGCAAAATTTCGGTGCTGCAAAAAACCTCATCCTATCAGAAGCCGATGAAATCCTCCTTTGAAGTCTGTTACTCCCTGGTCTTGTCTACCCCTCTCTGTATGGGTTATTCTCAAAAGGCGCGATTCGTACGCCTCCTAACGGTAGATGTTTTCGGAGCGGGAGTTCGTCGAGCGAATATCTCTAGCAGCCTTGGAGTTCGTCCAAAAACGTCGTCGTTTGTGGAGAGAGAGAATTTCCAATTTTCCGTAGACAGGGGGGATGAAGTAGGACCCTTTCTAATTCGTAAAATTGGGAATTTTACCCATACAGAGAGGAGCGCTATATGGAACATTGAAGTAGTAGACTTCAAAGGAGGGTTTCATCGGCTTCTGCTTCTACATGATAACGTCATAGACACGTCTGGCTTTCATTTTATCCCAACTCCATGATGACGTAAATTAGATCCGTCTGGCTCTTGAAGTCGCTCCCTTATCCCAACTCCATGATGATGTAACAGAAATACAAATGTCTCTCCTTTTATCCACCCCTTCTAAGGGTGAGGTGTGCTAAAAAGAAGTCCGGAGAAATTATTCATGTATTAATTCGTAGGTAGTCTCAAGCACACAGTTTCATTTTGTACGTCTAAGCATGTTAAATAGAATAATGCGTGGTGAAATGGAAAATCAAGTGCCATTTGTCAGCTTTGTTTAGTAAAGCATTAAAGGAATCGTCTCTCAGATTCAGAGATATTCAGATATGGGTTTGCGTAATCGATTAATTAAAAGTAGTACGTTCGACAAAATAGGATTAGCGATAAACAACACCCATCAGAAAGAGCCCAAAAGTTTGTATTTACTGCGTAGTCTAACAGCGACACACATTTTCTATTCGGGGGGAAGTATGAAAGCTAGGCTAAATCGACGAACAACAAGTGCCCGGCGTAAATCGCGGCGGATCGACACACCGCTTTACTCCCAAAAAATAGTTACGCCATTTTGAACCTCACTAAATTTTCCCTACGCACACTTCCGGAACTCGCGAGCCGAAGTCAACCTTCGGCTCCATTTTAACAGACAGCCTGACTTCCGAGACAGGAAGTTCTAAACACAAATCGAGCCGTCTTGTTTATACAAAGACCATTTACTAGAGTAGCGACATTGAGAAGTCCAGCGCGAGCTAGTGGCCTAGATAGTCAGCAGCGGGCTCTTGTTGTTCGTGATTTTTAGCATTGGTAGTATAGGGGCTTTCATACTTCTCCCCGAAGTGGGTTATTATATACCTTTGGTACAGTAATTGTTTCTATTTTTCTGGTGCGCATCGATGCTTATTTTGTAGCCAAGTGAATGTACCCATAGAATCGAAGTCCCCAACTGGATGAATACGTGAATGTACCCAACTGGATGAATACGTGAATGTACCCAACTGGATGAATACGTGAATGTACCCAACTGGATGAATACGTGAATGTACCCAACTGGATGAATACGTGAATGTACCCAACTGGATGAATACGTGAATGTACCCAACTGGATGAATACGTGAATGTACCCAACTGGATGAATACGTGAATGTACCCAACTGGATGAATACGTGAATGTACCCAACTGGATGAATACGTGAATGTACCCAACTGGATGAATACGTGAATGTACCCAACTGGATGAATACGTGAATGTACCCAACTGGATGAATACGTGAATGTACCCAACTGGATGAATACGTGAATGTACCCAACTGGATGAATACGTGAATGTACCCAACTGGATGAATACGTGAATGTACCCAACTGGATGAATACGTGAATGTACCCAACTGGATGAATACGTGAATGTACCCAACTGGATGAATACGTGAATGTACCCAACTGGATGAATACGTGAATGTACCCAACTGGATGAATACGTGAATGTACCCAACTGGATGAATACGTGAATGTACCCAACTGGATGAATACGTGAATGTACCCAACTGGATGAATACGTGAATGTACCCAACTGGATGAATACGTGAATGTACCCAACTGGATGAATACGTGAATGTACCCAACTGGATGAATACGTGAATGTACCCAACTGGATGAATACGTGAATGTACCCAACTGGATGAATACGTGAATGTACCCAACTGGATGAATACGTGAATGTACCCAACTGGATGAATACGTGAATGTACCCAACTGGATGAATACGTGAATGTACCCAACTGGATGAATACGTGAATGTACCCAACTGGATGAATACGTGAATGTACCCAACTGGATGAATACGTGAATGTACCCAACTGGATGAATACGTGAATGTACCCAACTGGATGAATACGTGAATGTACCCAACTGGATGAATACGTGAATGTACCCAACTGGATGAATACGTGAATGTACCCAACTGGATGAATACGTGAATGTACCCAACTGGATGAATACGTGAATGTACCCAACTGGATGAATACGTGAATGTACCCAACTGGATGAATACGTGAATGTACCCAACTGGATGAATACGCGAATGTACCCAACTGGATGAATACGTGAATGTACAAAACTGGATGAATACGTGAATGTACCCAACTGGATGAATATGTAGCTAGTGCTATCGTCAAAAAGGTACTAGGGTCTGAGAGGTATTATATCGTGTTTTAAGCATCTTGTTTCGTCGAAGGTTCCACCAACTTCAAAATAAATAAGAGAGCATCGTATAGGGACGAAGATGACCCCTGAACGTAACATGTCAGGTGACACGTAACTAAAAAAAATTAAAGCGGTTATCGGCGAGTCATCAATCTCGTTCCCCGGCGAGATCTGTCAACATCATCTTGGCCGTGTATTATTTTTCTTAAAAGCTTGATACAGAAATTGGCCCGTGATCTAGATGAGACGATTGCCCGGCTACGTGGGAATCTGTTCTTACCATCAGGGTGGTACGAGACCCCTGTATTGTTACGCGACTGAGCGTAAAAGCGGACAACGTTTTCTCTCGTATACCGAACAATTTTAAAAACGCCCTGAATACAACTTTTTCAGGTTTCTTTTATTTTTTATTTGGTTTTTATTTTCTTTCGAGAAGTGAGAGTTTTCATATACATTTTTTTCTTCAATTATTTAAAGATGCGTAAAAATGTTTCAACGAAAATCAGAAAGAGAGAGAGAGAAACAATGTTAATTTTTAAGGGGAAATGAGCGGTTATTCGAAATCATATTTTTTTGTGAACTTCTTACTGAAAAATAAAATCACGCAAAAATAGAGTTTTAACTTTTTTAATAATAATTTTATTTATTTAGTCAGGGAGCGCACCAGAGATTTATATAAAGCAAGTATAGTATACGGTGGGGTGAATCTAATTGGTTAAATAAATTTGCTCCTGGGAATATGGAGGATGAGATTTCTGCGCGTAAAATATCTTGAAAGCTTGCTGTATTCGAAAGGGATATTTACTTCTGATGTCATGCTTTTATGGGCATAAAACATGGAATGTAAATATAGCGTGTGAATGGGTGTTATATTTAAGTATTGGAAAATGGGACGTGCTTTCGCTAAAAACAAGAATCCATTCAGGTTCCATAAGAATATGGGCGGGCCGCGATTCAATAACCATCCTCCCAAACTTTGTAGGAAAAGTTCGTCCGCTTCGAATCGATTTTTCAAGTAAGTCGCTCCTGACATTATATTATTAACCCGCGCCACTAACGACCTTGACATAATATTTTGGGTAATAAAAATGGAGCCGACCGAAAAAAGATCTAAGCGTACAAATGTTGCGAAAATTGCGGACGAACTTTTGTTACAAAGTTTGGGAGGATGGTACCAGAGGCTAAAGCTATGCTCTAATATTCTTATGGGACCTGAATGGATTCTTGCTAAATACGATTCGTTGACAATATTTCTGATTGCCCTTTTTTGTAGAAGTATAAGCCTTGTTTTTCCGAGTATTTCTCCATATTGATAGGCAATAATATATGCGGGAATGAATAAGGGAAAAGTAGAGTTGTTTTTTAATCTTTTCGCTCAATATAATTTTAATTTTATATATGAGATATATTCCGTATGTATTTTTTTAGGCCATACCCTTGTGGCTTTTGATTATAATATTGTTCGAGGCGCTAGTGTGTACTAACAAGAATCCATTCAGGTTCCATAAGAATATGGGAGGATAGCTTTCGCCTCTGGTACCATCCTCCCAAACTTTGTAACAAAAGTTCGTCCGCTATTTTCCCAACATTTGTACGCTTAGATCTTTTTTTTTCGGTCGGCTCCATTTTTATTGCGAAAAATAATATGTCAAGGTCGTTAGTGGCGCGGGTTAATAATATATGTCAGGAGCGATTTACTTGAAAAATCGATTCGAAGCGGACGAACTTTTGCTACAAAGTTATTGAATCGCGGCCCTCCCATATTCTTATGGAACCTGAATGAATTCTTGGTAGTAGTATGTAGTGGGATATTATCTTGATGAGACGCAATCTCGATAGCTTATAATCTTGATACAATATCAAATGGATTGTGGAATGAATATTGCACAACCTCGAATAGACCCAATATCAATAGTGCACAACCTCGAATAGTGTACAATCTCTAAAACCCGACTTAAATATATACTCGAAACTTGAATTTCATTGATCTTTTAAAACTGTAGGGAAATTTGAATTTCAATAAATTTAGAAGAAGAATGAAAAGGTATGTTACCTTTTTATTTTAGTTGGTAATATAAATCTAAATAATTCATATTTGTACAGGAATTTATTAAGAAACAAATATTTATATACGTTTACATATTCATCGCGTACCAGATTATTCGATAGTCGTTTCCCTCCCATTCTGTGTCGGCACGTAAAGATATACAACTCATTTCTTAGGCTCTATACCTCAGACTTGGCCACGGTTGCTCGGGCCTAAAAACCCTTATTTTTCTTTGAGGTGAATGGGTGAAGTCCGTTCCCTTTTAATCCGTCTCCAATTATTGACTAACACATATTACAAAAGCTAGCCACGTTTTTAGTAAAGAGAAGTTTAAAGAAGTAGGACTAATTAATTTTCGAAATAGACCCCGCGAAAACAACCATGTCACGTGCCACAACAAGAGAAAATCACACACCTTACGGTAGTGATGAGGTTTGTTTCCAAAAATTTCAAAATATTTATGGATATTCTTACGAGGAACATACCTAAAATCAGAGGTATATAATAACCCCCTTCCGGGGGAAGTATGAAAGGTAGGCAAAATCGACGAACAATAAGTGCCCGGCGTAAATCGCGGCGGATCGACACACCGCTTTACTCCCAAAAAATAGTTACACCATTTTGAACCTCACTAAATTTTCCCTACGCGCACTTCCGGAACTCGCGAGCTGAAGTCAACCTTCGACTCCATTTTAACAGACAGCCTGACTCCCGAGACAGGAAGTTCTAAACACAAATCGAGCCGTCTCGTTTATACAAAGACCATTTACTAGAGTAGCGACATTGAGAAGTCCAGCGCGAGCTAGTGGCCTAGATAGTCAGCAGCGGGCTCTTGTTGTTCGTGATTTTTAGCATTGGTAGTATAGGGGCTTTCATACTCCCCCCCCCCCCCCCGAAGGGGGTTATTATATACCTCTGCTAAAATATATAATTGCACTATGCGTGACGATCGGCCCGTAACATTAGCCACTAACGCGGCTACTGAATAGATTTTTTAAAAATCCTTCCGAAAAGGCTACTCAAATTAACCCTCCAATGTTTTATTGGAAACTCCTCGCGTTTGGACAGAATATTACCGGGCATATAGCGTTAATTAATTATCCTCGATGGCGTCTTTGAAAACGTGGCGTATTTGGCTTTAGGTGAATATCAACGAATATCCGCTTCGTGACTGGTTATTTTTCAAAGGTTAAGCGAAGCCGCCAAACCGCCTACTTATAAGAGATCAACACGAAAATTTTGCCGAACTGTTTGGCTGATCTAACTCGGCTTCGTTGTAGGTTACCTTTACCGGCTTATTATTTTCGCGCTTAGACTCATTACGCCTCCTAACGACACCTAAAGGTGCGGATTTTCACGCTTCCGAAAACCACGAACGCAATTTCACCACATACCTACCATCGATACCTACACCCTCTTCAGCATTGTCCATTTAATATCCACTATTTCCAAAAGTAAATAAAAAATAAGTATAAAATATGGTTTTCTGCTCGTCATCTTTTTATTTTAAGGTATAGGAGAATAATGGCTTTTTCACAAAATTAATAAACTGATTATTTAATTGAGGAATTTTAGCCTATATATATATATATATATATATTGTCAGTCGCCATAAATCATAACTGGGATGTTTTAGTTAGATTTTAACTTTTTATTTTTTATTAATAATACCCGGAATTACAAATTCATATAAATGGAATATTTGACCTATTGCGTTTATTGTATCCCAAGAAAGAGTTCTATCCATCAATATTTTTATTAAAATCTTATTGGTTCTCTTGAATTGACGCACTTGCTAAAAAAAGAAAAATAAACACATTTGCGATCCTGGCGATATAAGATAATCTCTTACTTTCCTAAACAAGGTTAGTAAAGAGACAGATTAGGCAGATTCTGACGTCAGCCGGAAGTTACCTAGATCTTCCAAATTCCTTTGACAATTGCTAGATGGCGGTTTATATTGTAATTACGGCGGGAATTTCAAACTAATATCCAATATGTGGTTTCCAATGAACGTTGCCAGGTGGCACTTAGTAAGTCGATTGTCATATAACGTAGGTAACGCTTTAACATACGTTTCTCTATAATCAAGCATAAATTTCACTATGTTATAATTTTTAAGCAGACGCCGGTCGTTCAATTTAGTTCAGTTCAGTTCGTATGCCACCTGGCAACGTTCATTGGAAACAACATATTGGATATTAGTTTGAAATTCCCGCCGTAATTACAATATAAACCGCCATCTAGCAATTGTCAAAGGAATGTGGAAGATGGCTGCGCGCTAGGTAACTTCCGGCTGACGTCAGAATCTGCCTAATCTGTCTTTTTACTAACCTTGTTTCCTAAGTAAACTAACCAAATGCGCTTTTTTTTTACAATCAAATGCCACCTTTGATAAAATTCAATAAATACGTTCGCCATAGCTTCTAATGATAGTAGTCGCCCAGAAGTATAGGAGTTGCAATGACAAATAGTGCCTCTATTGTAACCATTACAATTTTAATTTACTTTTAATTAATTTTACTTTTTAATTAACAATTAAATTAGTACAAAGGAAAAGGAAAATAATTCATTTCAAATAAAGTTTTATTCATAATTTCTCCACGAAAATATATTTCAAATTTTCTAATACGAATATTTCTTAGATACAGATATTAGGCCCGTATAATATTTGGTGAAGTAATTATTTAATAAAAGTTATACGAATTGCCTGTTATACTATGGAAGATGATCACTTCTAGCAGAGGTATATAATAATCCCCTTCGGGGGGAAGTATGAAAGGTAGGCAAAATCGACGAACAACGAGTGCCCGGCGTAAATCGCGGCGGATCGACACACCGCTTTACTCCCAAAAAATAGTTACACCATTTTCAACCTCGCTAAATTTCCCCTACGCGCACTTCCGGAACTCGCGAGCTGAAGTCAACCTTCGACTCCATTTTAACAGACAGCCTGACTCCTGAGACAGGAAGTTCTAAACACAAATCGAGCCGTCTTGTTTATTTAAAGACCATTTACTAGAGTAGCGACATTGAGAAGTCCAGTGCGAGCTAGTGGCCTAGATAGTCAGCAGCGGGCTCTTGTTGTTCGTGATTTTTAGCATTGGTAGTATGGGGGCTTTCATACTTCCCTCCGAAGGGGGTTATTATATACCTCTGCTTCTAGTGATATTCTTTGATATTGCGTTTGAAGATAGGAGGCGTTCAGAAGGCCACCATTATTTAATAAATACTCCGTACATGATTCTTGGGTGGTTTGTTAATTTCACCGGGGTCAAACCCGTGTAGACCCCGTAAATTTTGGCGCCTCACCCTGACGTCTTTAACGGGCGTGATTTCAAATTGACTATCGCTGTTTAATTAAAGATATTTTGCCGCGAAGGATTTTTCGTAACGGGAGACGATACCTTATGGGGAATTTCGCATAGGGTGACGTCAGCTCTTTGACCTTTTTAGAATATATAGGTTTTTATGATCAAATAACACGGTGGACTTTGTGGTGCAGTTACCGAATGCCTAGTGTATTTACTACCTCTAGACGTTGAGATGGTGGGATCTCCACCACTCTTCACGGCTACTCACTTGAATAACACAGCTCCTCGGAGGCTATATTTTTGGTGCAATTGCATATTAGTCATATGCCGTGATATCTGCAGTGAATTGAAACATAATATTTCTTTAAGTTATAATTAAAATTATTAAAATTGTTTAACTTAATCTAATTAATAAACCAGCTGAAAAATGTATTTAGTATTAAAGATAATTTTGAAGATATTTAAAATTAATATTTTAGACAACCGCAAAAATTAAGTAAAGGTGCGTTTACACTGGTATCCAAGATAAAATAACATAACAAAGATTAGAAATAAAGGCGCGTTCACACGGGTATCCAATATAGTGATGAACATTATATACATTGGAAATGACTTTTTCCCGTTTCTCCAAATGCATAAATAGGTTTTTGCGTGCTAAGCTTTATTTTGCCAAGCCTATGAGGCGAACTTGCGAACAGTAACATGTGAATGGGTTTTAAAAACTAGTTTGAAGAACGCGCTTCTTGGTTCATTCTTTCGATTTCTCCCGCGTTTGAGAGAGTGCCCTGTGCTGTATGCATATATGCTTTGCAAATGTATTGCATGAGAAAATATTGCGTGTGCGCATGCGCAGATAAAACCAGGGTCGTCACGCAGACATTTCTAAGAATTCACGCCACCATTCGCATGTACTTGAAACTAGCGCGGGGACTTAGATTTTGCGCGTTTCAAGAGAAACGCTAGATTTGTAGTAGGCCCATAGCTCGTTTATGAAAGTTTCACGAATTGGGAAGTTCAATGGCGCGACTGCATATAGATATATAAACGATATCTCTGCCTCAATAATACAGATTAAACGTCTGATTGCATAGCCTTATATCAATAATCCATTCAGGTTCCATAAGAATACGGGAGAGCCGCGATTCAATAACCATCTTCCCAAACTTTGTAGCAAAAGTTCGTCCGCTTCGAATCGATTTTTCAAGTAAATCGCTCCTGACATCTATTATTAACCCGCGCCAATAACGACCTTGACATAATATTTTGGGTAGTAAAAATGGAGCCGACCGAAAAAAGATCAAAGAGTACAAATGTTGCGAAAATTGCGGACGAACTTTTGTTACAAAGTTTGGGAGGATGGTACCAGAGGCTAAAGCTATGCTCCCATATTCTTATGGAACCTGAATGGATTCTTGCTTATATGTCATAAATTCGTGCGTGATGTTTTGAAGCAAATACGGTTGCTTTCGGGCCGTTTTCTTTGTAAAAGTACTTAATTCGGGTTTTTGCCCTTGTTTGGTTCCCAATTTTTTCAACCGATCGTGTAGTTAAGGTCATTGATTTGAATCAGAGACAAAGTGCTTTAAGTCCCGACTTGGACAAACGATCAAATATTAATTAAGGACGCCTAATTTTGAAACCAGCCAAGTACGCGACATCCTTGAGTTAAGATACCCCTTTCATAATTGTTTGAATTTTGCGTATTATTTATTAGCACGTGCTTGAATGTTACAACAAATTATGATTTAGTCTAGGTGCTAAGAAGAAGAAAATAATATATGGGGATATAAACCATCTTATCCGATGATAAATACTTTAGCAGACTACAAAAGCGCCGCAATCGTTTTTCATGCTGACGTACAATGTAGAAATGTTTCATCACTACCTTATACTGGACAATTTACAAGCGCCAGGGAAGGACATATCCCTTTGTGGCGGGTCTTTTTACAGTGAGTTGTACTTAATCCGGAAATTCGAGCCTTTCATTTGATACTTATCGTTAAATAAGTATCAGAATATAATGACGTCATGAAGTTGAAAAAATATCGATAATTTAATGCGTAGCCGATTAAAATAGTTATTTTATTAAGAAAAAGTAAAATATTACACGTAGTCATTCGAAAAAATCGCAGCAGCTTCAAATATATATAAAACCAGAAGCCGATGAAACCCTCCTTTGAAGTCTATGACTCCCTGGTCTTGTCTACCGCTCTCTGTATGGGTTAGTTTCAAAAAGCGTGATTCGTACGCCTCCTAACGGTAGATATTTTCGGAGCGGGAGTTCGTCGAGCGAATATCTCTTGCAGCCTTGGAGTTCGCTAAAAAAACGTCGTCGTTTGTGGAGAGAGATAATTTCCAATTTTCCGTAGACAGGGGGGTATGAAGTAGGACCCCTCCGATCTCGTAAAATTGTGAATTTTACCCATACAGAGAGGAGCGCTATATGGAACATTAGAGTAGTAGACTTCAAAGGAGGATTTCATCTACTTCTGATAAAACCTGTTCATATTTGTACATGAAGATTAACCTTTGTTTGGACATCAAACAATCATATCGAGATTAAATGTTTTTTTAATTATCAAGAAGTAATGTTTTTTTTTAAGATTATAGGTTTTTTAGATTAAACCAAATTCATTACTTGGGGAAATATTTGTAGAAGCTAGTTCAAAAGATTTCCCAGTCTTAAAATTGATGTTATCTTGATTCAACCAGAAGCCGATGAAACCCTCCTTTGAAGTTTACTACTCCAATGTTCCATATAGCGCTCCTCTCTGTATGGGTAAAATTCACAATTTTACGAGATCGGAGGGGTCCTACTTCATCCCCCCTGTCTACGGAAAATTGAAAATTCTCTCTCTCTCCACAAACGACGACGTTTTTTGGACGAACTCCAAGGCTGCTAGAGATATTCGCTCGACGAGCTCTCGCTCCGAAAACCTCTACCGTTAGGAGGCGTACGAATCGCGCCTTTTGAGAATAACCCATACAGAGAGGGATAGACAAGACCCGGGAGTAATAGACTTCAAAGGAGGGTTTCATCGGCTTCTGATTCAACTCAACCTTTGGTAGTGGTAAGAGAAATATATTTGACTTATTTTGTGTTTATTTCATCATTTTGAATTTAATTATATGACTTATTTTGCGTTTATTTCGTAAATTTGATTTGAATTATTCGACTTATTTTGTCGTGACGTAATCACTCCACGTAATAATAACAAAAATCACTTTAGAACTTTACTTGTTGGGATCCTTTTTAGGATAAAAATTTACACTCGTGTCAGTGTCCGTCCTGTCTATACTAAAAACAGAATATTCCCAAGATAAGCATTATTTCTGAAAACAAAGATTATTGAACATATTTGCCCTTCGAAGATATTATAAAAGTGAAAAATATTTACGAAAAGTATAGAAAATATTAAACCAGATATTCAATTTTCGTTTTTTTTTTTCTCTCTATATATTTTTGCTGTCAGAACCTAGGACTATATAATATCACGATTTTGGTTCGATGAAGCTCAACCTCCAAATTATTTCACACTTCTCGGAAGCGCTATCCGCTGACTGCGTGCTCTTTTAGTTGCCCACAGTTTAAAATCAATTTCAGCGCATTGTTACCTTCGTGATGAATTTCCTTCTCGATCGCTGACCCTATTATTTTTAAAGGTTCTGACGATAATGTAGGCCTAGTCGCGCCTTCTCGTCACTAATCATCTTTTAATGATTCGCAACTATGCCTAGTAGCTTCGCTTCAATCGCTCAAAGGACCAGCCGCGTGAAAAACACTGTTTTTCTGTAGGATTCGAATGCATCTCTATATAAAAGCAGAAGCCGATGAAACCCTCCTTTGAAGTCTATTACTCCCGGGTCTCGTCTACCCCTCTCTGTATGGATTAGTTTCAAAAAGGGCGTTTCGTACGCCTTCTAACGGTAGATATTTTAGGAGCGGTAGTTCGTCCAGCGAATATCTCTAGCAGCCGCCTTGGAGTTCGTCAATCAAACGTCGTCGTTTGTGGAGAGAGAGAATTTCCAATTTTCCGTAGACAGGGGGGTATGAAGTAGAACCCCTCCGATCTCGTAAAATTGCGAATTTTACCCATACAGAGAGGAGCGCTATATCGAACGTTAGAGTAGTAGACTTCAAAGGAGGGTTTCATCTACTTCTGATAAAAGCTTGTAATAGACGGAGACCAAATTCTGGGACATCTATCGGTACAATTTAAAAAAAAAAAAAAAAAAACTTATTCACAAAGGAAGTAATGTAGCTTCTGTCACGGGTGGAGCCACCCATAATCTACGAGATTTAAACAATTTGGATTAAGTTAGCAAACTCAAACCATCCAAACCGTATACTATTTGAATAAGCTGGCAACTTGAAAATGGTAAAATTTAAATGGTAGAACCACGCCTTTTTGGAATAAGTCGGCAAATTGAAAATGGTCCAAACATGGATTAATCAACCTCACAGGGATAATTCACTCTGGTTAAATGATTGTTCGAATCGCACCCTGGTGACAAAAATTGTCTCTCTACAACGGAGGTTTCTAGCTACCGATACACGGGGTGAAATATTGAAGGGGAAAAAAACTCTAAAGCAGACGATGCTCTCATGGATTACTTCCGGATTTCTATCGGTAAGAGGGTAAAATTGAGGGGCCGGATAAAATGTCTGGCAGCCATGTTTGAAACAAACATCTTCAACTACTAGTATAGCAAATCGTACCAGAGTGAATTATCCCGGTGAGGTTGATTTTAAGACTTAGCCGAATTTTCACTAAATGTAATCAGAATTATTAAACTAAATAAATAATTGAATTGAATTGAAAAAAAAAATTAATCCATGGTCCAAACCAAACTGAAATTGGTAAACAAAGCCTTTTGGAATAAGTTGGCATACTGAAAATAGATTTAATTGGTCTAAATCATGCTGTTTTTGGAATATCGTAGCAAGGAGCACGCCTGGGATCCTTCTTAAGCCCCGTTTTCATGGTCGCGTGTACGCTAAAACTAGCGTGGAAAAACTGCTAGCGTATTTTTTCCGCTCGTAATTTAGCAGAGCTTAAAGCTATGGCGTGCGCGTGAAATATCTGTTTCGTTTAGATATTCGCGTGTAGCGTGCAAAAATGTAGCTTACAAGCGACCATGAAAATTAGGCTTTACACGCAGAATTGGCTAGGAATCAATCACGTGCATCCGATATTTCTTTAAACCCCTCCCACAGAAAGGAGATAGAGAATTTCCTATTTTCCGAAGATATCCCTTCTGAGCGGTAAAAGAGGAAAATTTACCGTAGCAGAGAGCAGGGCTATATAGATCATTACATTAATAGACTTCTAAGGAGGGTTTCATCGGCTTCTGGTTCGATTAAAGTTTTAACAAACATTTCCTGATGGCAATATAAGACTCATGAGAAATCAATACTTTTCAAGTCTTGGGATGTAGAAATCATCTGATTATTCTGATTTTTACATAACTGAAATTAAAACTGGGCCCGATTTCTGAAAGACATTTTAACACTAAAAACCGCGATTAATTAGTTTTACTGCCTGCGAATAAATAAAACCAGAAGTAGATGAAACCCTCCTTTGAAGTCTACTACTCTAATGTTCGATATAGCGCTCCTCTCTGTATGGGTAAAATTCACAATTTTACGAGATTGGAGGGGGTCCTACTTCATACCCCCCCTGTCTACGGAAAATTGGAAATTCTCTCTCTCCACAAACGACGACGTTTGGTTGACGAACTCCAAGGCTGCTAGAGATATTCGCTCGACGAACTCCCGCTCCGAAAATATCTACCGTTAAGAGGCGTACGAATCGCGCCTTTTGAGAATAACCCATACAGAGAGGGGTAGACAAGACCCGGGGGTAATAGACTTCAAAGGAGGGTTTCATCGGCTTCTGATAATACTGCAATCTTTTTTAACTAAATAAAATTAGAAACTTCATCCTTTAAACCAAAACCATGTAAAAATAATAAAGTTTAAAATATTTGGGAGATATCTTTAACAAAAAACGTATTACTTTAATACTTTGTACGCTTTAATTTCAAAATATAAACCTAAAGCTAAATGAGGCAATCTATGACCATGGCCAGCCCGCCCTGCGGACGCCCATGTACCCGGAAAATAGGCTTAGCGGGATTCGTGGATATCCTGATTTATCTCACGTAACGGGCCTTTGCTTATTGGTCGCCTATTTTCCGGGTAGGTTTAAATTTCTTCTAGTTTTTGATTTGTAAACGTTTTTTTAAGGAACCTCATTATTTTGAAAAATTTTTTTTTTTATCAAGAATTCATTCAGGTTCCATAAGAATATGGGAGGGCCGCGATTTAATAACCATCCTCCCAAACTTTGTAGCAAAATTTCGTCCGCTTCGAATCGATTTTTCAAGTAAATCGCTCCTGACATAATATTATTAACCCACGCCACTAACGACCTTGACATAATATTTTGGGCAATAAAAATGGAGCCGACCGAAAAAAGATCTAAGCGTACAAATGTTGCGAAAATTGCGGACGAACTTTTGTTACAAAGTTTGGGAGGATGGTACCAGAGGCTAAAGCTATGCTCCCATATTCTTATGGAACCTGAATGGATTCTTGTTTTTATTCTATCATTACAGCATTGACAATTTTCCATTTATTACAGTGTTTTTTTTTTTTTTTTTTTTTTTTTTTTTTTTTATTTTCCTTTTAATTAAGCCTATGCTATAATGAATAAAACTTAAATAATATTGTTAAAAATTACAACTAATGTTTGAAAGTCCAAAGATTTAGTGTGATTGCCATATTTGTGGCGTAATAGCATTGCCGTTTGATTTATATGGAAAGTAGGTCAACATTTAGGTAACGAACGTATATTAGGATAAACACGTTCGTGTTTATCCCTTTATCTGAACTCGAATTTCATCAGAAACCGTAATGTCTTTTCCAATGGACCCGCGGCGCTTGATAACTGAAAGCGTCGTCGTCGTCGTCGTCGTCGTTTCCCTCTTCCCACCGTCCACTGAATTCGAATTAATACAGACAAAGGTACTTTTGAAAAAATTTGATAAGACTTCGATCAGGTACAAGAGTATCTCTAGTTAAACACAGATTTCAATAATGAAATGTTGATTAAGTATACGAAGTAATAGAAAGTAAGGTACCTGAATGGGTTACAAAAGGGTGAAATCTTAAGCTTAGCCGAGCTTTACTAATTGCTTCAAAATGAATAAACAAAAATTTTATTTCTTAAACAGTAGAATGATAAGGAATATCCATCGAATTCGAGTTAATAGAAAGTAAGGCGCCTGAATGGGTTACAAAAGGGTGAAATCATAAGCTTAGCCGAGCTTTATTAATTGCTTCAAAATGGTAAACAAAATTTTATTTCTTAAACAGTAGAATGATAATGAATATCCATCGAATTCGAGTTAATAGAGAGACAGATGCCTGTATGGGTGACGAAAAGGGTAAAACATATAACTAGCCAAGCTTTATTAATTGGCTTTAAATTGATAAACAAAAATTGATTTTATTAAACAGTTGATAAGTTTTTTTTAATGGTATTTTTTATCGTTAACGGAAAATTGCATTTATTGGGTTCTTTTACAAGGGTAGCCCTCTTCAGCCGTCTAATTTTGACTATTATGTCATATCATGAGTATCCCATTATATTCACCCTAATTCACCGTAATTAAAAAGTTGGAATGATTTTCTTATCATTTGATTTTTTAACTTTAATAATATATCTCTTCTCGGCCTATATAAACGAGATTTGCATATTCAGTACTCACAGATGCACTGTACCAATGCGTGGTTTAAGTTAGCGTTTAAAATTGTGGCGAGCCCTCTCGTTTGTGCAATGGTGACGTCTTCGATTGTTTAGGCAATCGTTTCTCACCTATATTTCGGTGATAAGAGACTCATTTCTCACGATCTTATGGGTAGAGTACTCGAATAAACCGAAGCGATTGAATGTAAATCGCCTTACCTAGAAATGTGGCCAATATAATATTGTAAGTCACTGTAAAAACATTTCACAATGAGAGTTCTAGGGATTAAATATCACTCGAGTTGGACTTCATATCCTGCCAAGTGCTCGATTACAGATGAAATTTATAGTTTAACGTTTTCAATCTCTACTTTATTTTTTAAAATACTTGAGTTTTGCGACTAGGATGTGCTTTAGATCCACATTACAACTACGTAATAACGTTGCTATTAAGTAGTTGACCAATTATTGAAGTCTGTATCTAAATCACGTCTAACTCAATTATAATAAAAAATAAAGATTTAGAATTTTAAATAGGATATACGAAACGGAAATTGATGTCGGCGAGTTAAATAAACGGCCACATACTTCTGGTCTCCAGAATTATGTTCTCATGCTGCTTTAAAGAATTGTTTCGCTTTCCATGCTCATTTTTTGTCGATGCGATTCAATATTATAAATTTAATCTCTAGCTCGGTCTAGCCCGTCCCTCTTGTAATATTTTAGGTAAGGCTAGGTTAGTTAATCCCTCGACCTCCCCCGTCCATCTGGTAATCTTTAAGGTGAGGTTAGGTTAGTTAATCCCTCTAATTAGCCAATCCTTCCAACTAGTTAATCCTTAGCTCGGGCTATTTGTAATATTTTAGGTAAGGCTAGGTTAGGTTAGTTAATTCCTCGAATTAGCCCATCGTTCCAACTAGTTAATCCCTCGGGTTACCCATTCCATCAAGTAATCTTTAAGGTTAAATTAGGTTAATTAAACCCTGGAAATAGCCCATCCCTCCAACTAGGTAATCCCTATAACTCGGGCTAACCCGTTCCTCTTGTAGTATTTTAGGTAAGATTAGTTTAGGTTAGTTAATCAATTGAACTAGCCCATCCCTGTTTTACAACTTAGGTAAGGTTAGGTTAGTTAATCTCTGCCTTTCGAGATTTGTACCAGGGTCTCAATTACGAATAGATTGAAGCCTCAATTAAACGCTTTAATTTTTATTCAGCATTAGTAAGAATTAAAGTTCAATGAATCTATAAAGCAAAATAGTGAAATGTGGAAAAGGTGTATATTTTTGGAGAAAAAAGGACAGAAATTATACAAAAAAGAGGTTGCTTCGCACCCTTAAAAAAACTCTTTATCTAACTCGAATCAAACCCGTGAAGGGACAGAAATTATTTGTTAGAGAAAGAGCAATTTCATATCTTTAAAATTATAGTTAGTAGATTTAGTCTACTACTTCAAAGATTTTATTACTATTATATATTTTCCAAAAAACGGATAAAGACGACCTAGTTAACCATCCTCCCCCATTGATGTTTATTTTAAATTCTATCAGTATCACTAATAAAATTAGCTAAAGATGGAGTTCCTTTAATGTATATATATTTATCATTAGTCCTAGGTCGTCTTTATCCGTTTTTTGGAAAATATATAATAGTAATAAAATCTTTGAAGTAGTAGACTAAATCTACTAACTATAATTTTAAAGATATGAAATTGCTCTTTCTCTAACAAATAATTTCTGTCCCTTCACGGGTTTGATTCGAGTTAGATAAAGAGTTTTTTTAAGGGTGCGAAGCAACCTCTTTTTTGTATAATTTTATATATACCGGCCGTGAAAGTGTTTGATCTTTATTAAAATTTTAACCGGATCGTGGTGCAATCCCTTTAAAGGGAGAATGCAAGCTAATTACAAGTGATTTTTTTATTGATTCCTTATCGTTTAAATAGGCCTAGTCCACCGATAAAAAGTTTACAATACAAATATTAAACTAGAAATAAATTTAAAACTTACCCTGAAAATTGGCTTAGCGGCATTCATGGAGATCCTGAATCGCGTCCGTGTAAGGTCTAGCGACCAATGAGCAAAGGCCCGTCGTTCACGCGAGATCTCCAGGAGACTTACGTCGCGCGCGATTGGTCGCTAGACCTTACACGCGAGGAAATCAGGAGCTCCATGAATCCCACTAAGCCTATTTTCAGGGTAAGTTTTAAATTTATTTCTAGTTTAATATTTGTTTGTAAATTTTTTAAATAGTGGATTAGGCCTATTTAAACAATAAGGAATCGATAAAAAATCACGTGTTGTTAGGTTGCGTCCTCCCTTTAAAAAGTAATCTAAAACTTATACTTGGTCAGTATGTGTTGATGCTGGAACTGCGAAAGAGTCCATTAACCTTTAACTACTATAGCTATTATAATAAGTATAAATCATTATAATGCTAAAAGCCAACTTTCAATGATTGACAAGACAAAAACAATGAAGCAATTACATTCACAGAGATTCCAGGTTTTTTTACCATTGAAACGTACTCCAATATAGCATTAGTATATCGTGTGAGAATTGCTGGAAACCGCGTGTCTCCTAGTTGGCGAGCCGTGGTTAAATGGGTGCGCCATCGGAAAATAGCGGCGTGACTAAATAACACGCTTTTTCACGCGCTTTACATTTTACGAAACGGCCTTTTTTTTTCCCTCGATTTTATAATTGGCGCTAAAGACTCGTCAGAACATTTTTTAACGCTTCTCGTGATTTACAAATTAAAGGTTACTTCCTCGATATGCCAGCCTCGTTTATCGCTGACAAGATTTCTCGGTGCCTATCCGCTTTCTCAAAGACCGCATGTCTTGGCTTAAAATAATTGAAAATAATATGCTTTTGCTATTCAATAGATTTCGACTCCTAAACGTAGCGTAAAAACGTATTACACTATGGGCAGAAGTAGATGAAACTCTCCTTTGAAGTCTACAACTCTAATGTTCCATATAGCGCTCCTCTCTGTATGGGTAAAATTGACAATTTTACGAGATCGGAGGGGTCCTACTTCATACCCCCCCTGTCTACGGAAAATTGGAAATTCTCTCTCTCCACAAACGACGACGTTTTTTGACGAACTCCGAGGCTGCTAGAGATATTCGCTCGACGAACTCCCGCTCCGAAAATATCTACCGTTAGGAGGCGTACGAATCGCGCTTTTTGAAACTAAACCATACAGTGAGGGGTAGACAAGACCCGGGAGTAATAGACTTCAAAGGAGGCTTTCATCGGCTTCTGCTATTGGTTATACTTTCGAAGCATTAAATAAGAATAAGTTTAATTAGATTTCGCAATGAAAAAAAAATAGATATAACCAAGGACTAAATCAATTCATTCAAGAAGGTGTGGAAAATAGGAGGCACTATATATACTGTACTTCCGCCACATGTCTACAATAATATCCTACCTGAAACTATATTAACAATTGACACGGACATTAAAAGATATATATTAAAACATTGCGTTCATAAGCGTACGCTAACGGCCCAAACAGAGGGGGCAAAAGTAGTGAGTAACAAAAATTCATGGGCGTCTGCCTATACCCTCTGTTAGTTATTTGGGCCATTTTAGGATAGGTTTTGCTATATATCTTAATCATTAGATATAGGTATATATTGTTATATAGTCCTAGACAGAAGCCGATGAAACCCTCCTTTGAAGTCTACTACTCCAATGTTCCATATAGCGCTCTTCTCTGTATGGGTAAAATTCCCAATTTTACGAGTTAGAAGGGGTCCTACTTCATCCCCCCTGTCTACGGAAAATTGGAAATTCTCTCTCTCCACAAACGACGATGTTTTTTTGTCGAACTCCGAGGCTGCTAGAGATATTCGCTCGACGAACTCCCGCTCCGAAAACATCTACCGTTAGGAGGCGTACGAATCGCGCCTTTTGAGAATAACCCATACAGAGAGGGGTAGACAAGACCCGGGAGTAATAGACTTCAAAGGAGGGTTTCATCGGCTTCTGTCCTAGACCATATACTACGCTTCTAATGGCTGCGTGTAACGCCAAGGCTTAAGCTTAAGTGTTTTTACACTCTAGTACAAAGGAAGTTGGTACAAACTGCTTAAATAAAAAGTTTTAATCATTCGAAAGATACTCGAAATCCTTTTATATCTTCTTAATCGCGATTTAAAAAATTCCAAATTAGAATTATTTCGGATTATTTATTTCGCACCTTAGTACTACGATCAAAAACCAGATACACGATATTTATCGTCATTCAAATCAAGATGAAGTTATTTAGGCTCACATTGGCGAGGAAATTTTGTTTGGATAGGAATGGAACGAAGGCTAGAAAGTTCTAAATAAATTTTTAATCTTACATTTAACCAATTTTTTAAACTGCAAATTACTTAAAACTAATTTTGCTTCTACGATATTTTAGAACGTATTCTAACGCCGCTTTTAAGATCTTCCTCGGCCACGATCGCCAGTAATTAAGTTTTTATTGGACTCACACAAAGTTCGAAAAATAACAAAATAAATTAATTTCCATTTATTGTGTGTTGTACACTTTCTATGATTAAACTGTAAATTTCATTAATGTTTCCCGGTATAAACCACCGTTGGACTAACTCAGACTCGAAGTAATTTTACAATAAAAAGGCTAATATCAGAGGTATATAATAACCACCTTCGGGGGGAAGTATGAAAGGTAGGCAAAATCGACGAACAACGAGTGCTCGGCGTAAATCGCGGCGGATCGACACACCGCTTTACTCCCAAAAAATAGTTACACCATTTTGAACCTCACTAAATTTTCCCTACGCGCACTTCCGGAACTCGCGAGCTGAAGTCAACCTTCGACTCCAATTTAACAGACAGCCTGACTCCCGAGACAGGAAGTTCTAAACATAAATCGAGCCGTCTTGTTTATACAAAGACCATTTACTAGAGTAGCGACATTGAGAAGTCCAGCGCGAGCTAGTGGCCTAGATAGTCAGCAGCGGGCTCTTGTTGTTCGTGATTTTTAGCATTGGTAGTATAGGGGCTTTCATACTTCTCCCCGAAGGGGGTTATTATATACCTCTGCTAATACTAATACTGTTTGAGAAATTTTCTGTGAACTCTGAAACAGCTAGAGTTAGTCTTCAACTTTGAGTAGGCGTGATTTACAGCGCCACGTTTGGTGCGTTTAATAAAGATTTCTGTATATTTAAAGGTCCAACTCAATTCAAAATAACCTGTTCTGAAAGACAAGTGTCGAATCTTTTAAAAACTAATAATACGCGAAAATTTCGGCCGATAAAATTTTCTTTCGTGTTAACTTTATAACTATACTACGGCCCATCTTTGGCCCTAACCAACAATTTTGACACCTTTAAGATAATACGATGTGGCTAAAGCACTTATGTACTTTTTTATACCTAGAAATGTAAACCCTTCAATTACATGGGAGGCAAACTGGTTGGTCGTTTAAATATATGCGCGGTGTGAAATTATCCATTTATATCCATTTACCGCCTGCGCATTCTCTATCAAAGATCATGGTAAAGAGGTGTGTGTTGGGATTTTAAATCTGGATGACAGGACTACATGTTAAACTTAACCACTCTCATAGCGGTATATGTTTCACTGCTTTTTTAAAACACTGACAATTATGGTGTTTATATGAAAAAAATATCTGGTGTAAGTATATGGAATGAAATACGCGATTGTTATTTCATAAAAAAAAAAAGAATCTAAAAGAATTAAATTTCAAGAATTAAAAAGTTCAGTTCGGCTTGATCAATTTGTTAGTTTTGCGGCCGCGTCACTGTAGACGTCACTCATATCCCCTAGAGTTCCGGATGTAAAAAGAACGCGGGCGCGGAGAAAGCGGGCGTTAAGCTTGAGAGTAAAACTAGAGATCTTTAGAATTTTGTCATTCTGACTGCGGGCGCCGTGTTTCTGTACAAGAAACGTCACAGGTGACGTCGACGCTCAACTTACGAAAAAGGACTCCTCCCTTTTATATATTTACCTATTACGAACTTATTATGTTGAGCACCATTTTGAATCCGGCTAGGAGAGAAGGGAATTCAAACCAATCGAATCACGTCTTTTTGGGCAGGTATATGCCAGCAGTGTATAGACAACGGGCAAGCCCCCAAACGCTGGCTCCACATTTCTCATAAAGAAAATCCAATTTAACCGCAAAATGATGAACAAATTATCAAATTATGCAGCTTTAATTATGTAAATTATAAAGAACAACAAAGGGAATTAGCCACCCTCAGTCAGATTTGCCGAATATTTTAGAAAGCGAATTATAGTCTAAAAACTTAGTGAAGTATATATATGCTTTTTGGAACTCACCATCTATATAGGAGTAAATCAAACCAGAAGCCGATGAAACCCTCCTTTGAAGTCTATTACTCCCGGGTCTTGTCTACCCTTCTCTGTATGGGTTATTCTCAAAAGGCGCGATTCGTACGCCTCCTAACGGTAGATGTTTTCGAAGCGGGAGTTCGTCGAGCGAATATCTCTAGCAGCCTTGGAGTTCGTCAAAAAAACGTCGTCGTTTGTGGAGAGAGAGAATTTCCAATTTTCCGTAGACAGGGGGGTATGAAGTAGGACCCCTTCTAACTCGTAAAATTGGGAATTTTACCCATACAGAGAGGAGCGCTATATGGAACATTGGAGTAGTAGACTTCAAAGGAGGGTTTCATCGGCTTCTGGGCATAATCATAACGTAATATTTTAAAATTACTGAAATTTCTCTAAGCTTTCTTCCATTTCTTTATTAGTCAAACATCGCAAAAAAACGTCATAATCACTAAATTTCTAATCTCTATTCTAATAATAATAAAATTAGGCTTAATTTTGGCTTAATCAACGTTTGAAATGAAGTTTGTAACTCGATATTTTTGTCACAACTCGCCCCATGTTTTGAAATTCAATCTCGTGTGTTTGCAATGAAGTTTAATATAGTGTATCTAATTTAGCGTGTACATTTTAGAGTTTCTGACGAACAGACAGACAGACGTACCTATAAACAATTATATTTATTTTTTCTGTCAAGGTAATTATTTGGAGATTTCAGAAATCATACTCAAAATCTTAAGGTACAAAATGTCCACCTTTGAGGAGATAACCTTATCTTCGGTTTAAAGTTTTCTTGTCACAGGTTATAACCCAATCCTACATCATCAAACAGCCTCTGCTACAGCTTACTTTGAACGAACTTTTTACAGTTCTCAGTTTAGTACGTGAGTACTAACCCCAGTATCGTTTGTCACATAACAGGGGGACTTCATCATCGAACAAATTTATTGATTGATTGATTTTTCGGGACGGACCGACGGACTAGACGAAACCATAGTCAATAGGAGGGCCTTTAATAGAAGGCAAAGACAGCAGAGGAAAGATAGAAAACTAAAATTTAGTAGCTAAGCTAAAGTACAAGTTAAAACTAGGCGGTAACTATAGCCGAATAAAGCTCAGTTAAGCCTCGTTCACACTTCATTTTCTATTCAGGTTCTGTTAAGCTCGTTCACACTTGAAGGCAAAATCGGTTCCAAAACCAGTTCGAAGCGTTTTCCGTTTTCCCTGGTTCACACGCTGACCAGACGGTTCGCGGCCGTTCGCCCCGGTTCGACCTAAGCCAAGGCTTAGCGCCGTTATAAAAAATGCCCAGAATTTAAAATTTTTAAATAGTTATCTCAAACTAATTAGTAAATCGTGTTTGTAACTCGTTGGTTGATAATTTTTGACAGCAAGTATAATTTTAATCGCGTTATTTTAAGATTTATCAGCAAATTTGTCTCCCCGTCTCGTTATTTTCTTGGCGGATTGAACCGAAGCAACTTGGCCAAGCTGCTTCCCGAACCAACACGAACTGATTTCTCACGTTGGTTTGATAACCAGTTATAGAAATCGAACAGCATCGAAGCGCATTTAGGCCTATGTATGAACGAGGCTTTAGTAAGAGGGGAACTGGCCATGCCCACTCATAACCTGAGAAGTCCAGTGGTCAGGCACCGAAGCTTTAACACTAACAATGTTGCGAAAGAGATAGACAGCACGCCCCTTGAACGAACTGCGTGAATTTTTAGGGCCAACAATATACGCTGTGCATTTAAACATATTATTCGTGCTGATGATTATAGGGAGTGCCACTCAATTGCCCCGCAGTTTGTAATTACGCAACCTTAATTTTACCCTTTTCGTGTCAATAATTCGCGATCTTTCAAAATAAATCTGGCGGGCAATCTCGTTTTAAAATATCGAAAGTATTATTAACGCTGGAGTGGATATTTGTTTCTAGAAGGGGGCCCTAATTGGCGAGCGTTTTTCAAAGAGACGATTCATCGTTTAATTCCGTAAATCACCACCGTGAATAATCAAACCACGCATTCGCCTCACGATCAGTCGTGACTTTTGTTTGTGGAACTGTAAGATTTCCCACTATTTAAGTAACTACGTACGTTTTCATAAAGCATTTTTTGTAAAATAGTTCTCATTCCCTAATCGAGTCGAATACATGATTGTTGCGCCGCAATATGGCGTGTTTCTCGTTTCCCCTTAATTCTTAGCAACGATTTTAATCTCATATTGAACGAAAACGGAATGATAGCTCACGATTTCCCAGTTTTCTCATTATGCGATTTGATTTGGTGAATTAAGCTTAATTAGATTCGTTATCTTTCTTTACGTAAAGAACCACTCTCGGTCAAAAACTTCAAATTTTATTCGCATTGTTAGTTTACAGTTTGTTTAGGTTAACAACAGATACATCATATTCAAAAGTGTTTAGTTTGCATTTTGAGTATGACTTATTCACTTATAGTTTATTCCACCTGGAGTTTAAAGCGCGCACAAAGCCACTTGAGCCTCGTTTATACTTGAGGGCAAAATCTGTTCCAAAACCAGTACGAAGCGTTTTCCGTTTTCCCTGGTTCACACGCTGACAAGACGGTTCGCGGCCGTTCGCCCCCGGTTCGACCTACGCCAAGGCTTAGCGTCGTTTTAAAAAATGCCCAGAATTTAAAATTTTTAAATAATTATCTAAAACTAATTAATAAATCGTGTTTGTAACTAGTTGGTTAATAATTTTTGACCGAAACTATAATTTTAATCGCGTTATTTTAAGATTTATCAGCAAATTTGTCACCCCGCCTCATTATTTTCTTGGCGGACTGAACCGAAGCGACTTGACCAAATTGCTTCCCGAACCGACACGAACTGATTTCTCACGTTGGTTTCATAACCAGTTATAGAAAACGAAGCGAATTTAGGTCTATGTATGAAAATCTTGGCACTTAATTCAAGCATTCGTATGATAGATGAATAACGTATCTATAACCCTATTAAGAAGAAACACAATTAGTTATATTAATTAACCAAGAAAAATAATGTCAAATCTAGGATTATTTTGAAGGGTAATTAAATGTTGATGTTTTTTAATTATCTCTCCGAGAAGTTACTGTCTGGAAAAATCTTTTATTAGTTTTCAAATAAATCCTGCCTAAATTGGGATATCTTTTCAGTATTTAGCTGTTTAAAGTTAATTTAAAAATTAAGTATAACAGTAATTAATGATGTTATTCGGGGAAGTTACTTCGAATTATCTCTACTTTCATTAGTATGATAGATCTTAGCAGAGGTATATAATAACCCCCTTCGGGGGGAAGTATGAAAGGTAGGCAAAATCGACGAACAAGTGCCTGGCGTAAATCGCGGCGGATCGACACACCGCTTTACTCCCAAAAAATAGTTGCACCATTTTGAACCTCACTAAATTTTCCCTACGCACACTTCCGGAACTCGCGAGCCGAAGTCAACCTTCGACTCCATTTTAACAGACAGCCTGACTCCTGAGACAGGAAGTTCCAAACACAAATCGAGCCGTCTGGTTTATACAAAGACCATTTACTAGAGTAGCGACATTGAGAAGTCCAGCGCGAGCTAGTGGCCTAGATAGTCAGCAGCGGGCTCTTGTTGTTCGTGATTTTTAGCATTGGTAGTATAGGGGCTTTCATACTTCCCCCCGAAGTGCGTTATTATATACCTCTGATCTTAGGTTATGTTTGGTCCCCAGTTAAATGGAAAATTAAAATTATCATATCTTTACTCCTAGGCATAGCCTTCCTTAAAAATTGGTACATTAAACCTAAAATAGTTTTTTAGCTAGACCCACCCTAGGTGGGGTCTAGCTACTGTATTCACTGCGGCGTTGGCGTTGGCGTTGGCGTTGGCGTGGGCGTTGGCGTCGTGCAAGAAGACGAAATACGTCATCGAATAGAAAAATCTTTCGTCTTCTTACCTCTCCGAGTGAACTTTTAGTTCATGGAGAGGTTCTGTCTGTTACGTCATCGAATCTGAAAAACTTTCGTCTTCTTACCTCTCCGACTGAACTTTTAGTTCGCGGAGAGGTTCTGTCTGTGTGTGACGTCGGAAGAAGACGTCATCAACCACGGCGCTTGATTCTCCAATAAAATTCGAATATACAGTTATTAGCCTCTACCTTGCTGTAAACGTACATTCACTGCAGCTCATTGAAGAGCAGCAACCCTTACTCGCTTCTTAGTTTATAATGATAAACGAGCGCCTTATATAGTATCTTTTGGATTCGCGTCTATTTTAGCCTTCTGAGGTTATAGCTTTTACTGAATTGAAACGTAATATTCATTTAAATTAAAATTAAAACAGATTAAATGATTTAACTTAATCTAAAAACCAAAGTTGCTGAAATTTTAATTTAATATAAAAGATATTTTCGAAGATATTCAATATTTTCTTATAGGTTGATTAGATAAAGGCGTGTTTTCACGGGTGTTCAAGATAAAATGAATTAATAAATTTTAGATATTATGGTGCGTTTTCACGGATATCCAAGATAAGGCGATAAAGAATAGATGTAAAGGTGCCTTCACAAGGGTATCCAAGGTAAAAATAAATAAAGATTAGATATAAAGGCGTGTTCGCAGGGTATCCAAGATAAAATGACTTAATAAAGAATAGATATAAAGACGCGTTTCCAAGATAAAAATGACTTAATAAAGAATAGATATTAAGTCCCGTTCGCACGAGTACCCAAGATAAAATGACCAAGATAATATATAAATGCCTGTTCGCACGGATATCTAAGTTAAAAATTAATAAATATTCGATATGAAGCCACGTTCACACGTGTATCCAAGGTAAATTAATAAAGATTAGATATAAATCCGCGTTCAGACTGGTATCAAAGAAAAATTTAGATTAGATATAAAGCCGCGTACACACGGGTATCCAAGATAAATACATAACGATTAGATATAAAGCCGCTTTCACACGAGTATCCAAGATAAATTAATAAAGATTAGATATAAAGCCGCTTTCACACGGGTATCCAAGATAAATTAATAAAGATTAGATATAAAGACGCGTTCACAGGTAGCCAAGTTGAAAAACATGATTTGAAAAACATGATTTGAAAAACATGATTTGAAAAACATGATTTGAAAAACATGATTTGAAAAACATGATTTGAAAAACATGATTTGAAAAACATGATTTGAAAAACATGATTTGAAAAACATGATTTGAAAAACATGATTTGAAAAACATGATTTGAAAAACATGATTTGAAAAACATGATTTGAAAAACATGATTTGAAAAACATGATTTGAAAAACATGATTTGAAAAACATGATTTGAAAAACATGATTTGAAAAACATGATTTGAAAAACATGATTTGAAAAACATGATTTGAAAAACATGATTTGAAAAACATGATTTGAAAAACATGATTTGAAAAACATGATTTGAAAAACATGATTTGAAAAACATGATTTGAAAAACATGATTTGAAAAACATGATTTGAAAAACATGATTTGAAAAACATGATTTGAAAAACATGATTTGAAAAACATGATTTGAAAAACATGATTTGAAAAACATGATTTGAAAAACATGATTTGAAAAACATGATTTGAAAAACATGATTTGAAAAACATGATTTGAAAAACATGATTTGAAAAACATGATTTGAAAAACATGATTTGAAAAACATGATTTGAAAAACATGATTTGAAAAACATGATTTGAAAAACATGATTTGAAAAACATGATTTGAAAAACATGATTTGAAAAACATGATTTGAAAAACATGATTTGAAAAACATGATTTGAAAAACATGATTTGAAAAACATGATTTGAAAAACATGATTTGAAAAACATGATTTGAAAAACATGATTTGAAAAACATGATTTGAAAAACATGATTTGAAAAACATGATTTGAAAAACATGATTTGAAAAACATGATTTGAAAAACATGATTTGAAAAACATGATTTGAAAAACATGATTTGAAAAACATGATTTGAAAAACATGATTTGAAAAACATGATTTGAAAAACATGATTTGAAAAACATGATTTGAAAAACATGATTTGAAAAACATGATTTGAAAAACATGATTTGAAAAACATGATTTGAAAAACATGATTTGAAAAACATGATTTGAAAAACATGATTTGAAAAACATGATTTGAAAAACATGATTTGAAAAACATGATTTGAAAAACATGATTTGAAAAACATGATTTGAAAAACATGATTTGAAAAACATGATTTGAAAAACATGATTTGAAAAACATGATTTGAAAAACATGATTTGAAAAACATGATTTGAAAAACATGATTTGAAAAACATGATTTGAAAAACATGATTTGAAAAACATGATTTGAAAAACATGATTTGAAAAACATGATTTGAAAAACATGATTTGAAAAACATGATTTGAAAAACATGATTTGAAAAACATGATTTGAAAAACATGATTTGAAAAACATGATTTGAAAAACATGATTTGAAACACATGATTTGAAACACATGATTTGAAAAACATGATTTGAAACACATGATTTGAAACACATGATTTGAAACACATGATTTGAAACACATGATTTGAAACACATGATTTGAAACACATGATTTGAAAAACATGATTTGAAACACATGATTTGAAAAACATGATTTGAAAAACATGATTTGAAAAACATGATTTGAAAAACATGATTTGAAAAACATGATTTGAAAAACATGATTTGAAAAACTTCGTGTTTAAAGGAATCTCGAAACGCCATTCAAATTGTTCAAAGAGGTTCTTTTCAGCCTCTTTTACAATGTCATGGGTCTAGCTATTCCTATGGGCTTGACCATCTTGTTTTATATATATTCCCTTCTTTCGCGCTAAATTGCATTATGAGGAGGAGTTGGGCTGTTTACTGTTATATTAGCCGATTGACTGGACGCCGAACCTTCCTGGCATGTTATAAATGCCCGCCAGCGAGTTAGCCGTCATGTCTCAAAGAACGTTAACGCGTGCAGTAAATAAAGACATCAAGAACATTGACGTTTAGAAAATTGAATTTCGACGTATTGGGCTTGCATCTGACTTGAAATTTTCTCCGTATTCTAATTAAGGAAGCACTAAAGTGGCCAGAAAAATTATTAATAATAATAATCAAAATAATACCAAATAATTTTATGGGTACGTTATTTATTTTATTTGATCATGAATAGACAGATTTAAAAATTCTCTACAGAAAAACCTCCAATGAATGCGTCGAGATTAAATAAAACACAGAACGTGGCGCTGCTCCACGTATCACTCTTCCTCCACACTCCGCCAACCGCTGCCTCCCTCTAGGCTTACCCGTTCCGACTAAAATTCATCCTTTTTAATTTCACGCGGAAACTTGTTTCCAGTGAAATTTATTAAAACCACCCAAAAATCTAGGTCAAAAGACGTTTCAAGGCCGAGGGTGTTGCCTTTGTCTCTAGCTTCGGCGAAGAGCGCCAACGCGTACGCTCGATACGCGCGGTGGATCTGGGAACTATATCATCGCCTTTCGCTTCGGCGAAGAGCGCCAACGCGTACACGAAAAATGCGTTGCCTTGTTTTTCTTTAATAACGTTTGTGTAGATGACAAAAATTTTCTAGTCGATATCTATCGCTTTATTTGTCATTGTTTTAAATATCTCTAGATATTTGTGACTTACAACCGTAAGTTCGCCCAGCGCAATTAAAGCGTTATCGTCCCAATTAAAAACTTCAACAGATCGTGGTATTACCCCTTTAAGGTTTTTCATTCGGATTAAATCATGAGACACGCGAAATAGTCTTCACGAATACTGGCGTTTTGTCCGAATGAACGAGAATATATGCTAAAATAAAATAACTCTAAAGCCTCGTTCACACTTGAAGGCAAAATCCGTTCCAAAACCAGTTCGATGCGTTTTCCGTTTTCCCTGGTTCACACGCTGACAAGACGGTTCGCGGCCGTTCGCCCCGGTTCGACCTAAGCCAAGGCTTAGCGTCATTTTAAAAAATGCCCAGAATTTAAAAATTTTAAATAGTTATCTCAAACTAATTAGTAAATCGTGTTTGTAACTCGTTGGTTAATAATTTTTGACAGAAAGTATAATTTTAATCGCGTTATTTTAAGATTTATCAGCAAATTTGTCTCCCCGCCTCGTTATTTTCAAAGCGGATTGAACCGAAGCGACTTGGCCAAGCTGCTTCCCGAACCAAGACGGAACTGATTTCTCACGTTGGTTTCATAACCAGTTATAGAAATCGAACCGCAACGAAGCGCATTTATGCCTATGTATGAACGAGGCTTAAGTCTGTCTAAAACAAATACAGTCAGAACAAGTCGTTTTTTATCCAAAACGTCTTTTGTTTAATGGAGAAATTAAATTTTTTTCTCTCACCCGCACAATTTTCCCGCTATATACAATCCTTTGAAAACCCAGCTTAGGACTCTTTTTTCATTGTTACGCAAATACTCATCGGTAGTTTATAAGGAAAGGTCAGAGCTGTCACTACCATTAGAAATTCATGATTTCGGGAAATCGACGTCTAAATTAAGCTAAGGGAAACGGTAAAAAGAAATAATTAGGCCGTATATAGGCTTATTGACGTCGTACTGCGTGTATTTTAGCCTCTATATATCACCAGAAGCCGATGAAACCCTCCTTTGAAGTCTATTACTCCCGGGTCTTGTCTACCCCTCTCTGTATGGGTTAGTTTCAAAAAGCGCGATTCGTACGCCTCCTAACGGTAGATATTTTCGGAGCGGGAGTTCGTCGAGCGAATATCTCTAACAGCCTTGGAGTTCGTCCAAAAAACGTCGTCGTTTGTGGAGAGAGAGAATTTCCAATTTTCCGTAGACGGGGGTATGAAGTAGGACCCCTCCGATCTCGTAAAATTGTGAATTTTACCCATACAGAGAGGAGCGCTATATGGAACATTAGAGTAGTAGACTTCAAAGGAGGGTTTCATCGGCTTCTGATATCACTGTATATTTATTTGGTCAATGACAAATTTAATTTTTTTCTTAGTATTTGAAATATTTTGTTTCGCGATGTACTTCCATTTTCATTATTTGAATTTGAGAATTAAATTTTACTTGCCTGAACTGAAGTACTGTAAGGGCGGGACAATGACCGCTATTCTACCCGATTACATAACGCACCACCCACCAATAAAATAAAATTCGTTGAAAAAATTAAATTCTGCCAAAAAAAAAAAAAAAAAAAAAAAAAGAAATGAAGTAAACGCAATTGTCCGAGCATCGCGAGGAAATCGAAAGCTCGCGAGCTAATGGTTCCAACATAATAAATAAACCGACAATAGAACTTAAACATTTCCCGGCAAATTCCCCTTGTGCCGTAGTTAAAGGTATAGTAACATCATCTGGTTAAAATTGTAATTGGGATATAAACACCTTTATTTTGGAGGGGAGACCTTATCCAGTCTAAAGAAACCGAGCGGCTAGTCAATCGAGAAATCAGGTGTACAAAACCGGGGAAATCGATTTCCTGATTTCCAGAAATCAGAGGAAATCACTGGCAATTAGAAAAAATTCAGGAAAACTTGGAAATCACAAGAAATCAGAGGAAATCAAATGGAAATCTAAATTAATCATAGGAAATCAAATGGAAATCAAAAATCATTTTGGGAATCACAGGAAATCACTGGGAATCACGAGAAATCACCGGAATCAAAGTAAATCAATGGAAATCAAATGGAAATCAAATGGAAATCAAAGGAAATCAAATGGAAATCAAAGGAAATCAAATGGAAATCAAAGGAAATCAAATGGAAATCAAAGGAAATCAAATGGAAATCAAAGGAAATCAAATGGAAATCAAAGGAAATCAAATGGAAATCAAATGGAAATCAAATGGAAATCAAATGGAAATCAAATGGAAATCAAATGGAAATCAAATGGAAATCAAATGGAAATCAGAAATCATTTTGGGAATCCCAGGAAATCAAATGAAAATCCGAAATTTTGGGAATCACAGGAAATCATTGGGAATCACGAGAAATCACCGGAATCAAATGGAAAAAAAATGAAATCAAGTGGGAATCAAAGGAAATCAGAAGAAATCACCAATTTTCTTGGAAATCAAATGGCAATCAGAGGAAATCACCAAATTTTTTGGAAATCCTGGGATTCACTTGGTAATCACTGGAAACCGCTTATATATTTTGGAATCGGAAATCAGGTGTACAAAATAGTTTGAAGTGACTAGCCCCTCGAAATAAACTATATATCTAAGATATTTACTATTTTGTAGGGTTGGTAGTGAGGGAAATAAGCGAGGTTGACTTGGTTGCGCAACGTATAATTTTTAATACATATTGTTGGGAATCGAATAATCATTATCTTCTGATAATCATATATTTTCAGATTATTTATATTTGGACTAATTATTTGTAACTTAAAAAAATTTTAAATTCAGATAATAGTTTTACCGAAGGAGTTAATCGTATTCAAAAGTATAAAGTTGATAATTCGTGTAAAAAGAAATATAATTAAATTCACTTAAAATTTGAAGAAAATGAAACAATAAAACCAACCTTTTACGTATTAACTTTTATTATTTTTATTGATTTCCAAATTTTCGTTATCCTAACGTGTAACTCGGATAATATTCTAGGAACAGAATTTTCGGATAAAGCAGAATTTTACTTTTTATCTTGAGATAAATTAGCTAGAATAATAATCTGTTTTTAAGCAAACGAATAATATCTGAATATAATTAGGATGATCTATTCAACTATAGCATTCGTATTTATCATGTTTATATCATGTCTTATCGGAAGCCGATGAAATCCTCCTTTGAAGTCTACTACTCTAAGGTTCCATATAGCGTTCCTCTCTGTATGGGTAAAATTCCCAATTTTACGAGATCGGAGGGGTCCTACTTCATATCCCCTGTCTACGGAAAATTGGAAATTCTCTCTCTCCACAAACGACGACGTTTTTGGACGAACTCCGAGGCTGCTAGAGATATTCGCTCGACGAACTCCCGCTCCGAAAACATCTACCGTTAGGAGGCGTACGAATCGCGCCTTTTGAGAATAACCCATACAGAGAGGGGTAGACAAGACCCGGGAGTAATAGACTTCAAAGGAGGGTTTCATCGGCTTCTGGTCTTATTTATTAAAAAATTCACGACAATGCTTAAGTGCTCCACAACCTAGCATAAAATTTAACATACAAATATTCACTCTAAGCAAAATATATACAAGGGCTTTCAAAACAAGTATTACTAACGAACATTTAATTTTAATCTTCAGCTTATTCTTAATTAAAAGCGAAAAAAGGGAAAGATTTCAATTTTGATTATTGATTGTTGACAATGTTTTGACGTCATTTAATTACAAAAAGTTGGAATTTATAATTAGGTATAACGATACGCTAAATTAAACAAAAAAAAAAATCACGCCAAAAAAGACGCGATACTAGCCCTTTAAAAGTAATGAAAAAAAATCTATTTTTTATTCTCATTGTTCTATTTGGTAGCTTAAATTTGGCGCAGCGTGAGCCCACCCTCAATAAACTCCTCCACCTGGCCAAGAGAGCTACATCGGCCAATTCATAAAACGTCCAGGTGTGTGGCCGAAAAAAAATATCGGCTGATTTTGACGAAGAACTCCGTGTTTAATCCCCTTAATACGCTTTATGAGTGACTCTGATATTGGGTCAAATATTAAGAGCCCTCTATCTAAATACACAAAGATATAATTTTTAATAAAAAAAAAATAATTGGTTTTGTTTGAATAGACGCCACGCGTCCGTCAATGTAAGATTGGTTTTCATGAAAACTTAATTGTTGCGTACGAACTGAAAATGCTCGGAATAGTCTTGGTCGATTTCCAAAACCGGAAGTCTAGAGACCCTAGCGAAAATTTTGGCGGGGAAAACTTTTGTCACGTGATCGTCCGCCATCTTTTTGTAGTGTGAAATTTTCGTCTGCTCTATTGATCTGTTCTAGTGGAGAGCGACAGACTAACAACTTGAATTTGGTTCGTGGGAAATAAAATTAGAAATACTCTGGCAGCTTGTTACTACAAAAAGATGGCGGCGCGGTTATGAGACAAGCGCCCATTTCCGGCAAATCGACCAGGACTATAGGGAGTCAGCACTTAGGGACCCCAAAAAAAATATCATACGTCATAAGCTGAGAGTATAGTAGCGCCATCTAGTTAGATTTACTTAAGACAACGGCGCCAGTCTGCTAAATTTTGAATTTTTTTAGGCCGCCATTTTGATGGAGCGTCGTGATTACTGAGGCTGCTAATTTAGATGTTAAGCAGTGCAAACTAAGTTATTTTGAAACCTTAAATGAAGACATTAAAAAAAGGTACAGAGAAAAAATAAGTTTTATAAATATTTTATATTGATCATAAAGTTTTGAAGGTGCACCTAAAGTTTATCCATTTTAATAACAATGTTTATATAACATATATTTATTAATTTACCTGAGATAAAATGTTTAGAACAAACTCTGGTATACTGTGTTATTAAATCTGGTCCAAGGCTTAGCTTTCTGAGCCACAGATGACGTCGTTTCCGAGATAACTCTTGGCATTTCGTACCTTGATTGTTTATCACACACGGTATTCTAAAGAAACTAAGCTTCTCTTTCGTGCTAATGCTTTTACAGCTTCTTAAACAACACGCCCTAACCATTCCTTAACCTCTGGTCATGCACTGCCGAGTTATTCTTTTCTTTACCAAGGGTTCAAGATGGCGTAAAGCTGGGCGGTGGGGGGAGTAAGGGAAAAAATGTATATTTTTGTCTACTAGGTGGCGCTTTGAATTGCCCCGCGAAAGTAAGTTTCAAATAACGTGACGTCACTACCAGATCTCTGCTGACTCCCTATTTTAATATAAACTGTTTACCACTAAAAATAGCATATTTTATTAACAGATAAATATTAAAAGGGTATGATTTATCCAAATAACAATTTAAATTGAATTAAAAAAGTACGAAATCAACACGATTTAGCTTTGATTTGGCCTTGAGACAAATACTACGGTTACATGAAGGCTCGAAAAGCCCTTTTCACCTGAATGTAACCTCGGCAAGGGCGCTTTTACAGGCGTAAAGTGCTTTATCGGTAGGCGATTTCGCTTCAGGAGTGAAATTCTTGCTTGGACTATGAGTCGGAATACAGTAATGTCAATATAGCCTGATTCACACAGACCTATTTTCCCGAGTTTCACGCTCGCTAATGATACTTCTATGAGCGCACGAGCGTGAAACATGTGAAAATAGGTCTGTGTGAATCCAGCTTTAGTCAAAACATTCCTTAGATATATCAGAAGCCGATGAAACCCTCCTTTGAAGTCTTACTACTCCAATGTTTCATATAGCGCTCCTCTCTGTATGGGTAAAATTCACAATTTTACGAGTTAGAAGGGGTCCTACTTCATCCCCCCCTGTCTACGGAAAATTTGAAATTCTCTCTCTCCACAAACGACGACGTTTTTTGGACGAACTCCAAGGCTGATGGAAATATTCGCTCGACGAGCTCCCGCTCCGAAAACATCTACCGTTAGGAGGCGTACGAATCGCGCCTTTTGAAAATAACCCATACAGAAAGGGGTAGACAAGACCCGGGAGTAATAGACTTCAAAGGAGGGTTTCATCGGCTTCTGGAAATATCCATACTAATAATCATATTAGTATTAAATTCGAGTTAGTGTACCTTCGGAGAAAATATTTCAGTCCAATGGTTGATCATGAAAACGCGTATTGATTTAATAAAAATGAATCTCTCGCCGTGATGGTAAATTTGATCGAAAGATGTTTTATAAACCATTTTGACGATTGTCAGATCTGTTTTTGTGGGCGAGTGAAAAATAGGTTGTTCAAACAATTATTATACTTCGTCTAAAAGGTTTTTGGGGTCACGTCATTTGTTATAAAGTATATACAGTTCGCTAAATGATTGTATTTATAGGAATAAACGGCAATATGCCAACAAAAATGAAGTACAAGCAAGAATCCATTCAGGCAAGAAGAATCAGATAAGGAGAGGAAAAGTGGGAACGGCGCGGCTCCTACTGCGTCGGCCTAAACTCCCACTCTGGGGTAGAGATGCTTCGTGGTAAATTGTTGTCACGTGGGTAAAACGAATCCTTTATGAGACGCGCTAGCTAGCGACCACGTGACAACAGTTTACCTCGAGAATTTCCTATCCCCCCTTTCCACCCGAGTGGGAGGTTGGCTCTTCTCTCTCTAACTCAACGCAGCCCCACTTTTCCTCTCCTTATCTGATCCTTCTTGATTCAGGTTCCATAAGAATATGGGAGCATAGCTTTAGCCTCTGGTACCATCCTCCCAAACTTTGTAACAAAAGTTCGTCCGCAATTTTCGCAACATTTGTACGCTTAGATCTTTTTTCGGTCGGCTCCATTTTTACTACCCAAAATATTATGTCAAGGTCGTTAGTGGCGCGGGTTAATAATAGATGTCAGGAGCGATTTACTTGAAAAATCGATTCGAAGCGGACGAACTTTTGCTACAAAGTTTGGGAGGATGGTTATTGAATCGCGGCCCTCCCATATTCTTATGGAACCTGAATGAATTCTTGGTACAAGTAAATTTGCCGCAAGGAAAACTCTATAACCACGATTTTGTCAAAATAAAGGACCAGTCCGAGTTTTAATTGTTTTCGAGCATGTGCTGAAAACATCCCATAATAATCTAATTATATATTCAATTTCACCCCTTTGTTAACGCGGTTGCGCCACCTATATAGGGAGAGAAACACTGCATTTTCACTCCAAGCAACGCGAAGAGTAAAATCGATAATAAATTATTTAATTTATTTAAACAAACAGGAATTTTACAATAAGCCATTGTGATAATATTTTTTAATTTGTTAATTTTGTAACACGCAATTTTACAGCGTGCTAACGTGATACGAGAAATCAGTTACACAAAACATTTTGAAAAAGGTGGTGAAATTAAATTGTTATTAAAATCAATAATTAAAAGGGCGCGTAATATCTTTTTTTAAAAAATATTCGATGACAAATTTGGAGTAACTCAAAAGCTGACAACAAACGAATTGGTAACACTAGATTAACTCTTATGGTTTCATATTTCTTGGGCAAAGAGTACCGTACGAATTTTTCAAACACAACAGCGGTTATTTGTTGTTTCCTGCAGGGAACGCGTCAACGTTTTTTGAGAGGGAGGTTGCCCCGGTTTAGACCCCAATAAAGCTCTGTTTGTCGGAAGGAAACTTTCCTACCATCATAAGAATACAATTTTAAATCCCAATAAGCTACGCACCATCTATAAATATATACGCTAGAGATTTGATTTTGAATATCTGTTTTCTGTTAAATCTCTCCCTTAAGTAGAAAGTAAAAGGTTTAGGCTTTTGTGGAAAAAAAATCTAGATGGCGCTGAAACGCGTTTCATAAAAATATTTTCATTTTTATTCGATAAATAAATAGAAAGTGAAATATAGGGTGAAAAAAACACGTGACATGACGCTAATAAGCCTAAATACGGCCTAATTTTTTTTTTTCACAGTTGCGCTTATCAAAATACAGGGTTCGTACAAAATTTTGGAAGTTAATTTCCCTGACTTTTTCGGGTTTTCCCTGACCATTTCCAAATAATTTCCCAGACCAATTTTAATATTTTTTTTTCATGAATATATTCTTACGAGCTTGAGCTGCTGGCAATTCCCACATTTTTATTTGATATAGTTTATCAATCGGGGTCAGCTGATAGTTTACTCAGAATATGAGAAACAATTTGAATCTTTAGGGAAATATTTTCAGTTAATAATAATTACGTTACAACTGAATGGTAAACCAATCATAAACAGTTCCTTGACACATCCCAAAATATTTATTTTCTCTGTCCATTTGGGCTATTTTCAAATTCCCTGACTTTTCCCTGACCTTTAGGGCGACTTTCCAAATTCCCTAACTTTTCCCTGACTTTTTGGGCCAATTTCCAAATTCCCTGACTTTTCCAGGTTTTCCAGGATTTCCAGGTCGTGTACGAACCCTGAAATAGTTCAACTAGTACGTCATCTTTTATGAACCTTCATTTCGTGTTTCATCCGCGTCGCTATTAATTCAAACTCAACGACAGAAATTGGACCAATAGTATTTGAGCAACTATGACAAAAAGAGTATTACGTTTATCCATTAGCATTTTCATTTAGAATTTTGGTTAAACAACTAATTTTCTTCAGTTACTCTAGTTTCAAATACAGAAAACCATTTTATTTCTTCTGGCTTTAGTCTTTTCCTAACAAGTTTGCAAGAACGTCATTTTTTCTGAATTAACCTCTCACTTCCTACTTAATGGGGAAGTAAAAGGTTTTGTGTTTTGAGAAAAAAATCCTAGATGGCGTTGAAATTGGTCTCTTAAAAAATATTTTAATTTCATTTTTTTTTCGTAAACAAATATAAAGTGGAAGATAGGGAGTAAAAATCACGCGATATGACGTCAATTAACCTAAAAACGGCCGAATTATTTCTTTTTTCCGTTGCCCGTATCGCAAACGGGACGTCGATTTCGCGAAATCGCGATTTTCGATAGGTAGCGACATCTTTGACTTTTCCTCATAACTAGCGAAAAATCCGCTTTCTTCTAATTATAAAATAGTTCAACTAGTCCGTCATCTTTTATAAACATTCATTACGTACTTCATTCGCGTCGCTATTCATTAAAATCCAAACGATAGAAATCGGACGAGGAGTTATCGCGTAACAACGACAAAAAGAGTCGAACCTTTAACGATTAGTATTTTAATTTCCGTTTAGACTTTTGGTTAAATAATAATTCATCAAATGATTCAATTATTCTATTTTTGAATAGTGTTTACCGTTTATTTTTACGGGTTTTAGTTTTTCCGTAACAAGTTCATAAAAACACCAGGATTTCATAATTAACCGCTCACTTCCTCCTTAAATATAGATCTCTAACATAACGGTTAGTGTCTAGCTTATAGCGAAATTATAGACTTATGTTATGGTGTAGTGGGCGGCAATGAAGGTTTCCCTCATCCTGTTTACTCCCTTCACTAACAGAAAAGTGTTATCTAGTTACTGGGAGAGCGATACGCTTTTTAGCTACACATACTACTGTAGATGTAGCCTACTATTTTACACTCGTCTGTAGTATGTATGTATGTATGTATGTGGAAAAGACGAAGCGAAAATGATAGCTTAAATTTTATTGGTAAATGAAATATCCTTCAAAGAGTCTCCCCATGAAACACTGTCCGCGCCCGGTGCTGCATAGCTTTTTGGTAATGGGTGTATGGGTCTTTTGCGCGAATGACATAATTAGATTTTGAGATATACCTAAAGGGTAAATGCAGTCCGGCATTTTTTTATTTTTTTTTTGTTGGATTGGTGTAAGGGTTTTTTTTTACTTTGGGTCCTTTCGACCGAATTCCCATTCGACCGAACCCAATCCCATTCGACCGAAAAACCCGCGCTTTGGCGGTTTTTGAAATTTTTGGGGTATTTCCAAGGTATAACCTAACCTAACCTAACCTAACCTTTCAAATAAATATTATTTAAAACTGCATTATTGTACTTTTTTTTACTACCGTTTACGTACGAAGAACCTAGCTTAACAAAAGTTCCATTCAACGTATTACATATATATTTATGCGTATGCTTCTATTCGATTGAATTAAATTTTTGAATTTATTAGCCCATTCGGTCGAATGGGAAGAAACCTTTTTCCCAGCCCAATGGGCTAGAAATTGCAGCTATTCGGCCGAATGGAATTTCGTTCATATGGGAATTCGGTCGAAAGAGAATATACCTTTTTTGCGCGAGTGACATAGCGGATAACACTTATGCGTCACAATGGGCTCTCGTGGTGTGACCGCTTATGGACTGGGTCATCTTGTTATTGGCTCTGTCGGGATTTTGTATAACCCGCGTAACCGTAATGGATGTGTGCTCAACCATCAAAAACACCCCCTAGTTTCTGCAGCTGCTTCTCTAACGGGATGGAAACCGCTATACACAAACGAAATTTCTATCGATATTGACATCTGAGAAATTCCAATTGAATCTAGCGCGTTTATTGGTATTCATCTGGTGATTTAATTTGTATAAAATTTCATTAAACCCGTGCAGAATATTAAATTTCAACTGGGTTTAGAAATAAAAGTGCTAGCTGTAACTTTACTCAGAGACAGCAGATGCTGGAAGCAGCAATTTTTAAGAAAATCTGATAATAAGATTTTCTTAAACCAGCTACTAGATACGAGCAGAAGTAGATGAAACCCTCCTTTGAAGTCTACTACTCTAATGTTCTATATAGCGCTCCTCTATGTATGGGTAAAATTCCCAATTTTACGAGATCGGAGGGGTCCTACTTCATACCCCCCTGTCTACGGAAAATTGGAAATTCTCTCTCTCCACAAACGACGACGTTTTTTTGACGAACTCCGAGGCTGTTAGAGATATTCGCTCGACGAACTCCCGTTCCGAAAATATCTACCGTTAGGAGGCGTACGAATCGCGCCTTTTGAGAATAACCCATACAGAGAGGGGTAGAGAAGACCAGGGAAAATAGACTTCAAAGGAGGGTTTCATCGGCTTCTGATACAAGTATATTGGAAACAAACCCAGGTTACTTGAAGATATTATATTAAAAATAAGTTGATGCCGCCCTCTTTGAAATGGTCATTTCTCTCATTATTTGGGTTCAAAACCGTAAAAAAATATTGGTGGAGAAATCCAAATTTAAAAATTTTAAATCATAATTCAAGTGATTTCCAAACACATGGCGCCGTGAAAAGTTAAGTAACAATGGAAAATTTAATAAATTTTAACACTACAAAGGCAAATATGCCTAGACTTATTTTCGAGAGAACTAGCTAACGCGAGTATGTAAATCTCAAATAATTGTAGACGAAGCTGTGTTAGATTAATTTTGCCTTATATAATTATATTATGAAGCACTGTATATTAGTAAAATCAAGAATCCATTCAGGTTCCATAAGAATATGGGAGCATAGCTTTAGCCTCTGGTACCATCCTCCCAAACTTTGTAACAAACGTTCGTCCGCAATTTTCGCGACATTTGTACGCTTAGATCTTTTTTCGGTCGGCTCCATTTTTATTACCCAAAATATTATGTTAAGGTCGTTAGTGGCGCGGGTTAATAATAGATGGCAGGAGCGATTTACTTGAAAAATCGATTCGAAGCGGACGAACTTTTGCTACAAAGTTTGGGAGGATGGTTATTGAATCGCGGCCCGCCCATATTCTTATGGAACCTGAATGAATTCTTGGTAAAATGGTAATTTTAAATAAGTAATATAACAATTTTGAAAATTTTAATAAAATTTCGCTGCTTGAATATTCTTCACTTGTTCACGGAAATGACATCATAAATTTGTTTAATATAAAAAGACCTTGCCCATAATTTGATTTCTATACTTTTATGGGCCGAATGTTTTTGTAGAAAAGCAGAATGTTTTTGGCAAAAGCAATCTGGAGGTTTTTGTTTTTTGTAAAAGCAGAGGAGTTTTTTTTGGTTTTTGGTCTGATTTACATTAATTTAACTATTTACAGTTTTATCGATTTAGTTTGAAAACTTAAAATAAACTTTTCCTATTTTTCCTTTTGAACGGAAATTCTACCATAAATGTCTTGACTCAATACAACGCCTCCTATATTTTATCAAAGCCAGTGCACGCTCCTGAAGCAGAAGGGGACTTTAGCTTGCATAGGATTGTCATTTTTCCCCGATAGAGGCGCGATTAACCAACGATTTTTGCAGACGCGTCTCTCCCGTTACCGTGGCAACCCCACGTCAGGTTGCCACGGTAACGGGAGAGACGCGTCTGCAAAATCGTTGGTTTATCGCGCCTCTATCGGGGAAAATTGGCGACATAGGTTTCTTCTTTTAGAATGTTTTTCCCCGCTTGCACTGGCTTTGATAAAATATAGGAGGCGTTGCTCAATATAAACAAAATAATCTTGATACAATTTTAAGTCAGGTTTTTGGCATTTAAATTAATTTCTAAATAATAAAAGTAAATTTGGGCCAATCATATTATATCAGCCTTCAACAGCGCTTGTAATGTCCTAACATTAAGGTCTTGAACATCGAACCCCGGAAGGCCTATTCTCTTAAGGTTAAGATATTACACGCTCTGTTGAAGGCTGAAAAAATAAGATTGGCCCAAATTATTACTACTTTATTGAAACATTACCCAATTTTAGAAAGTGATTTAAATACCAGAACGTAACTAATAATAGTGAAAAATTCTCGAATAAGTTTTTTTGGCATGGTGATACCTAAAATAAATTCAAACGCTGTTCCATTTTTAGCGCCAAGTTTCCGAGGGGCTAGTCACTCGAGAAATCAGGTATACAAAACCGGGGAAATTGATTTCCTGATTTCCAGAAATCAGAGGAAATCACTGGCAATCAGAAAAAAATTCTGGAAAATTTGGAAATCACAAGAAATCAGAGGAAATCAAATGGAAATCTAAAGAAATCAGAGGAAATCAAATGGAAATCAAAACTCATTTTGGGAATCACAGGAAATCAAATGGAAATCAGAAATCATCTTAGGAATCACAGGAAATCAAATGGAAATCAGAAATCATTTTGGGAATCACGAGAAATCACCGGAATCAAAGGAAATCAAATGGCAATCAAATGGAAATCAGAAATCATTTTGGGAATCGCAGGAAATCAAATGGAAATCAGAAATCATTTTGGGAATCACGAGAAATCACCGGAATCAAAGGAGATCAAATGGCAATCAAATGGAAATCAGAAGAAATCACCAATTTTTTTGGAAATCAAAGGAAATCAAATGGCAATCGGAGGAAATCACCAACGTTTTTGGAAATCCAGGAAATCACTTAAATATTTTGGAATCGGAAATCAGGTGTACAAAATATTTTGAAGTGACTAGCCCCTCGCAAGTTTCCCTTTAATATTAAATAATAATTTTAGCGTGCTAATAATATGTCATTCTTTTCATGACTGCGCGCCTTGTGTAGTCATCTGAATTGTAAATAAAATAATTGTATTTTAAAGTCCAACTTCCATCGTACTTCCACAATTAAACCCCGATTTGCACGCGACAAATTTAAACCTTCGCGACAATTAAGAAATAAGTATGCGTATATATTGGCGTGTGCTCAATTTTTCTTTTGTGATAGGGCTAAAAAAATAATTACGGGTCCGCGCATTTAAATTTATCGCTCCATATTTTTTTTTATCCGTTACTGCATAGGCCCCTTAAGCCTAATCCGCGGCGCTTTAGGATATACTTGTAGAGGTATAGCAAACCTGTATGGTGGCCCGCGGTGTAAAATATTTTTGTCCCGTAACGAGAGTGTCGAACAATAGGCCTAGGGGGCGGAGACTTTTTTACGGGACCACTAGGGGCCGCTCGACGTCGGGGTCGGCTTGGTTTCCTTTTTAGCGCGTGGGTGATGAACAGATGTTGCAACCCGCACACGTTCTGGCACGTGGGGGTCATTTAACATGTGTCTCCTCGCGTTCCGTTACGCGCCAAAGATTTCCCGCCACCCTTTAGTTGTCAACCCCCTGTAAAGCGCGTGCGCCGCCAGATATTTTAGAAGTAATAAATGTTTCACGCTCCCAAAAACGTAAATATAGCGTAGTGGGTGCAAAAATAAATTGCGGAAATTGGGAAGGACTAAAATGCTCTTTATTAGAATTGGATAAATTTCTTTAAAATACGGCCCATGAATTCCGTACAAAAGGCGTAGATTTAAAACGTCTAGACCTCCTTTAACTTTAATTTTTCGGGACATCCACAGATGCTATATTTCAAGATTTCTCGGTTTTATTTCATTAGTTATTAATAATAATTACCTTGTTCCAAATTTCATTAAACAATTCTTTGGGGTAATACATTACGGGTCGGCGTTAATGATAACTGAGATTTTCTTCCGAAATCATTATAATAATAATATTATAATTATATGATAATATAAGTATATAATAATAATATTATAATTATATGATAATATAATTATATAATAATAATGCTATTATAATTATATGATAATATAATTATATAATAATAATATTATAATTATATGATAATATAATTATATAATAATAATAATATTATAATTATATGATAATATAAGTATATAATAATATTATAATTATATGATAATATAAGTATATAATAATATTATAATTATATGATAATATAATGTGAATATATATTGGAAATTCTCTCTCTCCTCAAACGACGACGTTTTTTTGACGAACTCCAAGGCTGCTAGAGATATTCGCTGGACGAACTCCCGCTCCGAAAATATCTACCGTTAGGAGGCGTACGAATCGCGCTTTTTGAAACTAACCCATACAGAGAGGGGTCGCCAAGAACCGGGAGTAATAGACTTCAAAGGAGGGTTTCATCGGCTTCTGGCTTAGACTATATATTTGGTGTGGTAGAATTGAACTTTAACCCTGTCATCTTTTATTGAGCGATGTTTACAAAAACCTCATTCGAAAGGTATTTTTGATGATTTTGTGTGTAGCAAAAATTTTCTATTTAATATGTGAGAAATAAATTTCACTGAATAAAACGAATTCGACACCCATTCGTCAAAAGTGACCACCCTGAGTGTTTTTTTCTTTCAACGCGCCGAAAGAAGCGCTTGTTTATTTTGAGGGACTGAAAGCAGTGGGACAGTAAATATATATTTTCCTATTGTATCCGTAAAATAATTTCACAGAAATAGGGAAAGACCGCGAAAGTTATGAATGGATTTTTTCCCGAACTACGTTAATATTAGTTTTTTCGAAAATTCTGCGCGAACCGCGTCCAAAATGGCTATTGTCATATTTTTCTTATAAAAGTCTGTCTGTACTTTTTGACTTATTAGTTTACATAGACTAGTGATATTTACTGAATTTTTCTCCTAGAAAATCAGATTTGTTTTGAATTTTGAGGTCTTGGGTATAATATTAGACCCTCTTTAAAGCCTCAACACGAAGAAATAACAATATAAAAGGGTTAACGGTATCGTCCCAATTGATCGACTTTTAAGTGATCGAAACCAGTTTTTTGGATTAAATGATCGAAATATTTAGGTTAGGTTAGGTTAGTTTTTTAACTCAATCGATCATATGAAATTCGATCATTTCGACCCAAATCAGGGTTAACTACAGCTCTCTTGGAAATATGTGTACTAAAAACAACACTTTTAATTAAAAAGTTGCCCCCAAAGTTTAATTATGTACATACAAGCTATTGGCCGTCAAAAATTATAACAAATGACTTTTTTATAATTATTAATTATGTGGCATAATATTATAAATAATTCAATCATATAATAATAATAATTATTATTATTTAATTGCTGAAATCAGAAGTAGATGAAACCCTCCTTTGAAGTCTACTACTCTAATGTTCGATTTAGCGCTCCTCTCTGTATGGGTAAAATTCACAATTTTACGAGTTAGAAGGGGTCCTACTTCATACCCCCCTGACTACGGAAAATTGGAAATTCTCTCTCTCCACAAACGACGATGTTTTTTGGACGAACTCCAAGTCTGCTAGAGATATTCGCTCGACGAACTCCCGCTCCGAAAATATCTACCGTTAGGAGGCGTACGAATCGCGCTTTTTGAAACTAACCCATACAGAGAGGGGTAGACAAGACCAGGGAGTAATAGACTTCAAAGGAGGGTTTCATCGGCTTCTGGTTCGCGTCACAAACAACTCAGTAGATCAGATTTTTTTATCTTACCAGCATAAAACGCTTGCTGAACTCAAAAGCTCAGCTTTGGTAGTGCAAAGAGTTCAAAAATTTTGTACACCTGAGTTCTCGAGTGTCTGACCCCTCGACGTATACACAAAAGCACTAGCCTCAGACTAGTAAATCTAAAATAATCACAGAAGATTGAAGAGATTATTGATGTTTTGCATTATATAATAGAAATATAAATTATAAGTCTGCGAACAAAAGTCCCAGACGTAGCCTAATTAGCACCATTAAAATACAGTCTCCTATGGATAATTGAGAACCTCGTACGTGAAACGTTTCTAGCATCGCCACTAGTTTTAAAAACTCACAGGCATTTAATACAGAGTATAATTTAAATCGTTGTCATTCAATGTTACATAGTTAACATCAGGTAAATTTACTTGAACGCTGACCTCTCTACATGAGATGCTGACTTTGGAGTAGGAGTGATCTAGCGTATCCAAAATTTATATCGCGAGTGTCGGTGATATCATTCTCTTCCCATTGCGTACTTGCGTCACAAACAGATAAAACTGTTTGGGTTTCGGTTTATAATTTTTCAAATGAAACCGAAATTTTCAAATTAATCAAATTATTCAAATAAATTTGCTGTTCAATTTATTGATTTAAATAAAACTTATTTTTATTAAATTTGTTGATTTAAATAACTTTATTATAAACTATATTTTTGCGCAAGTTAACTGAGCTAATTTTTTAATTTAACTTTATTATTAATAATTAAGTTATTTAAATCAATAAATTTCGAATTTAATTTATTTTAACCATTTGTTTCAATAGGTTGAATCAGAAGCCGATGAAACCCTCCTTTGAAGTCTATTACTCCCGGGTCTTGATTACCCCTCTCTCTATGGTTTAGTTTCAAAAAGCGCGATTTGTGCGCCTCCTAACGGTAGATATTTTCGGAGCGGGAGTTCGTCCAGCGAATATCTCTAGCAGCCTTGGAGTTCGTTAAAAAAACGTCGTCGTTTGTGGAGAGAGAGAATTTCCAATTTTCCGTAGACAGGGGGGTATGAAGTAGGACCCCTCCGATCTCGTAAAATTGGGAATTTTACCCATACAGAGAGGAGCGCTATATGGAACATTAGAGTTATAGACTTCAAATGAGGGTTTCATCGGCTTCTGGTTGAATTTATCCATATTTTTTGAAAAAAAATATTCGGAATAAAATCTTTGGACTAGGAGACTAAAAGCAATAATTATAATTTTAAAAATTATAAACTGATCTTTCTCCGACAATTTATTTCTGACCCTTTACGGATTTGAACTCAACCAAGCAAAGAATATTTTTAAGGATGCAAAGTAGCCTCTTTTTTGTATATTTATATCTTATTCAAGATGTATTGTCACCATTTTCTCTGCTGTATGGTGTTTAATATCGAGTATCAATGCGCGTCATCTTCTACCATTCTGCCAACTGCTATTGCATAGAGATGTCCTATAATAATATAGGACTTATTATAGGATTTTGTTATTTCGCTTGTCTCCCATACGACCGAATTCCCATTCAACCGAAAAACCCGCACTTTGGCGGATTTTGGATTCGGTCCAATGGGACAGTCCCATTGGACTGAATAAACTGTATTTCTCCGGTTTTGAACAGTAGGTCACTACGTAACCTAACCTAACCTAACCCAACCTCAAAACATAACCCAAACTAACCCAGCCTAACCTGACAAGGCTTAAAATTTTGAACAGTAGGTCACAACGAAACCTAACCCAACCTAACCTAACTTATCCCAACCAACCCAAAATGGACTAACACATGGCCGCGAGTAAAAAAGTCTCTGAGTATGTCGTCTTATATTCTTGGGGATGATTTACTTGTGGTAACATTGATATAATATACGTAAAGTTTTGATTCCATAGGAAGAAATACCATTCAATCGAAACCCGCCAGTTGGCTATTTTTAATATGCACTTGGCTATATTATCGTTCGGTCGAATGGGAATTCGGTCGTATGGGATATGACCTTTATGCTTGATCAATTTTTTATGAATAGATTTAAAGCCACCCACGATCACGTACCGCGTATGCTTTCTTTGAAAGGGCATATATGAATACCTATTGAAATCTCAATATTTCTTTGAATGTTACCCAATAACGGAATTGACCATCGAAAAAACCTTTTTCCGCCTTTTTGACCGCGTGTCAAAATTCTAGCTACTATTAAAACTATGGACAATAACGGGCATTGAAGTTAAACTTCCGTACACTAAATTCTGGTAGGGACTAGACGTAGCCCATAAATTTCAACTTTATTCGTCTGTCCATTCAAGTTTTATTCGTAAAGTTTACTTATATTTATATTGGGTGTTCTTTGTCCGAAAAAATAAGGTTATTGTGTTATTTTTACGGCACGCGACCTCACGCGTTGAAAACCGCCGAGAAAATTGAAAGTTACGTCCCTTTTTATATTTCCGCTACGCGACAGAGGCGTGAGGCTCATCTTCGTCAAAAGGAAAAGCACTAGCTTTCTGCACAGTAAAAATAATATTATGGAGTCTTGAATCTAGGAGGATGAAGGGGGACCTCTGGAGAAGAAAGCAAGCGTTGCATGAACGGCATACTGAAATGTGCGTGACATAACTATAGACTGCCACCTAACCAAAAAATTTAGAAACTATATTACTATTTTCGTACAGGTTTTTAAACTTTGTGAAAAGTTAAATTCTTCTGGCAGCTAAAATCGCTACGACAATTATCGAAACAGCAATATATTCTCATTTTAATTTGAAATACTATATAGCAGACTAATTTTATTACATATTATATATTTTATTTTATATTTCGAGCTTCTTACGCCTATCATATGATGGCGCTACCTACTATGTCCGTCGATTTTGGCTCGGCCGAGTCAGCCGTAGATGAATCGCGCAGCTCGTGTTGGGGGAATACAATTTTCTGTTCCAGAGCCACGAGTATTATATTCCTAGCTTGAATAGAGATGTGGCTTCACTACAGTAACGAACCGAGTACTGAAAAGGCTGCTTCTTCAAATGTTTGGCTCCAAATAACGTAAGCGATAATGAATAAGCAACGACTGGACCGTACCGAAACCTCAGGTCTTCAATCTTAAACCATGTATTTTTTGTTCTTGGAGGAACAACTGGGGCATTCGCCGACTGACATTTTTATCCAGAGACGTTTACACATAGCCTCAAATATTCCCCATCCCCGTAGCCTTTAAAAGTTCAAAATATTATTTTACAAGCTGGAAATATTTAGAACGGCAACCTGTTTTTTCATCATTAGCCTTTTTGCGAAGTTTCAAAATATGTAGTGTATCAAGGCGTGGGTTACCCTGAGCCTAAGTAATTACTAGACTTAAAACGCTGGAAAGCGAAAACCAACACCTATTTCGCCATATTTCTGTTAACTTGATTTTAAGGTAAATATTTCTGACTTCGTAGATTTCAGAAATATTTTCACTGATTTCCATGATTTCTTATAACAACGCGTGATACGTTAATGTTTGAATGATTTCCGGGTTTCAAAAAGATTACTGAATAATTTCCGGTAATTGCTGTAATTTCTGAGTAATTTCCGGTAATTGTTGTAATTTCTGAATAATTTCCAGTAACTACTTTTAAAAATTGTTCATTTTTTGTAATCACACGTGAATTGAGCTGATTATTGTTTTTTTCCTGTAGGTTTGTAGTATTTGTTTAGTCGAAATAATGGCTTCTTAAACAGAGACATCAGATTTTCGGATGATATTGGGTCTACGGCAACTGGGTATTCATATATTTGGTAGCAGTGGAGCTCCATATTTTTGGGAGAAATAGGTACGAACCCTGCTTTTAAAGTTACAAAAATTATAGATGTTATGTCTTTACTTCCCAGTTAGTAAACCAGGTTCCATTAACTCGTATAATAACACCAAATTTAACACAAGCTCTACCACGGCCTAAATAATGTCCCTTGAAGTTAACCCTTTTCTCTTCAGTTTTAGGCATGCTAAATTAGCCGGGCTCATAGCTTTTCTTTCGGTCTTAACCCAGGTAAAATGGACCCTGAGTAAAATTGAACTAATTCAAAATAATGGGACTGATAGTAATTAAAAAGATGGTATCCGAAGTGTAAAAAGGATTAATGAAAGCATTTTAATTTGATTTAAAAAGGATTGTGTGTAGTCTTTGGTTCCACCATTAAAAGTCAAATTTCTCAACCTAATATACATATATTAGGTTCTTTCGGTGTTGGCACCATATTATTAAGGCTGCTCTTCCGCCAAAAGTTACCGTTTTGGAAACACCGTCTACCTCTGGCGGTTTTCATTCGGAACTAGGACTCTGGGTTAACTCAATGGAGAAATTATAGGGTGTAGTTAAAATTAATCAAGCGTAATTTTCTATTAACATCTCAAAAAAAGGTGCGATTTCGATCTATGATTTGAGATTATTTTTACGATGATACGGTATTTAGAAATGAAATTACAGGCCCATAACTTAAACTTCAATTTTTCACAAAAGTTAAATTTTGACTTTAAACCTAAATATCTTTTAAAATAATAAAGATAAAAGAATCAAAAAGTACTCAAAACATACGTCCAAATGTTTTGAACAAAATGCCACATTTCGCGGCCCAATCGGTTTGCTAGTTCTACAAAACGGTAGGATGAAAGGGAGTCATGTAAGGCCAAATCTTTATTGACTTTGGATAATTATAACTAATGATCCCGATAAGTCATAAGCAAAAATCTAGCACCAATACATTAAGCGGACATTTTTCTATAATATTTGAAAGCCTGGTATTTCTAACTGTAATAAACTGTATAAAAAGTGGATATAACCAAAGCGCAAAAACGTCGTTTTAAGGGAAGAAGCGCCTTAAGAGGGACTTAAATGTATTGTGTTTTGTGAAAAAATCCTAGATGGCGTTGAAACTAAAGCTTTAAAAAATAATCTTTTGAATTTTTATTCGCTAAATAAATAGAAAGATTTGAAGTAAAAGACACGCGATAGGACACCATTAAGCCTAACTATGGCCTAATTCTTTTTACAGCTACCAAGAAGGATCAGATAAGGAGAGGAAAAGTGGGAACGGCGCGGCTCCTACTGCGTCGGCCTAAACTCCCACTCTGGGAGAACGGGGGGCAGACGGGGGTAGAGATGCTTCTTGGTAAATTGTTGTCACGTGGGTAAAACGAATCCTTTATGAGACGCGCTAGCTAGCGACCACGTGACAACAGTTTACCTCGAGAATTTCCTATCCCCCCTTTCCACCCGAGTGGGAGGTTGGCTCTTCTCTCTCTAACACAACGCAGCCCCACTTTTCCTCTCCTTATCTGATCCTTCTTGCAGCTACCACTATCTCAGTTGTGACGTGGATTACCCGAAACCGCGATTTTCTAACGGTAGCGACATCTCTGACCTTTCCTCGTAAACTACACAAAATACGTTTTATTGTAATTGTAAAATCATCATTGTAAGTCATCTTTTATAAATATTTAATACATTGCCTAACAAATAATTCGTGTTATTCATTGTTCAGTTATTGCAGTTTTAAATAATGAAATCCATTTTATCAGAAGCCGATGAAACCCTCCTTTGAAGTCTATTACTCCCTGGTCTTGTCTACCCTTCTCTGTATGGGTTATTCTCAAAAGGCGCGATTCGTACGCCTCCTAACGGTAGATATTTTCGGAGCGGGAGTTCGTCCAGCGAATATCTCTAGCAGCCTTGGAGTTCGTCAAAAAAACGTCCTCGTTTGTGGAGAGAGAGAATTTCCAATTTTCCGTAGACAGGGGGGATGAAGTAGGACCCCTTCTAACTCGTAAAATTGTGAATTTTACCCATACAGAGAGGAGCGCTATATGGAACATTGGAGTAGTAGACTTCAAAGGAGGGTTTCATCGGCTTCTGATTTTATTTTTTGCTGACTTGATTAAAAAAAAGTCATTTGATTTCTTCAATATCCTTTCTCAGTCAAGCCCAAGTTAACTGACACTTAAGTCAGAATACTTTCCCTTTTCTTATAAAAAGCAGTTTTGAATATGAGATTTTAATTCAATTTCACCTTCTTTTTAAATCTCGGCTAAAATATCGCGTTACGGCTTTAAAATGGCCTTGGATAACTATTTCTATAACTGACATCGATACCGCGCAGTTCCCGACCATTTTTTTCTTTTTTTTCTTTTTTAACTTTGGCTTTACATCGACCTCTGTGACTGTGACTAAAAGCTTTTAAAAAATATATATACATTTATACACGTATATGTAGGAATTGAAAATATCGAAAAGAGCAAAACTATTCTCCCGTAATACTAAATGTGAAAAGGCGACCCCTATTCGCGGGAATTTTTTTTTTATCACCGAAATAGTATAAAAATAAAACGTATATCATTTGGACGTCTCGATTGGGTCTCCGCCACCGGTGCCCTCCCAATACGACAAAGAATAGCTACACGTTCAGAGATTAAATGACTCCGCCGGGTTGGTCCTTTTGCCGAAAATGGAATAGCAAAAGTCTGGTATCTATCAAAGAGTAGTGCACGGAATCGGATAACCATTATCTTCAGTAATTCGTGTTTTTCATATATTTTCGGATTAATTGTTTGTGTCTAATTTCATTTGTCGTAATCAATTTTTCACATTCATTTCCAGAGGCAATGGCAACGGCAACGCGGCAACGAATATAATACCTACACTCCACCTTTTGAGGTGTTGCTAAAAACGCCGTTGTTGACTAGGTACGGGTAAGAAGGATCAGATAAGGAGAGGAAAAGTGGGGCTGCGTTGAGTTAGAGAGAGAAGAGCCAACCTCCCACTCGGGTGGAAAGGGGGGGATAGGAAATTCTCGAGGTAAACTGTTGTCACGTGGTCGCTAGCTAGCGCGTCTCGTAAAGGATTCGTTTTACCCACGTGACAACAATTTACCACGAAGCATCTCTACCCCCGTCTGTCCCCCGTTCTCCCAGAGTGGGAGTTTAGGCCGACACAGTAGGAGCCGCGCCGTTCCCACTTTTCCTCTCCTTATCTGATCCTTCTTGGTACGGGCAACAACTTCTCACTTACTTGGAAAGCTTTCAAACCTTGAAAATTACGGTGCACATTTAAAATTAATGTTAAGCGTTTAAACTCATCAATGTAAGTGTAAGACAAAACGTTTCGTTCGGCATCATACTTTTTAAAATTGACTAGTAACGGTACCACTGTCTGTTTCATACCTTAATATACTGACGATGGGAAGATAACAAAATGCGCGTTCGCTTTTGAGATCCCTAATTTTGACACCCGGGAAACGAAAAAAGATTACGATGCCGCTTGTCATACAATGCTAAGGATTACGCGTAAAAATTCGGTTTGTATTTTGAGGGTTCATCGGATACCCATTTGAGGGAATTCGACACAAAAAGAGAGTGTTTTTCACTACATTCTACATTACGGACCAGCAAAAAAAAAATCTCTCTTGGCCTGGCCAAATGAGGGTGCGTCTGCCATCGACATTAAAAGGTAGTTGGGATTCTTTGGGAGTGCGAGGTCCCAATGCCAAGTTGAACTTTACCAAAAGTGAGAATAAAAACGTTGTATCTTCAAGAAAGAAAATGAGTCGCGCAAGCCTTATAACATTTCTCGATTCCCATTTATATTTGTGTTAAAATATTTACTTTCAATATTTTTTAAAAATATATAACGTAATAATTTAACGTTATTATATTTTATATTTTAACCTAAATATATATATATATATATTTTTCAATTCGTGTTGAAACTAAAAATTAGCGGGGTCTGGTTTAAAACTGCATATTAGTATATTTATAAAATATTAATAAATTTTGTTTTTTAATATATCTCAAATTTGCTAATAATACCAGAGCTTACAATCACCACGTTAAATACTAGAGTAATTTACGGTTTGCCCCATATGGTAAAATTAGAAAAAATTTAATTTATAATTTAAAAGTTTTTGGATTTAATTTATAAGAGCTTATATTGGTTTTAAATATTGGCTTATTTTAATATTAAATTAATAATGTTATTAAAGTTATTTTTTCAACTAATAATACCCTTCTGATATTTAATTTTAGTACAATCTATACGTTCGCATATTTTAATGTTATTGTAATATTAATATTCTCATATTTTAATATTATTATAAAATTAATATTCTCATATTTTAATATTATTATAATATTAATATTCTCATATTTTTATATTATTATAATATTAATATTCTCATATTTTTATATTATTATAATATTAATATTCTCATGTTTTTATATTATTATAATATTAATATTCTCATATTTTTATATTATTATAATATTAATATTCTCATATTTTAATATTATTATAATATTAATATTCTCATATATTAATATAATATTAATATTCTCATATATTAATATAATATTAATATTCTCATATATTAATATAATATTAATATTCTCATATATTAATATAATATTAATATTCTCATATATTAATATAATATTAATATTCTCATATTTTAATATAATATTAATATTGTCATATTTTAATATATTATTCATATTGTCATATTTTAATATATTATTAATATTGTCATATTTTAATATATTATTAATATTGTCATATTTTAATATATTATTAATATTGTCATATTTTAATATATTATTAATATTGTCATATTTTAATATTATATTAATATTCTCATATTTTAATATTATATTAATATTCTCATATTTTAATATAATAATAATCTCATATTTATTATATTAAAATTCACATTATTTATTATAATATTATTGTGGTATATTTTAGTATATAAAATTACTATTCACATAAATTTATAATAATAATATTGATTTTATAATATTTTATAAAATTAAAATATTATTGGTTAGCTGATTATTTTGATAAAATAATTTGATTTAAAATAAATATTAGCTTAACTTAATTTTAAAATTATTTTTACGAACAGTTTAATTTCTATGTATATTCATTTAAATTTTAAACCTATTTTGTAATGCAAAATGAAGTTGATAATCATATTAAAATTTCTCATCGACCTTAAAAAATTTCAAATTGAGTTACTACGTTTTTATCCTGGCGTATAATTTTGGAGATGTAACTGATACTATGATCTTTTCAATTCTAGAAAGTCTCTCTCGGAACTAAATTATTCATGCGGTCTTTGGCTTGAAGTCTGGATTTCCTTCGCGCTGCGTGGCTCTAAATCCGGTCACAGAGATTAAAGATTTTTTCTTCACATGGATCCCAGGTTCGTCTACTGCCCTATGAGGAGCACAAAAAAAAAAAAAAAAAAAAAAAAAAATTCAAATGTATCATATAGCTACTCTAGCTTTTTGCCGAATATAATTCAAAGGGCAAAATACTGCACTACTGAAACCTTTGTGTAATTGATACTTCGGAGGCACCGAACCCAGACTTGACCTCTTAGTGTGTCGTAACTTGTTGACAAACAGTGTTGAAATACAATGTATTATCTTTTAAAATAGTATCAGAGCACATTTATTCACTGTGGGGCCTAACAGGCTTGATTTTTAGCAATGGCGGCTCTTATTCTTATAAAAATATTTTTTAAATATAACATTTATTAAATAGAATATAATAAAATATTAAAATGTGTATAATTTTCTAGGTACGTTTGTCTGTCCGTGGTGAACACTTTATTGCAAACTCCGCTTGAGTTTTGTTTTAAAACACTCGGCGAGTTTGAGGCTCGAGGTACCCGTTTCATTTCTAACGTCGATTAGGACTAACGCAAAGGCCTAATCAGAAGCCGATGAAACCCTCCTTTGAAGTCTACTACTCCAATGTTCCATATAGCGCTCCTCTCTGTATGGGTAAAATTCCCAATTTTACGAAATCGGAGGGGTCCTACTTCATCCCCCCTGTCTACGAAAAATTGAAAATTCTCTCTCTCCACAAACGACGACGTTTTTTGGACGAACTCCAAAGCTGCTAGAGATATTCGCTGGACGAACTCCCGCTCCGAAAAAATCTACCGTTAGGAGGCGTACGGATCGCGCCTTTTGAGAATAACCCTTACAGAGAGGGGTAGACAAGACCCCGGAGTAATAGACTTCAAAGGAGGGTTTCATCGACTTTTGCTTATAATTAATAATAAAAAACTTCGTATCATAAAATCAGGCAAATTTTCGCTTTACTCTGGAATTTGAAAAATTCCAGGCAAAATCTGAATCACGCGTAAGAACGTAACACAAAAAAAAAAACCGATTCATAGCATTATTACCTCAACATTTAGTATAAATCATATGTTCCGTAACAATACAAAGCTGGATGCGGCACAATCTCCAATATTTGGACAAAACTGTCTGATATATCAAGATGGGAATAAATGATAAGGCGTGAGTTTTCACACGTATTTTATCCGACACCAGTCCCAATGCGGTACACCCTTTTCAAAATTTCTATACAATCATACCATCTTAAAGGAATACCCGAAAGGCTTTCGCGTAGTAGGAAATGTCCACTTACAAACAAAAACGGTGCTGCGAGTGTACAAATCCAAAAAATTCCAACTTCTCAAAAGACTTTCCTTTGTCCCGCTGTGTGAAGCCTGTAGTGACTTAGAAGGGTAGAAAAGCAATCCATTCGCAAATATAGCGATATGCTAGGCTTTCCTTTTTAAATGGCAAGTCTCGTAAAGCTTAAAAATAATAAGGGTCAATGGGAGATAAATATTTGCGAGTGAATAAAATCAGTTGTTTTTGAAATTAGACTCTAAATCCTGTTCAAACTTACCCAATAGCAGACCACGTTGGTAAATAATAAATAATTGCATTCAGCGCTTTCGTGGCTTCGTGGTAGAGCTTCGGGTCATGGAGCGATCAAAACCCGTTTCAAGCTTAGTTTTTTTATTATAAAATGTCAAGTTTAAATTCAAATATCGTTTTCGTTAATACTAACCAATGCTATCGTGGCTTCGTGGTAAAGCGTTAAGACGCAGAGGAGCGGATTCCAGTTTGAATCACGCAACATGTATAAATTTTTAATTACAAAATGACCAATTTTCATTCAAGCAATCGTAGATTCGTGGTAAAGAATCCTGAGTTCGAATCACGCTCTTTCATTAATTTTAATTGAAACTTTGTAGCAAGTTACCAGCGTCCTTACAAAGTAGCATGAGCCTGTGGCTTTGTGGTAAAGTCTTCGCTTGTGGTAAGCCCGGGTCGTGGGTTCGAATCCCACGCTTGCTAGAAAGCTCGGTTGTGTGTGGTTAACGCTTCAAAAGTAATGGTGTATGGAAAGACGATATATGAAGGTTGTAAAAAAATAAAAAAATTAAATTTTGTAAAATGTAAAAAGATCAATAAAAAATATTAATTTTTTTGTAAGGAAATCTAATTTTTTTAGCCATTGTAAAAAAATCAAACAAAAAATCGATTGTTTTACAAAAATAATCAAAAATTTTACAAGGGGTACCCCTTGTAAAAGAAATAATACACCCCCTGTAAAATAAATAATCAAAAATTTTACAAGGGGTACCTGTTGTAAAAAAATAATACACCCCCTGTAAAATAAATAATCAAAGATTTTACAAAGGGTACCATTTCTAAAAAAAATAATACACCCCCTGTAAAATAAATAATCAAAAATTTTACAAGGGCTACCCCTTGTAAAAAACATAATACACCCCCTGTAAAATAAACAATCAAAAATTTTACAAGGGGTATCCCTTGTAAAAAAATAATAATTGTTTTTTTTTACAAGGGGTACCCCTTGTAAAAAAAAAATAATAATTGATTTTTAATAAATTCACCCCCTGTAAAAAAAAAAAAAATAAATAATAAATACACCCCCTGTAAAAAAAAATATTAAATACCTCCTGTAAAAAAATAAATAATAAATACACCCCCTGTAAAAAATAAATAATAAATACACCCCCTGTAAAAAAAAAAATATTAAATACCTCCTGTAAAAAAATAAATAATAAATACACCCCCTGTAAAAAATAAATAATAAATACACCCCCTGTAAAAAAAATAATAATAAATACACCCCCTGTAAAAAAATAAATAATAAATACACCCCCTGTAAAAAAAAATAATAATAAATACACCCCCTCTAAAAAAATAATAAATACACCCCCTGTAAAAAATAATAATTGAAAATAATAATTGAATTTTTTTACAAGGGGTACTCCTTGTAAAAAAATAAATATTGATTTTTTTTACAAGGGGTACCCCTTGTAAAATAATAATAATTGATTTTTTTTACAAAAGGTACCCCTTGTAAAAAAATAATAATTGATTTTTAATAAATACACCCCCTGTAAAAAAAAATAATAATAAATACACCCCCTGTAAAAAAAATAAATAATAAATACACCCCTGTAAAAAAATAATAAATACACCCCCTGTAAAAAAATAATAAATACACCCCCTGTAAAAAAATAATAAATACACCCCCTGTAAAAAAATAATAAATACACCCCCTGTAAAAAAAATAATAAATACACCCCCTGTAAAAAAATAATAATTGATTTTTTTTTTACAAGGGGTACTCCTTGTAAAAAAATAATTATTGATTTTTTTGTAAAAAAATAATAATTGATTTTTAATAAATACACCCCTTGTAAAAAAAATAATAATAAATACACCACTTGTAAAAAAATAATAATTGATTTTTAAACAATACACCCCCTGTAAAAAAATAATAAATACACCCCCTGTAAAAAAATAGTAAATACACCCCCTGTAAAAAAATAATAAATACACCCCCTGTAAAAAAATAATAAATACACCCCCTGTAAAAAATAATAAATACACCCCCTGTAAAAAAATAATAATTGATTTTTTGTTACAAGGGGTACCCCTTGTAAAAAAATAATAATTGTTTTTTTTTACAAGGGGTACCCCTTGTAAAAAAAATAACAATTGATTTTTAATAAATACACCCCTGTAAAAAAATTAATAATAAATACACCCCCTGTAAAAAAAGTAATAATAAATACACCCCCTGTAAAAAAAAATAATAAATACACCCCCTGTAAAAAAAAATAATAATAAATACACCCCCTGTAAAAAAATAATAATTGATTTTTTTTTACAAGGGGTACCCCTTGTAAAAAAATAATAATTAATTTTTTTACAAGGGGTACCCCTTGTAAAAAAATAATAATTAATTTTTTTACAAGGGGTACCCCTTGTAAAAAAATAATAATTAATTTTTTTACAAGGGGTACCCCTTGTAAAAAAATTAATTATTGATTTTTTTTACAAGGGGTACCCCTTGTAAAAAAATAATAATAGATTTTTTTTTACAAGGGGTACCCCTTGTAAAAAAATAATAATTAATTTTTTTACAAGGGGTACCCCTTGTAAAAAAAATAATAATTAATTTTTTTACAAGGGGTACCCCTTGTAAAAAAATTAATTATTGATTTTTTTTACAAGGGGTACCCCTTGTAAAAAAATAATAATAGATTTTTTTTTACAAGGGCTACCCCTTGTAAAAAAATAATAATTGATTTTTTTTTCAAGGGGTACCCTTTGTAAAAAAAAAAAATCAATTAATATTTTTTTACCGGGGGTGTACTTATTATTTATTTGTTTTACAAGGGGTGTATTTATTATTTATTTTTACAGGGGATGTATCTATTATTTTTTTTTACAGGGGGTGTATTTATTTATTTTTTTACAGGAGGTGTATTTATTATTTACTTTTTTACAGGAGGTGTTTTTATTATTTATATTTTTAAGGGGGTGTATTTATTATTTATTTTTTCACAGGGGTGTATTTATTATTTATTTTTTTACAGTGGGTGTATTTATTATTTTTTTTTACAGGTGGTGTATTTATTATTTATTTTTTTTTACAGGGGGTGTATTTATTTATTATTTTTTACAGGGGGTGTATTTATTATTTTTTTTTTACAGGGGGTGCATTTATTATTTAATTTTTTACAGGGGATGTATTTATTATTTATTTTTTTACCCCCTGTTAAAAAAATAAATAATAAATACACCCCCTGTAAAAAAATGATAAACACACCCCTTGTAAAAAAATAATAATAGATCTTTTTTTACTATGGGTACCCCTTGCAAAAAAAACAATTATTATTTTTTTACAAGGGGTACACCTTGTAAAAAAATCAATTATTATTTTTTACAAGGGGTACACCTTCTAAAAAAATCAATTATTATTACAAGGGCGTTAAGAAAAAAAAATTGTTTTACAAGGGTTACCCCTTGTAAAAAAAAAAAATCCAAAAAAAAAATATTTTTTCATTAAAAATTATTAATATACTAGAAATCATAGGTTTTATATCATTGAAACTAAATTTATTGGAATTAACTATAAGTTTTAAAAAATACCCAAAAATGTGATTAACTACAATGATATTTGTCCTTTAGAAAGGGCTCAGGCAAGAAAGGCATCTTGATAACCAAGCGAGGCGTGCGCCCGCATATTGAGAAGTCCCCTAAGCCTTGACGCGGTCTACAAGACAAGGATCGAACGTGAAACCAACAATGGAAAATTTCGTACAATGGGCGACGTAGTAAAAACACCCCAACCATTGACGACGTATTCCAGCAATGTATTTGCGCGTGTAAACCCGGGTCAGAAAAAGCGCATTATCTCGCACCCAAATACAATGGTTTTACAGACTTTACACGTCTCTCTATTGTCGTAGCGCAGACTTTACACAGATATCGAGATGTATACGTATTCCATCAATTGGTACGAAATAGCCCGCGGCGCTCTTTTAAGAACGTTGCCCAAACGGTTTTCAATTGAGATATCTAGACTCAAAAACCTTAACATATATTTGTATAGAGAAGAATTTCAAAGGTCCGCTTGATTTACGTCGAATAAACATTGTTTGACATTTTCAGGGAATTCGAGGTTTTTAGTAGTTCCAGAAGCCGATGAAACCCTCCTTTGAAGTCTATTACTCCCGGGTCTTGTCTCCCCCTCTCTGTATGGGTTATTCTCAAAAGGCGCGATTCGTACGCCTCCTAACGGTAGATGTTTTCGGAGTGGGAGTTCGTCGAGCGAATATCTCTAGCAGCCTTGGAGTTCGTCCAAAAACGTCGTTTGTGGAGAGAGAGAATTTCCCATTTTCCGTAGACAGGGGGGATGAAGTAGGACCCCTTCTAACTCGTAAAATTGGGAATTTTACCCATACAGAGAGGAGCGCTATATGGAACATTGGAGTAGTAGACTTCAAAGGAAGATTTCATCGGCTTCTGTTAAACTCTACATATAAATATCGTACAAAATATGACCTTAGTATTAAAAATAAAATTAAAATTGCCATCTTCAAAATTTTGAAACCAAAAAAGCCCTATCTAAAGTCTCGTTCATACTTGAGGGCAAAATCGGTACGATCGTATGAAGAGTTACTCATTGTCCCTGGTTCACACGCTGACAGACGGCTGGCTCCGATTCGCCCATAATTGACATAAATTATAATTTTAATCGTGTAATTTTAAGATTTTTTATATGTCTCCTTATTTTCATAGTGGTTTAAGCCGAAGCGACTTCCCGAACCAACACGAACTAATTTCTCACGTTGGTTTGATAATTATTTATAGAAATCGAAGCGCATTTAGGTCTATCTATGAACGAGGCTTAAGTCATCACTATGAAAGGTGGCTATCATGAAGTCAACGATTCTAGAGCTTCTCGACTGTGGTTGCATTCAAGCAGTGTCTTTCGTGAAATAAACGTATTTCAAAATTACTATTTTCCGTTTTGCACACATTCAGCGTCAATATAGATTATATATTTTTTTGCATTTTATAAAATAACCAATATTAAAAATAATTTTAAAATATTGAGTTATTTTCACACTTTTTGGAAGCTGTAAATGATAAGGAACAAATTTTAACATAACCCTTAAAATACAGTTCTGAAAATATTTTTTTTAAAAAAGCCTGGCCAGGAAATGAGCATTTATTTTAAGATCAGGTGTTTACTGTACAGTTTGACACTCGGGCACGTAGAAGGCTACGTTCGTTTAGAATAAGAAGGTGAGCTTAGGTTTGTAAGTTCGAAGTAAATAGAAAGTTTTACCTGGTCTCAAATCGAAGTCTTTGAAGGAAGAATACGGGTAAAGTTGGGAGCGATAAAAGGCGGTATGTTGTGGACATAAAAGAGCCGCTAAAAGTCGTAAAATATTCTCAATGAATCGCTCGCCTTCACTTTTATGTTGTCAGAGATCACGAGGTACAAGCTGTACTAGTACAGTTACAACCAGAACCTGTTTACAGTATGACAAAACTATAGTTCGCGCTATGTTATTTTAAAGGGAGAATTAACTCAGATGTGTTTTTCCATTTACATTTTATCCTTAAATTTTACAAATATAAATATTACCGCTCAGAAGATATCGTTATGTAACGAAGTTTGTACTTATCTATTTATTACCAGAGAATGATGTCAGATTTTTTCTCCAACCATATATTCCCACGATCCTCTCAGCTCCTCCCTAGAGATGCGTTTATAGCGACCCCCATTGGTATGGAAACTTATCAAAACTTCGCAGACGTTGGCCAAAATTCCAAAATCTTTAAACGTTGTCTATGAAAAAATAACATTGATAACCGAAAATATTTCTTCCAAAAATTAACTTTGAAATCGCGTAATGACAAACTAGTGTTTAATAAGATCAGAGGTATATAATAACCGCCTTCGGGGGGAAGTATGAAAGGTAGGCAAAATCGACGAACAACGAGTGCCCGGCGTAAATCGCGGCGGATCGACACACCGCTTTACTCCCAAAAATTAGTTACACCATTTTTGAACCTCACTAAATTTTCCCTACGCACACTTCCGGAACTCGCGAGCTGAAGTCAACCTTCGACTCCAATTTAACAGACAGCCTGACTCCCGAGACAGGAAGTTCTAAACACAAATCGAGCCGTCTTGTTTATACAAAGACCATTTACTAGAGTAGCGACATTGAGAAGTCCAGCGCGAGCTAGTGGCCTAGATAGTCAGCAGCGGGCTCTCGTTGTTCGTGATTTTTAGCATTGGTAGTATAGGGGCTTTCATACTTCCCCCCGAAGGGGGTTATTATATACCTCTGATAAGATTAAGATTTGGTTGATTTTATTTTGATTGGTTAGCTTAGTTTAGGTATGGTTATATAAATAAGATCCATTGCATAAACTATATTCAACGGGAATTGCACTATATTAAGCTGAACTAGCACAGACATTTGTATTTTAATAGTACAGCGTAATATATTTTTATATACTTTCTTTCGATTGAGATTGTGTATTTAGATTCAATAGGAAATTTATAAAACCACTCTATCCATTGGGTTTTAAAGTATTCGGTAGAATGGGATGCGGCCAAATGATAATCGGTCTAGCAATTTTAATTCATTTTTCGTGGCACTTCATTCTACCTTTAAGAAGATAAAATCATATAGGTAAGGGATAAGGAATATAAGCAGCTTCTTCCGGGATGCAATCTCACTTTGGTTTCCGCAGATGTCTCTGTTTGCCTTTGTCTACTTTTAACTAAAGCTCGAGGCGCGTGCAAATGGCCTTTGTGAATAACGGTAGTTTTATGACGTCGTGAAAGATTTAACTTACGCGTTCATTCAATTTATTTTTATTTCTCCAACGTAACACCCCCTTACGATACTATTATTACTGTAGCGTACCGAAATTTATCGGTTTTATACAGGCGTGATATTGTTCTTTTCAACACGCACTCCTCGGAAAAGTTTCCAAGATGTTTTTAAATTTGGTGATTTATATATCTTTGCGAATGTTATCGTGTGAATTTATTGTCACGCGGAGGAGGGTCCACTTTTGAATTGTGTAATAAAGTGACAAGTCAGCTTTAATTTTCCATGTACAATTTAAATTGGTGTTATTTGTAAAATATCAATAATAAATTGCTCTGAATTAATTATATTAATAGGATGAAACTAGGAAGTGAGACTCTGATAGGTTTATATGGAAAACTTGGTCTTTTTTTTTAACTCGTTATAAAAAATCGAAGATCCACCAAAATAAACGGTAAACACTATCTAAAACTAGAATTATTTAGGTATTTCATGAATTGTTTAACCGAAATTATAAACGTAAGATTTTTTTATCAAAATTGAGATTGAGAAAAATTGAGAACGAGAAAAATTGAGAACGAGAAAATTTGAGAGCGAGAAAATTTGAGAGCGAGAAAAATTGAGAGCGAGAAAATTTGAGAACGAGAAAAATTGAGAACGAGAAAAATTGAGAGCGAGAAAAATTGAGAGCGAGAAAATTTGAGAGCGAGAAAATTTGAGAGCGAGAAAAATTGAGAACGAGAAAAATTGAGAACGAGAAAATTTGAGAGCGAGAAAATTTGAGAGCGAGAAAATTTGAGAGCGAGAAAATTTGAGAGCGAGAAAATTTGAGAGCGAGAAAATTTGAGAACGAGAAAAATTGAGAGCGAGAAAAATTGAGAGCGAGAAAATTTGAGAGCGAGAAAATTTGAGAGCGAGAAAATTTGAGAGCGAGAAAATTTGAGAGCGAGAAAATTTGAGAGCGAGAAAATTTGAGAGCGAGAAAATTTGAGAGCGAGAAAATTTGAGAGCGAGAAAAATTGAGAGCGAGAAAAATTGAGAGCGAGAAAATTTGAGAGCGAGAAAATTTGAGAGCGAGAAAATTTGAGAGCGAGAAAAATTGAGAGCGAGAAAAATTGAGAGCGAGAAAATTTGAGAGCGAGAAAATTTGAGAGCGAGAAAAATTGAGAGCGAGAAAAATTGAGAGCGAGAAAATTTGAGAACGAGAAAATTTGAGAACGAGAAAATTTGAGAGCGAGAAAATTTGAGAGCGAGAAAAATTGAGAGCGAGAAAAATTGAGAGCGAGAAAATTTGAGAACGAGAAAAATTGAGAACGAGAAAATTTGAGAACGAGAAAATTTGAGAACGAGAAAATTTGAGAGCGAGAAAATTTGAGAACGAGAAAATTTGAGAACGAGAAAATTTGAGAGCGAGAAAATTTGAGAACGAGAAAAATTGAGAACGAGAAAAATGTTTCGAAGACGTAGCTTCGAGCACCGATAACGACGGACCCATACGGCCAAGAGAGCACCTCTCCGTGAACCAAAGTTCACTCAGAGAGGTAAAAAGACGAATGTTTTTTCTATCCGAAAACGTTTTTCGTCTTCTTGCACAACGCCGACGCCAACGCCGCAGTGAATACAGTACCTAGACCCTGGATCTAGCTAAAAATACGGCTAGTGCTTGCCTAGTTCGCCAAGCTAGGCAGCCAAGGCTTAGCATCTGCAAGTTTCGGAACTTTGGAAATTGATTATAAAAATAACGAAATATTTTTGGTTAGTTATATATTATTGTTTTTCTCATTAGTTTAGCATTCTTAATCGATTAAAAATAGCTTGTTTTGGCCTTTCATTCTCCCTTTATAACTAACTTTAAACTGCTCCAATTAAGCGGTTATGATAATATTGCCGAATTTTCTTGCAAAATAAGCGAAAATGGTTATTTTTATCGAAATTGAGATACGATTATTATTTCTTAAAGGGAGAATGCAACCTTATAACAAGTTTTTACCTCCCCGACTGAACTTTAGTTCAGGGGGAGGTTTTCCACTGGTCGTGTCTGTCTGTGTGTGTGTGTCTGTGTGTCACTTCCTGTGTAAGCGGATATCCTGTGTAAGCGGATATCCTGTGTAAGCGGATATCCTGTGTAAGCGGATATCCTGTGTAAGCGGATATCCTGTGTAAGCGGATATCCTGTGTAAGCGGATATCCTGTGTAAGCGGATATCCTGTGTAAGCGGATATCCTGTGTAAGCGGATATCCTGTGTAAGCGGATATCCTGTGTAAGCGGATATCCTGTGTAAGCGGATATCCTGTGTAAGCGGATATCCTGTGTAAGCGGAAATCACGTGACCTAGGTCGTGGAGCAAAAAGTCTAGAGACGTAATCATGCCAGCTTGTCGTTCAATTCCGTTTAACGGGAATTACCTCCTTTAAGCATGGCTGCCACATTGAGTTTCAGGTGTCGTGCAATTATATGCAACAGGACGTCTCCCATTGCATATTACCGCCTTGCACCATCCACTTTACGGTCAAACCTTGATGCTGGCCAGTTGAAGGTGATTATACGCAATGGGACGTCTCCCACTGTTATAATCACCTCCGACCATCCCCACACCAAGGTCCAACCTCCAGTTTATGATCTCAGCGGGCCATACTAGCGAGGCGTCCCTCACTAATATGGTCCACATCAATCTTCCACATAAGATCTAAAGCTGAGGCTGATTGATACAAAATGTTAAAAATTATAGTCGGGAAAACTCTCCTTGAACAGAAGTACAGTAGGTTTCCCGTGTTTAAAAAACAACAATTCTGAATAAAAAGTGGATATCTGATGTTGAAAAAAAATAGGCTTCCGTTTCTCCGCTATAATACCAAGAAATATTTCCGATAATTTTCATAAGCAAAAGTAGCCGTGTACAGTGAACTTCGTTAGCAGACGAAAGAACGCTATAATAACTTTAGTGAGATAATCAACCAGCGCAGAATGTCATCACCATTTGAAGTCAACAGAGCAAGGACACGGCTTTCATTTATCACAAGAAAGAGACGACCTGGCTACGAAGAATTGACACATGCAAGCAGTGAGTGTTTTCGGACTCGACTTATGAGATACCTACAGTCAGTAAAAGTTCGATAGTTCTTCATAAAGCCTCGTTATTCTAAACATAAAAGGAGCTATTCAAGTATAAATATTAACGGTATGGAAATTAGTGTACATTCAGTCTTTAATATATTTTTTTTATCATAGGAGTGGAAACTAACGTCTTGTCAGCCGGTTTGGAAAATAACCTCTCGACCAGCTCCATCCTTGGATTCTTCCAATGACTGGGATCTCTCGTATGATGATAATATCAGTAATGGTCGTCAAACAAGAACTTCAGACGAAAACTGTACCGAAAGAAATTGCCAATCATCTACCGACAATGGGTTGTGAATGGAACATTCAGTCTATAATATTTTCTGGTTTGTCCAAGAGGAACTTGCTACCATATCTTCGACGTTTTAATTCCTTGTCTTCCTTGCCATCCCAGACTAAATCCTTCGTCTTTATCAAAGATAATCACGCAGTACAGCCTATGCTCAAGTGTTAATTTATATTACAAGAATTGGTATTTTACATATTTACTTTGAAAATAAACAGTTCATTTGGTGTGTCTATTAAAAAATCTACGCCATGCCGCGTATAATTATGGGTAATGCAGCACACTCTTTTGCATTTTCTGAATCCTTGATGTTAAGGGAAAATACTTATACTCCATAACGTGGATGGTAAATAAAGAAGTGTGAATCAAATGCACGCTGTTTCTTCTACTCTTCCAATACTCTACATTACTTTTCATCTTTTATTTAAGGTAGGGTTAGGTTAGATTATATTACCTTAACGTCGGGGTCGGGGAGGTTATATTTTGGTTTCCCAACTTGTTTTATTAATCTCTGGAAAACATATCGAGATTATTTTTTAATATCATTTTAATTGGTTTATCAATATGTAATATTTTTTAAGATTTTAGATTTTTTAGATTAAAATTAATTGTTTATTGATGAAATACGAAGAATCTAGTTAAGATTTCCCGTGTTGAAAATTTTAATTTACTGATAATATCTTGATTCGTTTGTATTCAACTCACTCTTTGTTAGTGGTAAGAGGAATATTTTTGATTCGAATTGACTTATTTTGGGTTTATTTGATGTATTTGTATTTGATAATTGTTAGGTGTAAAGTGTTATTTTTACACATTACTAAAGATTGTTAATTTAAATTGTTTAAATTCCGATTTTATTTTGTTTTAATACTGAATTTCGGACAGTAAATTGAAAACAAAGTGATTATATCCTATTTATTTCTCTTAAGCCTCGTTCATACTTGAGGGCAAAATCGGTTCCAAAACCAGTACGAAACGTTTTCCGTTTTCCCTGGTTCACACGCTGACAAGACGGTTCGCGGCCGTTCGCCCCGGTTTGACCTACGCCAAGGCTTAGCGTCCGTTTAAAAAAATGCCCAGAATTTAAAATTTTTAAATAATTATCTCAAACTAATTAGTAAATCGTGTTTGTAACTCGTTGGTTAATAATGTTTGACAGAAAGTATAATTTTAATCGCGTTATTTTAAGATTTATCAGCAAATTTGTCTCCCCGCCTCATTATTTTCTTGGGGGATTGAACCGAAGCGACTTGACCAAATTACTTCCCGAACCAACACCAACTGATTTCTCACGTTGGTTTCATAACCAGTTATAGAAATTGAAGCGCATTTAGGTCTATGTATGAACGAGGCTTTATTTTCTAATTAATTTTTGTTTTGCGTTAAAAATTATGTTGCATTACTGGTCTTTATGATATTTGACTTCGTTACTGAACGGCCCCATTAATTATCAATTTAATAATTTAGATTGCGTTGGGTTAGCTTACGTCGTAGTCGGGGAGGTAACTTGTTTCAATTCCTTTCTCCCTATTAATCTTGTTTAAATATAGCGTATATTCGTGTATAATATAACACGACAATTGAACAAACTTTTCCTTATACCGCGGCGGTCTATTTTCGGCATTTTTATGCCCTGTTCTTTTATTTTTTTAAATCTCAGTTGTTTGAAGAGTAAAAAAATACTTTTATTTTTCTCACTCTCGAGATCAAAACTTTGCCTTTCACTTTCTAGCCCGCTTTGCTCTGGTCGCTTTCACTCGATAGCCAGAAACATTCGTAGATATCAGCGCGTTCAAAAGTAGCCTCGAATTTGCTTATCTTGCTAATGTTCAATAAGATACGTTTTCATGGACCAATATACACTGCGAATATGATCGAAGCTCTTGACGGAGAGGACCAATGATCCATTGGGAACCGAAAACGTAAGAAGGCAGAATTAGGCTGTAGTTTTGAGATTTTTTAACGACTTTTCTATAAGAACCTTCTTAGAGATAAGCTTTAATAATGTAATATAAAAATATTACATTTTAGAGTTATTCATGGGTTCGTGGAGAGAACCGTACGGTAGACTCCGACGCCGCGGAAAAAAACCCGGCGGCGGTGTTTTTTTAGTTTCGGCGGGGTAAACCATGAGCGTATCGGCGGCGGCGGCGGCGTTTATCGGCGTATGACGTCACGTGGTCAGCTCAGGACTACCATGTCGCGTCTCTAAGCTCTCCCGTGAACGAGCCTGGGTAGAAATTTTACTTTCGTAGTTTCCCACGGACCAACGGTCTCTCATCGTGCCTGCACTGCGTGACAGTGGCCATTCGACAGCTGCTGACCCCTGTTGGCAGAGAGTCACGCTCGACTCCTGAGTCTTACGGATCATGGCGCGCCAAGAATTAACCGGCGGCGTCAAAAATATTGTAAAGTTAAACGGCGCGCCGGCGCGTAATCGGCGGAGTCGGAGTCTACCGTGCGGTAGCACGATGCCTGAAGTTCCCTAGATGGAGAGGTAGAAAACGATGGCTTATGAGGGAGAAAGCAGATGGACTTCCAACTTCATGATCTCTGCCGCTTCAGTTTTTATTTTAACCTCACTAGCTTTAAGGCTTATTTTAACATCTTTCGACTCAAAGGACGTCAGGAATACGTTAATTTAGGAAACCAATGGCGTACTTGTTTGATTTGTCAGACTTTTAATAACCGTAACATTCGTCGAATTAAGGGATTAAATGGAAACGAGACTATGTTAGGGGCTTATATTTGTAAAGTTAATAATATCGTGAGAAATCACCTTTTTTTATACTCCATAGTAAATTCCTATCACTTGTATTGGCGCAGAAACTTGAGCTTGATTCTCGCGTGCTTGGGCCGCCAGTCCGATATCGGGTCGAACAATCAAAGAGCGATCGAGGATCTTTTCTTCAAAACGAAAAAAGTGTCCGAGCCGCCGGTGCCCAACTACGGGTGTACCACCACGCCAGGGTCAAAGACCCCGCGCGACAGCCATTTAGTTGGGATTATAAGCGAGCAATACCCAGCAATAATATAAGAAAAATTTATCGCAGATGGTACTATTTTCTCAACCGAACGATATTGATGCTTACATCATTTAATTTCAATCTATATTTGTTTCAGAATGGATAGCGAGTTTCATTTAAAATGACTGTGATTTTATCTAAATTTGAGTAAACACCATTCATATGATTTGACCAAAAAAATCTGATTGCTACAAGATGATGGGTGGGGTATATGTTAACTATTAAAAAATATTTGACTGAAAGAAGGGTAATTCTCGCACAGATCAACCAAAAATATTGAAATTTTGAACCCCAACCCCCCGTCGAAAACCATCATATTTTGTTTCTCGGGTTTTTGGGCCATAGAAGACGATTCCGAAAATTGTATAGTGATCGGGCAAGCCATTTTTGAGATACAGTGTTGGTCATTTTAGAGAAATGACCACCACCCCTAAAACACTAAAATTTATCCTAGCTGCTATTTGTCGTAAACTATCGTGTAAGAGCTTATTTTAAAGACTTTTTAGAGCTAAAAAGAATATTACGTCTAATTGTTCATCCGGATAATATTTAAAACATTATCAATTTTCAAAATATTTGACCTTTGATTTTGACCTTTCACTAAAATTTAAGTTAAAAAATTTTGTCATTTTCGAAATCCTCGCCTTCTAATGCATATGAATCACTAAAAATTCCAATGTAGTATTTTTTTGTTTCCGAGATATCGATTTTTGACATTTTGCCTGCATTTTGAAAATTTGATCTGATGATAATTATGGAAAAAATATTTGGTTCGCCAAAGTTTATTAAAACATCTTATTTTTTATTAGAACTAGAGATCGGGGTTTGGACAAAATAATCCACAACTATCAGTTAATCATAAAAAAATAATCGGAAAATTATTCGCGATTACATTGGATTTATCATAGACTTTCCTCGAAAAATTTTAAGTTATGAATAAAGATAAAATAATCAGAAATTTTCTTATCCAAACCCCGATCTCTAATTAGAACCGAGGGGCTAGTCACTTCAAAATATTTTGTACACCTGATTTCCGATTCCAAAATATTTAAGTGACTTCCAGTGATTACCAAGTGAATTCCAGGATTTCCAAAACATTTGGTGATTTCCTCCAATTTTCAATTGATTTCCATTGGATTTCCTTTGATTTCCATTTGATTCCGGTGATTTCTCGTGATTCCCAGTGATTTCTTGTGATCCCCAAAATGATTTCTGATTTCCATTTGATTTGGACCTGTGATTCCCAAAATGATTTCTGATTTCCATTTGATTTCCTGTGATTCCCAAAGTGATTTCTGATTTCCATTTGATTTCCTGTGATTCCCAAAGTGATTTCTGATTTCCATTTGATTTCCTGTGATTCCCAAAGTGATTTCTGATTTCCATTTATTTCCTGTGATTCCCAAAGTGATTTCTGATTTCCATTTATTTCCTGTGATTCCCAAAGTGATTTCTGATTTCCATTTGATTTCCTGTGATTCCCAAAATGAATTTTGATTTCCATTTGATTTCCTTTGATTTCCATTTGATTCCGGTGATTTCTCGTGATTCCCAGTGATTTCTTGTGATTCCCAAAATTATTTTTGATTTCTATTTGATTTCCTGTGATTTCCAAAATGATTTCTGATTTCCATTTGATTCCCAAAATGATTTTTGATTTCCATTTGATTTCCTTTGATTTCCATTTGATTTCCTTTGATTTCCATTTGATTCCGGTGATTTCTCGTGATTCCCAAAATGATTTCTGATTTCCATTTGATTTCCTGTGATTCCCAAAGTGATTTCTGATTTCCATTTGATTTCCTGTGATTCCCAAAGTGATTTCTGATTTCCATTTGATTTCCTGTGATTCCCAAAGTGATTTCTGATTTCCATTTATTTCCTGTGATTCCCAAAGTGATTTCTGATTTCCATTTATTTCCTGTGATTCCCAAAGTGATTTCTGATTTCCATTTGATTTTCTGTGATTCACAAAATGATTTTTGATTTCCATTTGATTTCCTTTGATTTCCATTTGATTCCGGTGATATCTCGTGATTCCCAGTGATTTCTTGTGATTTCCAAAATGATTTTTGGTTTCCATTTGATTTCCTGCGATTCCCAAAATGATTTTTGATTTCCATTTGATTTCCTGTGATTCCCAAAATGATTTTTGATTTCCTTTGATTTCCATTTGATTCCGGTGATTTCTCGTGATTCCCAGGGATTTCCTGTGATTCCCAAAATGATTTTTGATTTCCATTTGATTTCCTGTGATTCCCAAAATGATTTTTGATTTCCATTTGATTTCCTGTGATTCCCAAAATGATTTTTGATTTCCATTTGATTTCCTGTGATTCCCAAAATGATTTTTGATTTCCATTTGATTTTCTGTGATTCCCAAAATGATTTATGATTTCCATTTGATTCCCAAAATGATTTATGATTTCCATTTGATTCCCAAAATGATTTTTGATTTCCATTTGATTTTCTGTGATTCCCAAAATGATTTATGATTTCCATTTGATTCCCAAAATGATTTTTGATTTCCATTTGATTCCCAAAATGATTTTTGATTTCCATTTGATTCCCAAAATGATTTTTGATTTCCATTTGATTTCCTTTGATTTCCATTTGACTCCGGTGATTTCTCGTGATTCCCAGGGATTTTTTGTGATTCCCAAAATGATTTTTGATTTCCATTTGATTCCCAAAATGATTTTTGATTTCCATTTGATTCCCAAAATGATTTATGATTTCCATTTGATTTTCTGTGATTCCCAAAATGATTTATGATTTCCATTTGAGTCCCAAAATGATTTTTGATTTCCATTTGATTCCCAAAATGATTTATGATTTCCATTTGATTCCCAAAATGATTTTTGATTTCCATTTGATTCCCAAAATGATTTTTGATTTCCATTTGATTTTCTGTGATTCCCAAAATGATTTATGATTTCCATTTGATTTTCTGTGATTCCCAAAATGATTTTTGATTTCCATTTGATTCCCAAAATGATTTATGATTTCCATTTGATTTTCTGTGATTCCCAAAATGATTTATGATTTCCATTTGATTCCCAAAATGATTTTTGATTTCCATTTGATTCCCAAAATGATTTTATTTCCATTTGATTCCCAAAATGATTTTTGATTTCCATTTGATTTCCTTTGATTTCCATTTGACTCCGGTGATTTCTCGTGATTCCCAGGGATTTTTTGTGATTCCCAAAATGATTTTTGATTTCCATTTGATTCCCAAAATGATTTTTGATTTCCATTTGATTTCCTTTGATTTCCATTTGACTCCGGTGATTTCTCGTGATTCCCAGGGATTTTTTGTGATTCCCAAAATGATTTTTGATTTCCATTTGATTCCGGCGATTTCTCGTGATTTCCAAATTTTTCAGATTTTTTTCTGATTGCCAGTGATTTCCTCTAATTTCTGGAAATCAGGAAATTTTCCCCAGTTTTGTACACCAGATTTCTCGAGTGACTAGCCCCTCGATTAAAACATCTTATCTCTTTATTAACATTTAAGAATCAATTAATATAAGCTCAGCGGAGAATCACCTTTCTGAACCCCATTAGACACCTTTCTATTACCTTAATTTTATTATACATAAACTTGTTTTGCTAGGGAAAAATGGAACCTAACCTATACCTGAAATTTCTCTAATATATGCCAAAATATGTACGAGAAAATATGCAATACTATTAGGAATCTAGTTACCGCGATATCAAAGGTATCCCAGCTCTCTTAGACAATTTAAAATGAATAAAGTGAGTCATCCAACCGACGTTCATCATCCTTATCTGCCTGTCTGTCGGGCGGGAACGCTAAATTTTACACGCAACTTTAGCAAAATGAGAAAAGCTGAAAATAATTTATACACAATTTTCCATATGGAGAAGTAGTCGATGCTAACTCCGCTTTAGTATAGAAGCTCATCGCGTATTTAAATTAAACTTGAAATGCGCGAGTTTCAAGTCACGTACTTACTTCAAAAGTCAATTAAGCCTAACAAGGCCTATTTTAATTTCTAATAGCCTATATTGTATTTTAAATTTCAAATATTATGATCAATGATGAATAGTTTTACAACGACAAAACATCGAATGGTATATGACCAAGATCGTACAATTGATATGGTTTTCAGGAAATCGGGCATTCCTAGCACGAGGTGGAGAGCTAGCTCTTTCATATTTCTTTCCGCGTCAGTTGGAAAACCCACTTAGTAGAGAAAAATCAGTCTGCCTGAGCCATGTGCCGCTTACCGAACAAATCGCGAACAAATTACGATTATCCCAGATAAAATTACGTCATTTTTTAAAGAGCGTCGTTATTGACTGGCAATAGCTAATCCCAGTAAGGTTCCAATAGTTGCCTAAATTTTCGTAGATTTAATTACATACATTCCTCTTCTCAACACCATAGTTTCGGAATTAGTGGGAGATTTCAAAAGATAAAAAGCTAGGCTATCTCCGATTTCTACATTAATACGCTTTGGTTTCAACGGCAATCCGCTAATACCCTGCATTGCATCAATAATAAATACTAACAATGAATTAAGCTTATTCTTAACTAAAACTTGTTCATATTATATTTAAATTTTTCCATTTTTTTTTTTTATTGCAATGAAATGAATTTATTCTAATGCCTGCTGCGACCCTTAACAGCGACGCTCGAAATACATTTTATTAAATCTTATATCATGAATGCAACTGGAAAAATAACGCGTCGAGAACGTTTGAATGGCGCGAGAATAGCTCAGTACGACAGCACCCGTAAATAAAAAGTGTCTCCAAATTAGGTCCCAAATTCTTTTACCGGTTTTACCGCGTGGAGGGGGATTCGTGCCCTTCGGATTCAATAGAGCACGCGCTTCGTTCCAGAGCCCAGTATACGTATTTGTCTTCATTGACAACTCTTCGAAGGCCGCCAGTGAGCGGGACCCTAAAACGCGGAGGGTGGAAAGCGAGCGCGTATATAGGACCCGGTATAGCGTAAAGAGAGCGTAACAATGCCTCGTTGCGTGGAGCTAGAGCCATGGCACGAGCCAAGTGTATTTTGGTACCCTCTTGTAGTCGCAACGAGAGGAACAATTTAGGGGTATATTCGTCCATATACGGAGGGGGCTCTTTATAAAAAAAGAGACCCAGAGAGAGAGAGAGAGCGTGGGAGATGGCCAGATGGTCACGAAAGAGATCGCGAAGAGTTCTCTTATACCAAGGCTATTCCACTGAGAGGATTCTGCACACTCGGATGTTAAGGATATTGGAATTTATAAGGAACAAGATGGACGTATCTTGAGTTACGCGAGATTACGTCATTATAAGTGAAACATTAAATTTGGTTAGACTGATCAAGGAGTAGTAAAAATCAGCGCAACTTGCTTATTTGAAACTCGTGTATCTGTGTGCATCAAATCTATATACATATACCTATTTGTTAATACAATTACAAATAATATACTATATTAGTAGATGTTAAAAGCACTATCTTGGTAATTTGATTGGTATGTTAATATTACTTGACCCATTATTACGTTGCTTTAATTGGTTTTTGGCTTAAAACTTAATTGAAATCTTTATTGCTCCTCGGTGCAATAGCATAGTCAGTGCATTCTTCTATTGGTACGCTATCATAGTGAATATTTTCGCCCTTGCCCTTAAAATCTCGTTCGTATCCTGATAAAATAACTAAGGTGGTTTATCGCCCAATCTCCGCAACCAACTGGTAAACTAAAAAAATTGGATTTATTTTTCATTCTTATTTTATCTGGGCTTGATGTATATGCCCTACGCGTTAGGCGGGATCCCTCGTGGTTCCTCTCGTCTCAATATCTCTCTATATCCTAGTTTCTACGATTTTTTAGCGAAGCCCTACTTCATTTATTACTTGATAGCCCAGCTTGCATAAATACTGGGACCTTGTACTAAATTCGCCCGTTATGTTACTCGTCAAGTAAAAAAAAAGTTTGAATATTATTTTGATATCATTTTTGGTGTTTTCTTTACTGATTTATTAGCAATATGTTTAGTATATTTCCCAAATATTTGCTTTTTCGAGTGAAATTATTCAAGATATTTGTTCCACTTGGACAGTACATATAAAATAAATTTGGGCTGTTAAAAAAGGTATAAAGATTATAAAACCTTGTTCAAGTTCACGGTTATTCGCTCTTATTTCAATATAACGTATAATTATAGCACTAAATTACCGGTAGTTTCGCGAAACAATTGACGTTAGTGACAGTTAATGCAACCATATATTGCCAAAAACGAGAACAGACACTCTTTTGCTGTTCTTCCATTTAATGACTAAACCAGAAGTTGATGAAACCCTCCTTTGAAGTCTATTACTCCCTGGTCTTGTCTACCCCTCTCTGTATGGGTTAGTTTCAAAAAGCGCGATTCGTACACCTCCTAACGGTAGATATTTTCGGAGCGGGAGTTCGTCGAGCGAATATCTCTAGCAGCCTCGGTGTTCGTCAAAAAAACATCGTCGTTTGTGGAGAGAGAATTTCCAATTTTCCGTAGACAGGGGGGTATGAAGAAGGACCCCTCCGATCTCGTACAATTGGGAATTTTACCCATACAGAGAGGAGCGCTATAACGAACATTACAGTAGTAGACTTCAAAGGAGGGTTTCATCTACTTCTGACTAAACGAATATATTATTTATTCTGCGTGGATTTAAGCTTTAGTTTTGACTGCCATGACGTTACTTCATATCAATGTTTTACATTTTTCAGAATATATCTATAGCGAAAGAAGCGAATATTTTCGGAAAAAGTGCCCAAATTCGTTGTCAGAATTTTAATTCGGGCGGGCAACCAACTTTATGGCACTAATTATAATTTTGCCACTATGTTTCCTAGTTTTCGATATTTATGTGTTACATTTTTGCCACTTTAATGGCTTGTCTACGCAAATATCAGCCTTATTTAGTGCTCGCCAGAAGCCGATGAAACCCTCCTTTGAAGTCTATTACTCCCTGGTCTTGTCTACCCCTCTATGTATGGGTTAGTTTCAAAAAGCGCGATTCGTACGCCTCCTAACGGTAGATATTTTCGGAGCGGGAGTTCGTCTAGCGAATATCTCTTGCAGCCTCGGAGTTCGTCAAAAAAACGTCGTCGTTTGTGGAGAGAGAGAATTTCCAATTTTCCGTAGACAGGGGGTATGAAGAAGGACCCCTCCGATCTCGTAAAATTGTGAATTTTACCCATACAGAGAAGAGGGCTATATCGAACATTAGAGTAGTAGACTTCAAAGGAGGGTTTCATCTACTTCTGACTAAACGAATATATTATTTATTCTGCGTGGATTTAAACTTTAGTTTTGACTGCCATGACGTTACTTCATATCAATGTTTTACATTTTTCAGAATATATCTATAGCGAAAGAAGCGAATATTTTCGGAAAAAGTGCCCAAATTCGTTGTCAGAATTTTAATTTGGGCGGGCAACCAACTTTATGGCACCAATTATAATTTTGCCCCTATGTTTACTAATTTTCGATATTTATGTGTTACATTTTTGCCACTTTAATGGCTTGTCTACGCAAATATCAGCCTTATTTAGTGCTCGCCAGAAGCCGATGAAACCCTCCTTTGAAGTCTACTACTCCAATGTTCCATATAGCGCTCCTCTCTGTATGGGTAAAATTCACAATTTTACGAGTTAGAAGGGGTCGTACTTCATCCCCCCTGTCTACGGAAAATTGGAAATTCTCTCTCTCCACAAACGACGACTTTTTTGACGAACTCCAAGGCTGCTAGAGATATTCGCTCGACGAGCTCCCGCTCCGAAAACATCTACCGTTAAGAGGCGTACGAATCGCGCCTTTTGAGAATAACCCATACAGAGAGGGGTAGACAAGACCCGGGAGTAATAGACTTCAAAGGAGGGTTTCATCGGCTTCTGTGCTCGCGTATAATTATCAAACTTGCGAAATCCAGATACATTTAAGTTTAAAACCGTTTCAGGGCATTTTACATATACATTATTTACATATATATATATATATATAATCATAAATACGGAAATGCTGATTATACAAAAACGTAGCTTTGCTTCTCACTTCTAAAAAAGTGCATTTATACCCAACGATGGTCGACCAAAGCCGCAAAGGTACAGAAATTAAACATTCAAAACCGTGAAGGGCCAGAAATTAAAAATTAACGGTTAAAGAAATAAGAAAGCCACAGTCGAAGAAATTAGGATGTTATACTTAGAGATATTAATATGAATAAAAATTATACAAAAAAAAGACGTATAAATTCCCGCCGTAATTACAATATAAACCGCCATCTAGCAATTGTCAAAGGAATTTGGAAGATGGCTGCGCGCTAGGTAACTTCCGGCTGACGTCAGAATCTGCCTAACCTGTCTCTTTACTAACCTTGGTTTTTACATATGGATAATGCACATTATATCATGAAACAATTTACAATGTATGTACGTGTGTACGTCAGTTACGTTTTCCAGAAGGTAGCAGAAAAGTCTGGAGAGATCTAAAAAATTCTGGAAAGTGCTTGAAACTTCTAGAGAAATCTGGAATGTTCTGGAAAATTGCATAAAATTCTCAAATTACTTTTAGGCTTTAATGAATAAACTAATTAAGTTAATTAAAAAAAAATACTTTCCTATTCATGAATTTCAGGCTCTTCAAAATTTTTAATTTTATATGTCCGTTGATTTTTCATAAAATGAAAGAAATTGATAGGTTATAGCAGAGGTATATAATAACCCCCTTCGGGGGGGAAGTATGAAAGGTAGGCAAAATCGACGAACAACGAGTGCCCGGCGTAAATCGCGGCGGATCGACACACCGCTTTACTCCCAAAAAATAGTTACACCATTTTGAACCTCACTAAATTTTCCCCACGCGCACTTCCGGAACTCGCGAGCCGAAGTCAACCTTCGACTCCAATTTAACAGACAGCCTGACTCCCGAGACAGGAAGTTTTAAACACAAATCGAGCCGTCTTGTTTATACAAAGACCATTTACTAGAGTAGCGACATTGAGAAGTCCAGCGCCAGCTAGTGGCCTAGATAGTCAGCAGCGGGCTCTTGTTGTTCGTGATTTTTAGCATTGGTAGTATAGGGGCTTTCATACTTCCCCCCGAAGGGGGTTATTATATACCTCTGGTTATAGGTACCTCCGTAGTTATGTACATATCAATAATTGTACTAATTAAGAGTTCTCAAAATTGTGGAAATAACATTTAAAATTTCTATTAAGTTTGCTCAGGAAGGGTGTAAGGTAAAGTTACGAAGTTCTCACTACAAAGCGTAAGGCAGAAATACAAGCACAGCGGAAAAGACTGATATTAATCAGTATATTTATAATATTGCATTCATGTAGGACTTCGAGACCTTTAATTTTAAAATAATAACATTAGATTTGGTGTTATTTTGACCGAGATATGGCCAGCAAAGGTAATTTTCACTATCTTATCCGGCTATGCCCTTTGTTTCAATGATTTTTAAATTTATTTCAATCGCTATAGTTATTATATTTGTTTTATTTTTTATATTTTAGTTAAATTTAATTTCAATAATTTTTAAATATACCTGACCTATTGACTTCATTTATAATGAAAATATAAACTTTCCACGTATATTATATAATAAAACTAGAAGTTTCAATTGCACGGATTATGAAAGTTTTGTAACGCGTTTGGACAAATTGAGTCGCTCAAATAGGTAGGTTGCATGAGGTAGGGTCTTGCTTTCCCCCTGTGGAAGAAATGGGGGTGAATTTCTTTTTTCCGTTAGATGTATCTGACTTCCGGAAGTTCCGCATAGTTGTCGGCCATCACGGCGACTTTATTTTTATTCGCCAGTTTGGACGCCAAAATGCCTCCTAAAATCTTTAAAAGTAAAATATTTTGTGAGGGCTATGTTGATGGACTTTCTATAGTAGAGAAAAATAGATATTTGAAGAAGATATTATTATGTTCAGGTACTGATCCTTACAGTTCTAACTTCTACACTTCTAATTTCTAACGTTAAAGCGTCTAAGCCTTGGCCAAAACGAACTAAACTTCACGCAAATCACTTTTAATTAAAATTTCATGGGCTAAGCGTGTAACATATCCTTCAATTATCAATTTTTTTCAATTATAGAAAGTCCATCGGCATAACACTCGCAAAATATTTTAGTATTAGCGATTTTATGGGCGAGAAATTCCTCGAATCCTTTAACTCGTTAATAGCGTCAGTCGCCGTGATGGCCGACAACCACGCGTAACTTCCGGAAGTCCGAGACATCTAGCGGGTAAAAAAACATTCACCCCCTTTTCTTCAACAGGGGGAAAGCAAGACCCTACCTCATGCAACCTACCTATACGAATCTTATAATTTTACCTTGAGATAAATCCCTTTATATTTAACACTGGACTGCTGGCGTAATAGTATCTGCACTGACGTAAATTCGCTTAGTTATCTTCAAATTATCTGTTTATGCTATCCTAAGATAATGGCTCTCAATTTCTGAGCAAGTTATGTACTACTTAACGGAATGTTTCATTCGCGCGATATGAATCATTATTATGATTTTAAATTTTCGTGCGTATGGGAAAACCGTATAATTCTTTCATCGCCAGCTATGCTGGGTTTCGCCCCTAGCTCGCGGGCTCTCAGCCACCACACAATAGTCGCTGGGCCGATGATTAATGTAATACCGGCTTTTTATCCGAAATAGTTGCCCGTTGCTCCCCGCCGCGCACTGCCATCACTAGAAATAGTAGGGGGAGTATGCCCCTTCAGCAAGACCGCGATCGGCTGATGCTACGCTCTGGATAGCAAAATCAAAATACGCAACGTGGACCAGTAATGTAAGGATAAAGAATTTAGATTTTTACTGAATTCGTGAATGAAGCTTATCCAGGAGGTAATACGCAAACCAGTTAAAGTCGCGTTCTCACGATGGTCTCACGAAGTAGTATTGTAAGTCAAGAAATCTTTCGTAAAATTAATAAACACATTTCAATTTAATTTTTGTCACAATCATTTCTGATGTATGAAGAAGAATGTGACTGAAACGTGATTAACGATAAATTTAAAAATGAAGAAAATATTTTTGAATTAAAAGGAGTTTGAAAAGGAAAACTAGAAAATAACGTAGTTTCAATTTATTCTTGCTGAATTGTACAAAGAGCGGAAATGCGATTTAGGCATGCAATTAAAAGGAAAACCTCCGACCATATAGCTGTGCAGGCTCAATTCAATTCGTTGAGCCAGAGCTCGACTTGAGCGAGCTACAAACAAACAAAGAAAAAAAGGCTAAAACTGCGAGCCCAGCAAAATTTTGAAAAAAATCAGAGCTTGAGCCGGAGCTCATAATTTTTTTTTGGACAAAATGAGTTTGAGGTCCTGATGAGACACTATTCAAAATTTGCTTTCTTGGAGCCCGAATTCAAGCTCATTCTTATATATTATTATTTTTCTCGAGCCCAGGAGAGGGTCATGGCTGGCTAATAAGAATTATCTTCTATCAACCTCTCTACCCCCCAACCTTGGACCAGCCAGATGAGATATACTCGGGTAATATGTTCGAAAAAGCGGTGATGCTTTACGGATTACCATAATACCTAGGAAAGGATACTAACTTTTAACCGAGGGATCCGACACTCTTGAATTCCCTGTACACCTGAGTTCAGCTTTGACAGTGCATTGATTCCGAACTCTTATGAACTCTGAGTTTAGCTTTGATAGTGAAGAGTTGAAAAATTTTGTACACCTGAGTTTGCGAGTGTCCGTTCTCCGTTTTAAAATTATAACATTGGAAATTATTTACCGTTTTTAATAACTTTTGATGTAGAACGACTTGAATATAAGATTTTTGTGTTTCCTACCCATTTTAAAAGACAGTTTAATTTCTACTGACTATTGAAAAGATGGAGCCAGGAGATGCACGATGTGCCGTATTGAACGTGACTGTCATCTATTCAAGCCACAGTCACGTGGCTCGACATAGACTGTCTCTTCACTACTTGAGGTGAGCTGAGCCCGACCCTCGGCCTACAGCTATGCCTCCGTCTGATTCTTCCGGTGACTTGGAAAGATTTACCAAGGCTCAGTGTTTCCTTGTGAAAATAATTCAATATATTTTAAAAATTAGATTTCTGAATATAATTATTTCTTGGTAAACTAACGCTTCTATGAGAATTATTTATTATTATTATTATTTTTTACTGCTTACGAGTAGTGATTGATAGCAGCCATCATGGAAGCGCACCTTTAATGAAGTCGGTTATATTTGTTATCAGTTTGCGTGTTCATTGCCTACGTAGCCTAACGTTCACGGGTTTGCCCTCTATCTCGTAGCAATTCAAATACGGAGAACGTGTTAGTATATCTTCGCACCCACTAACCGGGAACGTAGATTGTAAGCCCTTCTAACCTTCCACGAAATAACGCACTGCCGTTGGATAAAGTACGCGTTGTAGTAGGAGAAATTTGTGGATTATTTCGTAACGGACTCTTTTCGATCACGGGCTGTTTGAAATATAAAACTGACGTCCCCCGCGTCAATTCTCTCTCTAATCCGAAACGCTCGAGTCTAACGGATTTTTCATCCGTCCCTTAACTCTTCTGGGTGCCATTGTTAGTTTTATCCCAACACGAAGCCCTTGCCCACTCTTCTTCGCGCTATTATCAGTCAAATTTTTGACCCTAATAAATTTATTTATTTCGTTTTCTATGACATGTTCAGTGACTATCATTTTTGGGTCATTTGTAAAAATGGAAAATATGTTATATTATATATCTTTTCGTAATTTTTAGCACTCCATAATAATAAGTTGGAGGTAAAATTATTAGAAAAAAGATGGGTCCCGCCGATTTTTATTATAAAATAATCAATTTATTATGTTTGAGAATTGCATATTTTGATATTGTTCTTTAAAAGGTTTTCATTATTTAAAACTATAATAACTGAAGTATTTTGTGAAAAAGTTGTTTAACCAAAATTCTAAACTTAAATTGAAATGTTAATGGTTAAACGTATGTACATCTATAGTCATTGTTACTCCAATACTCCTGGTCAGATTTTGAGAAATATATCTCAGTTTTCATCCATATGATAGTACCAGTTAAATTGTTCTAATTTAAAAGATGGCCCGAATATATAAAGCATATGTTTAGCGCTAGTTTTTCAGTGCCCTAAAAGTTATCAGATTCCGGCGACTTTCCACGCGTTCAAAGCATCGTTGCGCGATCGTACTATATAAGCCTAATACTATACTCCAATTTCTGATATAAAAAAAAAATTTAATGAAAAATGTTCGAAAAGTGGGGTAGCTGGATATCGGTGGCGATTTTGACAAAAGATGTGGGAGGCGGTGGGAGAAAATCGCGCAGACGTGTGGGTGGCTTCCTTATGGGTTTTCGCGGAAGAAAGAGCCGAGGTGAGGGACCTCTGAGCCGCAGCCCCGGATCAACCCGCGCTACAGACTAAGAGTCCATATAGGTACCATTATAAATATCCCACCGACCCATGGGTGCAGGGAATCATTACTACTTTTGACCTTGGTAAAATCTTCATTGTGTGTCGAAAACTTCTTTCAAGGCGCCGTGGGTGACGCCGTATTTTTGTCATTCTTTACTTTGAAGAATATGATCTTAAAAAAACTTAGCGCTGGAAAAATAATATTGATGCCAAGATGGTATTAATCGTTTTTTGTAACAAAAGTTGCTACTTCGGTACATTATAGTAATTATGGAAACTGCCGCTTACAACTTATTTTTAACTTATTTAAATTAACGTTCGGTTAAACACTACGCGGTAGTGTATTTGCGTTGTAATGATAACTGAAATTTTCATAGTGGTCGTTGCTTCCATGGTCCGACCAGGGATTCGTCCACTGTGGCTGTATAAGATTATATTATATAGCTTAACTGTGCATTTTCCAGTTAAATTAGTCTGTAAAATTCCATACTATTTAAGCAATTAGAGCATATTAATACCGTGTTTAAACCGGTGGCAAGAGTTGTGATGCAATAATAAACATAGTTACTATTTTATCATATATTTTGCACTTATTTCTTCCTATTTTATCCTATATTTTACATAAAATTCTTCCTATTTTATCCTATATTTTACAAAAAATCTTCCTATTTTATCCTATATTTTACATAAAACTCTTCCTATTTTATCCTATATTTTACATAAAATTATTCCTATTTTATCCTATATTTTACATAAAATTATTCCTATTTTATCCTATATTTTACATAAAATTATTCCTATTTTATCCTATATTTTACATCAAATTCTTCCTATTTTATCCTATATTTTACATAAAATTCTTCCTATTTTATCCTATATTTTCCACTTATTTCTTCCTATTTTATCCTATATTTTACATAAAATTCTTCCTATTTTATCCTATATTTTACATAAAATTATTCCTATTTTATCCTATATTTTACATAAAATTATTCCTATATTTTCCTATATTTCCTATATAGGATTTTCAAATTTTCAGTGGTCACTCTGTTATTGTTTCACGATTTAGTTCGGGATATGATTGGCTTTGGATTCGTGTTGGAGAATTTGAAATAAATATGGAATAATGAAAAGGGAAGCTCAATTTTCACTTTCTATTCTCGTTTAAAAATTAATAATGTGAACAAGATTTATGAAAAATCCAGAAAATGGTTTTAATGAAAACTCAATTGTAGTGTAAAATAATCCAGGTAGCTTAATTTTTCTGTTGCAGTCAAATCAATCGTGTCTGTTTAAAATATTACTTATCGCTTTAACGTTTATTAAATTAAATCTTTGTTTAATATTGTAGAAGATCAGCTGAGCTAATATTTTACACATTCTATATACCAGAAGCCGATGAAACCCTCCTTTGAAGTCTATTACTCCCGGGTCGTGTCTACCCCTCTCTGTATGGGTTATTCTCAAAAGGCGCGATCCGTACGCCTCCTAACGGTAGATGTTTTCGGAGCGGGAGCTCGTCGAGCGAATATCTCTAGCAGCCTCGGAGTTCGTCCAAAAAACGTCGTCGTTTGTGGAGAGAGAGAATTTCCAATTTTCCGTAGACAGGGGGGATGAAGTAGGACCCCTTCTAACTCATATACAGAGAGGAGCGCTATATGGAACATTGGAGTAGTAGACTTCAAAGGAGGGTTTCATCGGCTTCTGTATATACCACAATCAGGCCTCTTGACGATACACACGCCTGTACATCGGAACGGAAACCAATTGCAACCAATCTACTAGACTTTGTGAACGATATTGATCTGGTACAATTGTAAACCTATAGAAATAAATGTGGTAATGTACTAGATCTTGTATTTAGTAGTAATCCTCTAGTTACCGTTAAATTGGATAAGGAAAATGTCGTACCATCTCATAGATTTCAACCCCTCCCCACCCCAAATATCGGTTACCTATATACAAATAATGAGGAATCAGCAAAAATCTTTAAAGATAAATTTACCGAAACCCTAGAATTGGATAATATTAGTCGTAAATTGGAGATCTTTCCCTTTTAAATAAGTAGAGATCGGGGTTTGGACAAGAAATTATCCACGGGAAGTCTATGATAAATCCAACGTAATCGCGAATAATTTTCCCATTATTTTTTTATGATTAACTGAATAAACTGATATTTGTGGATTATTTTGTAAAAACCCGGATCTCTGCAAATAAGTGAAACTGATGTGTATAAGGCAATTAATCAACGATTAAAACCAAAAAATTCTGCCGCTGATGGTTCAATCCCAGCATACTAATCAAGGGTTGCATGGATGATTTCACCCCTGTAACTTTAACGTGGCAATAAAACAGGGTAAAAAAATGGCGTCCTTTTAAATCAACTCGTTGAAAATTAAGAAGCCCTAAAACGTATCTTGGCCGTTACCCGCCTCCCTCGTCACCTACCCCGCGAAACACAAAGTCATCGTTAAGCCTCGGCCCTCGTAGGTCGTAGAAGTCAAAGATCGTAATCATCACTTACCCCCAAAAAAAAAAGTAATTTCTTAAACTCACCGAATTTGGGGGGACCAAAAGAGATTACATCCTTAATTCCAGATAGTTTAGACATCCTTTGCACACGTATTTCAAGGATTAACGATATTTTAAACGCGAATTAAACCGAATTTAATTTTAGTAAATCACCGGCGTACCGTTACAGTCAAGGCGCCATATTGCTCTAGACGGGGAAGAAGAGGGTGGCCCGAAGGGGGCGTAATGAGACGGCATGACTGGAAATAAGCAAAAATAATTTTGAGTTGTATTATGGGCGGAAATTCGAAATAATAAAAATAAATAAATATGCAAAACTATGAAAAATTAAATCATTTTGAAATATTTTAAAGCTAAACTAAGGTTGAAAATAATTATAATAATTTTAAAATTTATCCTGACACGCGTTAATTGTTATAAAATGTTTCAAAATTGATAAAAATTAATTGAAAACGAATATTAAACAAATAATTAGGGTACCCATGGAGTAATAACACTAATAGCTTAGGAGTAGAAGGTATAAAAAGTTGTAATTTTTAATTTAAATTAATTATAAGCAAACCCGGGTTATTTTTGTAGTTTTTAAAGTGAGGCTAATAATAGACGCTTTCGCGAGAGACTCTTTGGATTCGAGGCTAGACGCTAAAAGGCTTAACTTCTAAACAAAATTATTCTACCAAGGCCCAATCTTTTCCGTTTTTGACTCTATGCCTTTGGTGGGAATTTCTTTATTTTTGGGAAATTTTAAATTATACTTTTATTTGAAAATAAATAACCTGATAACCGAAAAAAGGGAAAAATAGGAAAAATATAGGAGAAAACCGTCAATTATAGGAATTTATAGGCACTGAAAATATAGGAAAAATAGGAAGTCTGGTCACCCTGATGGGCGGCCACAGAGAGTTTTGCAAGGGGGGTGGGGGAGAATTGATAATTTGGTGTAACTCCGCAATCTTTTTTTTTTGGAAAACCCTAAACTATTGTTTAACGTATCTTTTAACTAAGAAGGATCAGATAAGGAGAGGAAAAGTGGGGCTGCGTTGAGTTAGAGAGAGAAGAGCCAACCTCCCACTCGGGTGGAAAGGGGGATAGGAAATTCTCGAGGTAAACTGTTGTCACGTGGTCGCTAGCTAGCGCGTCTCATAAAGGATTCGTTTTACCCACGTGACAACAATTTACCACGAAGCATCTCTACCCCCGTCTGTCCCCCGTTCTCCCAGAGTGGGAGTTTAGGCCGACGCAGTAGGAGCCGCGCCGTTCCCACTTTTCCTCTCCTTATCTGATCCTTCTTGTTTTAACTGAGCCTTCTTAATGTACGGAAAAGGAACACCAATAAGCCTAACTGGCCTAAGGGATATCTTCTTTTAACAAAACCGGCATGCCTATGAGACCGTTCTCACGCTTTTTTTGGATCTCGGGCAAAAATAACCTTGAAAATTTAAAAGGAATGAAAACCTAGCCTTCCCAGGCTTGAACCAGCTTCCTTAGCTCTGCAGTCTACTGTTGAAATGTCTCTAATACTATTGTAATATTTTTAACTAATTAAAATTAGAAACGTCATCCTTTAAACAAAAATCATGTAAAAATAATAAAGTTTTAAATATATATATATCTTTAACAAAAACGTATTACTTTAATACTTTGTAAGCTTTATTTTTAAAAATATAAACCTAAAGTTAAACGGGGCAACATATGATACAAGGGGGTGAGGGGAATGGCCAGTCCAAGGAGGGGCAATTAGTGTCCGAATTTATGAAAAAATATGGTTTTTAAATGCAAAACTGGAAATTAGTTTGTCAATATATTTTTCAAAATCTATTTTTTTACAAAATTTATTTTTTCTAAATTAATTTTTTCAAAATTTTTCTCAAAATCTATTTTCTCAAAATTTATTTTTTCAAAATCTATTTTATCAAAATTTATTTTTTCAAAATCTATTTTCTCAAAATTTATTTTTTCAAAATCTATTTTTTCAAAATCTATTTTTTCAAAATCTATTTTTTCAAAATCTATTTTCTCAAAATTTATTTTTTCAAAATCTATTTTCTCAAAATTTATTTTTTCAAAATCTATTTTTTCAAAATCTGTTTTTTCAAAATCCATTTTTTTTTAATATGTAAATTTTACGCAAAATTTATTTAATAATCACAATATTTCTGGATGGATTCTTTACGCCACAATAACGATGCAAACACTACTAACTTTAATTTTAAGCACTAAACAAGATAATATTCGTGCACGTTTAACTGTAATCTTACGTGAAAATACCCTTTTAATATAAATAACATTAATTAACAGGAAATATTATAATATGAAAAACTTTATACAAATTACGAGAAATTAATTATTTGGCCTTTTTATTTTTATACTTTTTGTCTAATAATCCCCTTGAGCAGTTCGTTAATTATTATAGCCAAGGCCTTAAAACTTACGCGAGTCAAAGATAAAACATTAGCTCTTCGTGACCACTGGTGTGTTTCTAAATTTCCCCCCATTTATTTTGAACGTCAACTAGCGTGGGAAAAGAACGACATTCGAGTAAAAGCTTCCGGTCTCACCAATCAGGAAACTATTCCGAGCTTGCTTTTTATTTAAAGGTGGGGTGAAATCTTTTCATTTTTTTTCCAAGGACTTAGATTTAAAAGGTGTTCTTCACTTATAACAGTATACAACCATGGATTAATCAACCTCACAGGGATAATTCACTCTGGTTAAATGATTGTTCGAATCGCACCCTGGTGACAAAAATTGTCTCTATATCGAAAGTCTCTAGCTACCGATACACGGGGTGAAATATTGAAGGGGAAAAACACTCTAAATCAGACGATGCTCTCATGGATTACTTCCGGATTTGTATCAGTAAGGGGGTAAAATTGAGGGGCCGGATAAAATGTCTGGCAGCCATGTTTGAAACAACTACTAGTATAGCAAATCGTACCAGAGTGAATTATCCCTGTGAGGTTGATTTGAAATTAAATGTTTTACATACGTACTATCAGAGGTATATAATAACCCCCTTCGGGGGGAAATATGAAAGCCCCTATACTGCCAATGCTAAAAATCACGAACAACAAGAGCCCGCTGCTGACTATCTAGGCCACTAACTCGCGCTGGACTTCTCAATGTCGCTACTCTAGTAAATGGTCTTTGTATAAACAAGACGGCTCGATTTGTGTTTAGAACTTCCTGTCTCAGGAGTCAGGCTATCTGTTAAAATGGAGTCGAAGGTTGACTTCAGCTCGCGAGTTCCGGAAGTGTGCGTAGGGAAAATTTTGTGAGGTTCAAAATGGTGTAACTATTTTTTTGGGAGTAAAGCGGTGTGTCGATCCGCCGCGATTTACGCCGGGCACTCGTTGTTCGTCGATTTTGCCTACCTTTCATACTTCCCCCCAAAGGGGGTTATTATATACCTCTGGTACTATTTTTACTACAGTAAATAGTTTAAAAATGGTTGCTTGATCTCGTCATGACATTATCACTTAAGTAAACGGCCCTTTAGTACATAATGACTCGCTGAAGAATTTATTACAGTAGAGCGACGATCACACTAGCATTTCCTAATCGATTTCAAATGGAAAAATCAAACCGATAATCAAATCGTCAAGAATCGATTTAAACGTCACGTGTTCACGCATGATCTTTAAAAATCGATTTATGAAAAACGTTTGGAATTTGCGATACTATATTAGAGAAAATTAATTTCTTAATTCGAAATTAAAATGATATAATTGAGTATAATATAATCATGAAACAACTTCCGGTGTGTCATTTCACAATCCCTTTATCGCAAACAAAATTTTACGTGTTAAAACCAAATTGATTCTGTCCAAATCTTTAATAATGTTTCGTAACATTAAACTCCCTCGATCTTATTACCTATACAAGTAATTATTCTCACGCGATGCCTTATAAGCTCCACGCCATCGAACTTACTAAACTTGCGGAGGACACGTCGTTTTTTCCAACACTAGTTATTGTCCTCTTGATATAAGACGCGTTTTCATGTCTTCGCGATGTTAACCCCTCAAGTTGGCAGCGCGGTAAAGATATACTCGATTTAGCCCGGCTGCTACTTCTAGATTATCTCCAAACAATCGCATTTTCACGATATTGAAAATTAATTTAATTTGTCTCGCTAAGCAAATACACCATGAGCAAGTCAATTATCTAAAGGTACATACGACAATAGGTAATTTTTGTCAGGGTGTAAAAAAATGAACCCATACTCGAGAAACTTAATAGTCCTGGTCGATTTCCAAAACCGGAAGTCTAGAGACCTTCGCGAAAATTTTGGCGGGTAAAACTTTTGTCACATGATCGTCCGCCATCTTTTTGTAGTGTGAAAAAAGCGACAGACTAACCAACGCCTCCCCTATTTTATCATATAGGAGGCGTTGGACTAACAACTTGAATTTGGTTTGTGGGAAATAAAATTAGAAATAGTCTGGCAGCCTGTTACTACAAAAAGATGGCGGCGCGGCTATGAGACAAGCGCCCATTTTCGGCAAATCGACCAGGACTATTTGACAGTGAACATTCCAAGGTAATATAAAAATCTAAACAGCAGAGTTTCTTGTCGATTGAAAAGAGTGAAAATGCGGCTTGAGGTCTACCTTCAGAATCTCCCTTGAGCTCTCTTTCTCTCTCTCCATTTATACCTGTCGCGACCCTGTCTGGCGTCTTCCGGCGGAATCGAAAAAGGGCGACCCGACCCCCCTTATTGTCGGGAGCTTTAACTTTTGCCTGGACACGGGCGAGCCTCCTCACCCCTCGGATCCAGGCTGCACTTGTTTCCCTAAGAATTCCCCTCATTCTTCGAAAAAGTCTCTCCCATTGGTAGGGGTCATTTCTTTCTTCAAAAAATCCACTGCATCTGGACGGTTTTTCTGTAACTTGTTTTGGTTTTCAATATTGGTCAAGAGTACTAGAAGACCATATTTTTTTCTAGCAAAAATATATTTTTCTCGATTTTTACATTTATTTACACGGGAATGCCTTGTGGAATCGGTGATATCTGTTAAATTGAAAGAAAAAAAAATCACAATTTATTAATATTTTATACTGATTACAATATATATATATATTTATATATAGTTTATTCGCAAAATATTAAAATTTATTTTAAATTAAATAGTAAATTAAATGTTGTTTGCTACATTTTCCAAATACTTATTCAATAAATTATTTAATTTATAGTATAAGTTTCGTGACGTTTGAGGCCTACTTCCGAATTGCAAGAATTATCCTGGCAAAATTATTTTTAACTGATAATAATGGTTAATTTTAATTTAATTTAAGTCATACGATACATTAGGCTAATATATGATGTTGAAAATACATTAATTAACGCAAAATTATGTTTTCTTACTTTTTGGGTATATACATATATATACATATACATACATATATAACACATACAACTCATATATACATATATACACATATATATATAGCTATATATACATATATACATACATATATATACACATATACACATACATATATACACATACAAATATATACACATATATACATACATATATATATATAACTCTATTATAGGTCAATATAACCCTAAACAACATCTTTCGGATGTATAGTCTTCGCGGAACAACTGTTATGGTTTGCGAACAACAGATGATAGCAAGGATAGAAAAATGATTACCGAACCCCATCTGTTGTGACAAGCAAAGCGTAACAAAAACCGTACACGTAACGGTTCTGTCTCCCGTTTCAGAGAAGATTCGTTTATCAGTACGACTCATATTGGGTGCTCCCTCACAAAGCTCATTTATTTAAAAATATTAGTCTCCTTAGCATATTCTTTACACATTTTATTTGTTGAAGTTTTCGTTGCATAATTGAATATTTGCATTCTGTTATGCTAAATCAGCCAGTCTGCGATTTGAGTAAGTAATCTTCTAAAAACAAGGAGTGACGAACGAAAGCGGTGTGCAACTCCTTTATTATATTTAACCCCCCCACCTTAGAGTGTAGGTATTGCATTCGTGCGGCGTTGTCGGCGCCGTTGTCTTTGAAAAGACGAAAAACAAGTAGTCGTACGATTACTTGAAAAAAGGGAAAAGCACTTAATTTTGAATAAGTGAATGTGACAAAGAGAATACGTGTGTCTCAATACTTTAGTTGCGTTAAACCTTTTTTATTCATTTATTATATGATTTGTTAACGAGGATGTCACTATTTTTTATAATGAAACTTGGAACCCCTTTGACTTTAGGCGTTTACAACCGTGGAAATGTAGCTATTTCTATGTGCTTGGCCATCTAGATTTTCTATACATTTAAACCTTTTTATAGAAATATTTATTGTAATGATATTTTGTAATGATGCGTAAAGTATAGTAAAACAAATGGTTTTTGTGTGTTAGCGTATGTCAAGAGAAGTTTAAGATCCTAACTTAACACGCTGGGGCTTCATAACGCCGTAAAACTGAATGATTTAGTATAGATGTTTTAGATTCCAAATTTAGTTTTTTCTTCGGTATAGCTTAGTTTCGTTTATAATATACTTCGTAATTTGGTGATAACACGTATTCATTTAAAATATTTTTAAATCAGCATCTCGAAAGGGTTCTTTAGACCTAACTTTCATTAATTTTCAAATTAAACTACTAGTTTTTTACAACATTTTATATTTGGACATATTTTAGCATGCGCTATCATTAGCATTTTAACTCGTAAGCCAAAGCAATTTAAATACATAGAATTTATTAAAATTAAGTTATTACCTTTTACGAAAACCAAGTGGCAAACGTTAAGATGTCTTCTTCCGGAGAGTTTTCGTTGCTATAAGGAGAGCAATTGTTCTCTGATCCCCAACTGGGTGCGGGGGAGCTTGTTAAGGAATAGCCCGGTAATTGCGCGTCTCCGGAATTTTCTGTCTGATAGGCGTTGTTACCCATTGATTGTCGTACCCTGATGTCCATCCCTGTCGCGGCTACGTCATTGGAGTAAAGGTTTTCCATACTGTCCTTGTTTTCGTAATACTCTCTCTCATCTCCGTTTTCGAAGTTTGGTTCCGACTTAACGGTGGCGCGGAAACTCGATCCGTCTTGCGTCAATAAAGTTTGCAATTGTTTGATGTATTCAACGGCGGATTTTAACGTATCAACTTTACTCATTTTCTTATTCTTGGTACCTTTCGGTACGTGTTGTCTCAACGTGGCGAATCCGCTGTTTACCATTCTTACGCGGTTTCGTTCCCGTTCGTTTCTTCTAATTACCGATCTTGACGGCGCGGGTGGCTCTTGACGAGACACGACGACTCTTCCGTTCCGTGATTGTTCTACGCGTTTCTTGCATTTTAATAAATTTTCTTCCATTTCGGATTTGAAGCCACTAGGAGCTTCGAATCTATCGCTGACGTTTTGCATTTCACTTAAATCTAATTCAAATTTCCGAATAAAATAACAAGAGCTGATATGTTTTGAGCGCTATCAAACGCAATACGGTTCCAACTGAGTATAGTTTACGGACTCTAGAATGGATCAGAGTTCGCTGCGAGATATAAGAACGTACCGCTCACATCGACTTTCCGAATCTCTCTGTTACCGATTCCGTCTACGGGGAAGGTTAAACGTAGAGCCCTCTTGTAAAATAATCTGACCCACCTCTCGCGCGTATAGCGGGGACCGTGTATTGTTAGCGGTGTCAGTCAGTGTGTAAAATCGCACGCGTCACGGTAAGGCCTACCTACCCCCTCATGGTAGATGTCGGCGTAACACGAATATCGTTACTTTAACACTTTTCAGGTTTCATATAAAACTAGCTATAACCCATCAAAAATGAAGAACTTAAAAAAATATATTTTCTTCCATTTACTTCCGTAGCAAAAAACGCTAATCTCCAAAACATATAAGGCCTAACGTCAGATAATTTGAAATAAAATTAATGTTTTGAAATAAAAACACAATTCGACCGGAGTTTGTAACATTCAACCGGAGTTTACAACGAATTTTATCATAGCGCTTCGCACAAACAGATAAACGTACCCAGAGAATTATATATTTTGAAGTATTGGAAAAGTCCTTTTCACCGAATTGTACATGGTTTGCCAGCAATTTTATGTGTTGTAAATTTATGAGTTGTATTTTAAAAGTTCTAAATTAGCCTATGTAGAATTATGTAGAAAGATCGAAAACCAATGTGTATTTAAATTGCATTTTACCTAGGACTATTTAAAATGTGTTTGTTAATCATCTTAATAGATGAAAAATCAATAATCAAGCGTCATCTAACGGCAAAAAGTAACTAACATTACCACGTGCGGCTCTGTCTATTCTTTATCCATAGCATCCACAATCAAGGATTTGGCGGCTATTCCTTTGGCTACTGTTTGCCGTTAGAGAACGCGTATGAATTCCAGGTTTGTTATTCATCTTCATTAGGATAGATGTCCATTGTCAACAGTCTTAGTTTTAACACTAAACCAGTCCCTTTCCATCGATCACTGCGCCATCTCGACTTTGTCCAGTAAACCAAAATTTAGGAGGGAAATAAATTTTCCCTCTATAAACCTATGGTGAGTTGGCAACTGAAATTTCACTGTTGCGCCCTCTACTGTTTAGTAATTTAGTTCGTGTAAGATAATAATAATATAATTTTGGAAGTTACGACATTCTTGTTAAAAGGAAGTAAGTGCTCCGTCGCTATCAGACGGAGTCTAAAGTTAGTGCCCTCGAGACGCCAACAAAATGGGAGCTAGCAAATGCTGCCTTTCAATTTTTTCGGTAGAGAGCCTGTTTGAAGTTTCTACTCAGTCATAGTATGGCTAAAATATACCTTTAAATATAAATACAAGATATACTCTATAGGCTTGTATGTGCTGAAAAATTTAATAATGGAAATATCGTCTTCCGAGCCTAGACGATGTTTGGGATAGTTGAAGCAATGGAGAACAATGTCTAGCTAGGTTCAACTCTATGCACATTTGATTTAATGACGAAATGATTCAAACTTATTAATATATAGGAGACAACTTTTATTAACTAATTATAGTAGAACTTAACGAGACGGTATGTCCCCATTTCGCCCAAAATATTTCGCCCAAAATGATCTATTCCCATTTCGCCCAAGGCATTTTTTGCCCAAAATTATCTATTCCCATTTCGCCCAATCCTACTTTGCCCAATCGCTTTATCATTTGGCCCTAAATTATCTCTTCCCATTTTGCCCAAACTAAAAATTCCTTTTCTCAATTCGCCCAATCCCAATTTGCCCAATCGTTTTATCAGTTAGCCTAGAATTATCTATTCCCATTTCGCCCAACCCAAAAATTTCTCTTCCCTTTTCGCCTAAAACGATTAAAGCTTAAATCTTTTAAAATTTAAAGTCTTAGTAGGCCAAAAAAGTGACTTTTATTTAATTTAGGTTAGGTTAGGTTAGGTTAGGTTAGGTTGGGGGGAAAAAAGTGGAAAAATGTGACTTGGGCAAAATCACAATTGGGCGAAACGAGATTGGGCGAGAAGACATTAGGCCAAATGGGAATTGGGCCAACGGGAATTGGGCGAAAAGAAATTGGGCGAAAAGAAATTGGGCCAAATGGGATTTGGGCGAAAAGAAATTGGGCGAAATGGGAATTGGGCGAAATGAAATTGTGCGAAAAGAAACTGGGCGAAATGAAATTGGGCGAAAATAAATTGGGCGAAATGGGGGTAGACCAATGAGACAATCAAACTACATCATCTCATGGTGAATTTTGATAAAGCTTGTTCCGTGTTCACGCGCTTGATTTCTCGAGGGTATATTTATTCTAAGTCTATTTTCAGTTTTGAGATAAGCTTAGCTTTTATCACTAATGAAAATTTATGGTCAATTTTTGATATTCATATTCAAATTTGAACTCTCACATTCCAAAATCGTAGAAATTAAATATTTGAAACTAATAAGACCTTTTCACAAAGAGAGTTATTCATGGAAACCCCTCACGAAACAGCGGCTACCGAAACTGCGTTCATCCGAAACAGTGATCCCGTGATCCCAAAACAGCGCTTTCTTATAAGCCAAATGCACCAGCCATAAATATTTATCAATATGATGATTATAAAGTAAACTAGCACCGAATTTCATTGGTTCCATATCTTATGTATCAATGATGATACGTGATGTATTGGAGATTTGGGAACGGAAAGTTTAATTTTGTTATTTTATAGATCTCAGCGAAATCGATGTCGTAATGATGATACGTCGTACCCGCTATATTTTTTCCAAAAACAGAATATAGTTGTAGAAATTGGTTCACCTAAAAATAATTTCTTGATACAGCGGGACCGTTGTTCCGGAAGGTTTGCGTCCGCTTGCGCAGTTTCCCGCTTGCGCAGTTTCCCGCTTGCGCAGTTTCCCGCTTGCGCAGTTTCCCGCTTGCGCAGTTTCCCACTTGCGCAGTTTCCCACTTGCGTATTTTCACTTGCGCAGTAGCCAATTGCGCGGTTTCCCATTTGCGCGGTTCCCATTTGCGCAGTTTGCAATTTGCGCAGTTTGCAATTTGCGCAGTTTGCCATTCGAGCTGTTCACAAGAGGGACAGGCTAGTTCGAGTGATTAACTAACCTAACTTATAATATAACAAGAGGGACAGGCTAGTTCGAGTGATTAACTAACCTAACCTATCGTAACCTAACATAACCTTCAAATGAACACTGCGCAAATGAAAAAAGTGTAAATGGAAACTGCGGAAATGGAAACCTGCGGAAATGGAAAACTTCGCAAATGAAAAACTGCGCAAAAGGAAATGCGCTTGTGGGAACTGCGCAATTGGAACCTTACCGTTCGGGAATACATCCGGTATAGGCTTCTGACCAATTTCGTAATGATATGTCGTATTAATGATGTTCCCAATTAAGGCCTGTAATGCACGCGCCATATATTAATAGGATGATTATAAAGAAATCGAGTGAGTAGGTTAGATGATATGTCGTACCCGCTATTTATTCTAATGTAAAAATCGTGCCCCCTAAATAGCATTTCTCGAAACAGCTGCCGCTATTTTAAAAGAGAATATTTATAATCGCTATTTAGTGTTACACCCACCGGTTACATTCCCAAAGAATATTTATATCATCCAATAAGGCTGAAAACAAATCAACCCAAGTGTCCCAAGACCAAACAGACCCAACATTCGTCGTAGCACTGTCCTTATTTTTGTGGCATGTCATCACCCTAGGTTATCTTTTATAAATTTTAGCACGATATTCGTCTTTCCATAAATAACGTTTCTTTAAAGCCTAAGAAAAAATATTCAATCATCCATGTCTTTGAAATGGGTGAGCTTCAAAATCATCAAGGTCCTCTTACTTTTTCTAACACTCTCGATCACGATTTTCTGTTTATATATTGGTGTGAAAATATTGAAATAATTACTACTCGTACGGCTTTTGTGGGTACGGGTTTCAACACCTTGTTTACCGGCTGCGGGCTCCTTTATCAATCGTGGGGCGAGGGGGTGCTATACAGCCTATGCCACGACACAAATTCAAAGGTCATTAAAGCCTCGTTCACACTTGAAGGTAAAATCGGTTCCAAAACCAGTTCGAAGCGTTTTCCGCTTTCCCTGGTTCACACGCTGACAAGACGGTTCGCGGCCGTTCGCCCCGGTTCGACCTAAGCCAAGGCTTAGCGTCGTTTTAAAAAATGCCCAGAATTTAAAATTTTTAAATAGTTATCTCAAACTAATTAGTAAATCGTGTTTGTAACTCGTTGGTTAATAATTTTTGACAGAAACTATAATTTTAATCGCGTTATTTTAAGATTTATCAGCAAATTTGTCTCCCCGCCTCGTTATTTTCAAAGCGGATTGAACCGAAGCGACTTGGCCAAACTGCTTCCCGAACCAACACGAACTGATTTCTCACGTTGGTTTCATAACCAGTTATAGAAATCGAACCGCAACGAAGCGCATTTAGGCCTATGTATGAACGAGGCTATAGTCTCGAAGTAAGAAACGTTCCTTAGTTAATGTTAAGCAACGCGTTTAGCACGATTTCATTTTTTTTCACCGAAGTAACTGTAACGTACAACTGATGCTCATCCTGAATCATCCATAACTTAAAATTAATAATCAGATCTCAAGATGTATTAATATATACGAGTTTAAAATTACGCGCATTTCAGCTATAATTTATTTATTATACGTGTTCAGGATGACCACTGAAAATTTGAAAATCCTATATAGGAAATATAGGAAATTTCTTTGCGAAATATAGGAAAATATAGGAAGAGTTTTATGTCAAATATAGAATAAAATAGGAAGAAATAAGTGGAAAATATATGATGAAATAGGAAAATAATTAATTAAAAGTAGGAACCATGTTTATTATCGCGTCACAACTCTCGCCACCGGTTTAAACACGGTATTAATACGATCCAATTGCTTAAATAGTATGGAATTTTACAGACTATTTTAACTGGAAAATGTACGGTTCAGCTAAAATCATCTTATACAGCCGCAGCTGACAGTATGATTTAGAACTTTACCATTAACTAGAGATTTTGAGTAGAAATATAGGAGATTATAGGAATTGACATTAAATTATAAGAGAAAATAGGAAGGAGGTGAAAATATAGGAAAAAATAGGAAATACAGGAAAAGTGGTCACCCTGCGTGTTGCTTTTTCCAAAAAGGAACAGATATTATACAAAAAGAGGCCGCTGCGCATTCTTAAAAATTACAATTGCGTCGTTGTGGTAAAACCCGTAAAGGGACACAAATTAAAATTTGTCAGAAAATTTGCAATTTTATATTTTTGAAAATATAGTTTATTGTTTTAGTTCACTAAAAATTTACAAAAAAATGATTAATTTTGACCTTACGTATTTGACCCCAATGACACAATTGTACTTTTTTAAGGATGCTCAGCAGCCTTTTTTATAATATTTTAATTTGCGGATACGCATAACGAGAATAGTATGTACTTCATAATTGAAACAGAAGTTATACCAAGAAGGATCAGATAAGGAGAGGAAAAGTGGGGCTGCGTTGAGTTGGAGAGAGAAGAGCCAACCTCCCACTCGGGTGGAAAGGGGGGGATAGGAAATTCTCGAGGTAAACTGTTGTCACGTGGTCGCTAGCTAGCGCGTCTCATAAAGGATTCGTTTTACCCACGTGACAACAATTTACCACGAAGCATCTCTACCCCCGTCTGTCCCCCGTTCTCCCAGAGTGGGAGTTTAGGCCGACGCAGTAGGAGCCGCGCCGTTCCCACTTTTCCTCTCCTTATCTGATCCTTCTTGGTTATACCAGATATAATATCGAAATGTGAACCGGAGCGTAAAAACAAATTTGGGACTAATTTCGAGGGCATGGTTCTAAAAATTGCAACTCAATAAGGGAATCACCCTAAACAACGGTCCCCGAAATAGATATATCTAAATTAGATAGGACGATTACAATGTAAACGAGCAAGTAGGTTAGGTAATAATATGTAATATTGAAGATATGTGGTAATGAGGATATGTCGAAATGAGCTAGGATATTCTCAATGAATTAGATATTCTGTAATGATGATATGTAATAACCTCTATTTCTTTCTAAAATCATAATATTTTTTTAAAATTGTTTCGCCTAAAAAGCATTTATCGATACAGCAGCCGATATTTTTAAAAAGCAGCGCTGCATTGGGGGTATACAGTCAAACATTTGGAATAAGGAAAACCACGTAATTTAGCTATGAATTAATTTTAAGCTTAATTATTGAGTCCGTGCCTAAAACAATTCGCAGACTTTGGCTTGGAAAATTAATTCGGCAAGTTTAGAAAATAGTTTACCTTATTTTATTATTATGTAATTAATGTTTCATGGCAATTTAACATTTGCTTGGCGTTTTGTCAAAACTCTTGGCGGACAAACTCATTTTTCCTTCAAATAAAATTCTTACAATATTTATATAGTAGCAGAAGCCGATGAAACCATCCTTTGAAGTCTATTACTCCCGGGTCTTGTCTACCCCTCTCTGTATGGGTTAGTTTCAAAAAGCGCGATTCGTACGCCTCCTAACGGTAGATATTTTCGGAGCGGGAGTTCGTCCAGCGAATATCTCTAGCAGCCTTGGAGTTCGTCATAAAAACGTCGTCCTTTGTGGAGAGAGAGAATTTCCAATTTTCCGTAGACAGGGGGGTATGAAGTAGGACCCCTCCGATCTCGTAAAATTGGGAATTTTACCCATACAGAGAGGAGCGCTATATGTAACATTAGAGTAGTAGACTTCAAAGGAGGGTTTCATCTACTTCTGGCTGGACGAACTCACGCTTCGAAAATATCTACCGTCAAGAGGCGTACGAATCGCCATTTTTGAGACTAACCCATAATGATTGTAGACAAGATCCGGGAGTAATAGACTTCAAAGGAGGGTTTCATCGGCTTCTGCTATTATGTTACAAATATTATAAATCCAACTATTTTAAGTGATAAACACGTGTAGTTACAATTTCGTTTCGCGAGTCACCACGCAATTCTATAGAATATGTGGGTCATCAATTTATTCTAACCTTTGATCCTGGTGGTTCCTTAAAAGCCTAAAGGAAAGGAAAATAAATCATAGTTCACCACCTGCGGGCTACTCACGAGAAGGAACAAAAATAATGAGAGAACTTCGGACGCTTTAGTCCAAATCGTGAGTGGTAGCGAAATTGAAAACATTTTAGTAAATACGCAATGAAACAACCATTTATATCACTCCGGAATGCGGGGATTGAAAGTAAAAGTGTGTCATTATATTTTCGGTGTGGTCTACGAGATAATTTCATCGCGATAAACAAGAAGCAAAGCAAATTTTATAGTTTTAGATCAATTTCAGTACTCGAAATTTCATAAGAATATCCATATTTGATATTAAGAACTCGTAATTAGAAAGATTTACTAATTGTGTAATATATAATAATGGGTTTGCGCATTTTCATTTGCGCAGTAGCCATTTGCGCGGTTTCCCATGTGCGCATTTCCATTTGCGCGGTTTCCCATTTGCGTGGTTCCCATTTGCGCAGTTTGCCATTCGAGCTGTCCACAAGAGGGACAGGCTAGTTCGAGTGATTAACTAACCTAACCTAACCTAACTTATAATATAACAAGAGGGACAGGCTGGTTCGAGTGATTAACTAACCTAACCTAACGTAACCTAACATAACCTGCAAATGAAAAGAGCCCAAATGGAATCTGCGGAAATGGAAAACTGCGCAAATGAAAAACTGCGCAAAAGGAAATGCGCTTGTGGGAATTGCGCAAAAGGGAACTGCGCAATTAGAACCTTACCTACTAATATATTATAATCAGAAGTAGATGAAACCCTCCTTTGAAGTCTACTACTCTAATGTTCCATATAGCGCTCCTCTCTGTATGGGTAAAATTCCCAATTTTACGAGATCGGAGGGGTCCTACTTCATACCCTCCTGTCTACGGAAAATTGGAAATTCTCTCTCTCCACAAACGACGACGTTTTTTTGACGAACTCCAAGGCTGCTAGAGATATTCGCTGGACGAACTCCCGCTCCGAAAATATCTAGCTTTAGGAGGCGTACGAATCGCGCTTTTTGAAACTAACCCATACAGAGAGGGGTAGACAAGACCCGGGAGTAATAGACTTCAAAGGAGGGTTTCATCGGCTTCTGTTATAATCAGATATTACTTTGCATAGACTCAGAGTGATGGTGTAGCGATATAACGTGCAATCTAAATGGAATTTAAGTTTCAATTTTCGGAAAGATTGTTGAAGAACTATAAAATAGTATATCCACACTCGAGTTCACATTAGAGACTTTGAGACCCTTTTTAATCGTTTTCGAAAAGTCAACTGAAAAAGATTATTTCTCAAAATGGAATTTTTTATTTTGAAAAATTGATTTGAAGATTCAAGGTTTGAAAACGGTTTCAGTCTCTAGTGTGAACGTAGCTATTGTGAAACTGATTCGAGAAAAAAATGAAAGAGATTTAGAACTGAGCAAATGTTTCTTATACTCAAGCATCTAAAATCAAAATAGGACAATTTAAACTAATAGAAATTTAAATAAAAACAAATTTGGATACGAGTCGCTCATAAGAACTTTATATATACGTTTTCTTTGAAGGCACGATCAAAAATTATATATATTTACATTAACATTAAATATAAAGAAACGTGATTCCCAATTGATTCGTAATTCACATTGATACGCGTGATTCTATATTGATGCGCAATGATTCCATATTGTTCCGCGTGATTCTATATTGATTCGCGTGATTCTAAATTGATTTGCCTGATTCTATATTGATTCGCGTGATTCACATTGATTCGCGTGATTCTATATTGATTCGCGTGATTCTATATTGATTCTCGTGATTCTATATTGATTCGCGTGATTCTATATTGATTCGCGTGATTCCGAATTGATTCACGTGATTCCGAATTGATTCACGTGATTCACATTGATCCGCGTGATTCCGAATTGATTCACGTGATTCACATTGATTCGCGTGATTCCATATTGATTTGCCTGATTCTATATTGATTCGCGTGATTCACATTGATTCGCGTGATTCCGAATTGATTCACGAGATTCTATATTGATTCGCATGATTCCGAATCGATTCGCGTGATTCCGAATTGATTCACGTGATTCACATTGATCCGCGTGATTCCGAATTGATTCACGTGATTCACATTGATTCGCGTGATTCCGAATTGATTCACGTGATTCACATTGATTCGCGTGATTCCGAATTGATTCACGTGATTCACATTGATTCGCGTGATTCCGAATTGATTCACGTGATTCCGAATTGATTCACGTGATTCACATTGATACGCGTGATTCTATATTGATTCGCATTGATTCCATATTGATTCCGAATTGATTCGCATGATTCCGAATTGATTCGCGTGATTCCGAATTGATTCGCGTGATTCCGAATTGATTCGCGTGATTCCGAATTGATTCGCGTGATTCCGAATTGATTCGCATGATTCCGAATTGATTCGCGTGATTCCGAATTGATTCGCGTGATTCCGAATTGATTCGCGTGATTCCGAACTGTTTCCATTTATTTCAAGAGTGGTTTGCCCCTCGGGGTTAGCTCACGTGTAATATAATTGTAGCTTATAACAACAGCCGCTGCTCTTAAAAAAAGGGCAGCTCTTCTTTCAAGAACTGCTATTTTGAGAATGCAGATCTCAACAATCTGCTAATAAGGAAACAGCGATTTATTTTAAGGTAGGGAGAAATCGGGTAATTTCAGCCTAAGCAAATAAGTACATAATATCTAGACTAACTTCTATCGGCGCGCGACATTCAGGCGCCGACTATTAGGCGCCGGCAAATTAGGCGCTGGCCATTTTGGGCGCCAAGTTTGTAAGGACATTTGGGCGCCGTGACATTTGGGCGCCGTGACATTCGGGCGCCGTGACATTCGGGCGCCGCGACATTCGGGCGCCGCGACATTTAGGAACTAATGAATTTATTTCCAACCTAACCTAACCTAACCTAAAATATTACAAGACTAACGGGCTAGCCGAAGATATTATCTAGTTGGATGAACGGGCTAGTTTGTGTAATTATCTAACCTAACCTTACCTAAAAGGTTACAAGAAAGGCGGTTTGAACCGGTTTAATCTAATTGAAATATCCTGCTTAAAAACAGACAATTCAAACGTTAATTAAGAATGTTTGGTCTAATAATTTGTATTTGTATTTCTTACGAAAAATATATTATTACAAGATATTATTAACGATTGTCCTTCTGACCCTCTTGGTTCTAAACAAATTTTGCTTTTAAGGCAAAATGGTTTATTAACAAGTTCGAAACCAAAATATTAAATCCCTGACGAAAACGTAATCTTACCAAACTTAACCTCACTGACTCAACTAAAGTTCAGTCGGGGAGGTAAACATCATTGGGAGACATTGGGCCGAATCCAATTCGAAAGAAAAACCTGCTCAGTGGTTATAATCTTTGCTTAGCCTTATCTAAAATGTGGCTCAAATGTCCCGGCGCCTAAATGTCCAGGCGCCCAAATGGCTCGGCGTCTAAATGTCCCGGCGCCCAAATGTCCAGGCGCCCAAATGTGTAGGCGCCCAAATGGAAAGGCGTCCAAATGTCAGGGCGCCTAAATGGCAAGGCGTCCAAATGTCCCGGCGCCCAAATGGCTCGGCGTCCAAATGTCCAGGCGTCCAAATGTCCGGCGCCCAAGTGGCGGCGCCCAAATGTCCGGCGCCCAAATGTCGGCGCCCAATTGTCCGGTTTCGAACTTCTATATCTAACCTAACTTAACCTCGCGAAATCTAATTTAACCTAATCTAAAATTTATGTAACCTAACCATCAAATCCCGTTGATTGAGTGCTTAATATTTCCATAAGGACCTGTGGAGTGGCCTGCCCGATCACCAGATCGGGCAGGCCACTTTGACAACCAATCAAGTACTTGAGGTCCTTGACATTTTCTGGTTCAATACTTAGGATTCCGAGCTTTGACAACCGATCAAGTACTTGAGGTCCTTGACATTTGCTGGTTTAATACTTAGGATTCCGAGCTTTGACAACCGATCAAGTACTTGAGGTCCTTGACATTTGCTGGTTCAATACTTAAGATTCCGAGCTTTGACAACGGATCAAGTACTTGAAGTTGTAAAATCTTTGTTCCAAAAAGGGAAAATTTTATGGACAAATTGGAAGGTATTTACGTGTATGGAAATATAGGCTGTTCAGATATGTATTATCCGCGCAGATTCGAAAGAAAAGGTATCACAGATATCTGCTTTTAGTTCAACCAGTAACTATCAAAACCTATTCAGATATTTAATCTGAATTTTGCATTCAGTTATCAAACATTTAAGCACTATGCATATGTGGAAATATTTTGGAACTTGTAATTTTCTTTAAAATAAATTGATTAAGATTTTCACAATTTAGGCCAAAAACGAATTTACTTTCGATTTTCCGCATGGGCACATTATAGTTTTATTTGTACACTTTAGTGACTCGTATTACAAGCGCTGAGAAGGAACATAACAAGAGGTAAGCTTCGAGTACTTTTCAAAAGGATGCGTACCACTTGGCAGTCTTTTATATTTTGCGCACCAGACCACGGAATATGGGGACTGAAATATGACCAGAGGACAATATTTTAGTGTTGAATTACCGGTCCGGCGACGTAGTGTACTACCTAGAATTGACACCGTGTACAAAGCTACGCAAACCGTTATATATACGTCCGTTTTTACTAAGAGATAAAGGGGGCCTTTTGCTTCGAGGGTGCTGGCAATAACGACGTAATTGAATACAGTATATGCATGATAATTTCTATTGAATTCTACCTTCGTTATTCTTCGAAGCACCTTGATCTAGATTTTTGGAAATCGCTTTAGTTCTATAAAAATAAAGGTAGGATGAAGTTTCCACTACTAAATATAAGACTTCTTTGCGTGAAGTAAAACACTGAACAATTAGTTAGGCTTAGCAGAATTTTGGATTTTTATTTTTAAGTTGTTAGTCATTTCTTTATTTCGTCGTTCTTGTATTTCATGATTTACATGATTTGAAAAACATGATTTACATGATTTGAAAAACATGATTTACATGATTTGAAAAACATGATTTACATGATTTGAAAAACATGATTTACATGATTTATATGATTTACATGATTTGAAAAACCTGATTATCATGATTTGAAAAACATGATTTACATGATTTGAAAAACATGATTTACATGATTTGAAAAACATGATTTACATGATTTGAAAAACATGATTTACATGATTTGAAAAACATGATTTACATGATTTATATGATTTACATGATTTGAAAAACCTGATTTACATGATTTGAAAAACATGATTTACATGATTTGAAAAACATGATTTACATGATTTGAAAAACATGATTTACATGATTTGAAAAACATGATTTACATGATTTGAAAAACATGATTTACATGATTTATATGATTTACATGATTTGAAAAACCTGATTTACATGATTTGAAAAACATGATTTACATGATTTGAAAAACATGATTTACATGATTTGAAAAACATGATTTACATGATTTGAAAAACATGATTTACATGATTTGAAAAACATGATTTACATGATTTGAAAAACATGATTTACATGATTTGAAAAACCTGATTTACATGATTTGAAAAACCTGATTTACATGATTTGAAAAACATGATTTACATGATTTGAAAAACATGATTTACATGATTTGAAAAACCTGATTTACATGATTTGAAAAACATGATTTACATGATTTGAAAAACCTGATTTACATGATTTGAAAAACATGATTTACATGATTTGAAAAACATGATTTACATGATTTGAAAAACATGATTTACATGATTTGAAAAACATGATTTACATGATTTGAAAAACATGATTTACATGATTTATATGATTTACATGATTTGAAAAACCTGATTTACATGATTTGAAAAACATGATTTACATGATTTGAAAAACATGATTTACATGATTTGAAAAACATGATTTACATGATTTGAAAAACATGATTTACATGATTTGAAAAACATGATTTACATGATTTATATGATTTACATGATTTGAAAAACCTGATTTACATGATTTGAAAAACATGATTTACATGATTTGAAAAACATGATTTACATGATTTGAAAAACATGATTTACATGATTTGAAAAACATGATTTACATGATTTGAAAAACATGATTTACATGATTTGAAAAACATGATTTACATGATTTGAAAAACCTGATTTACATGATTTGAAAAACCTGATTTACATGATTTGAAAAACATGATTTACATGATTTGAAAAACATGATTTACATGATTTGAAAAACCTGATTTACATGATTTGAAAAACATGATTTACATGATTTGAAAAACCTGATTTACATGATTTGAAAAACATGATTTACATGATTTGAAAAACATGATTTACATGATTTGAAAAACATGATTTACATGATTTGAAAAACATGATTTACATGATTTGAAAAACATGATTTACATGATTTATATGATTTACATGATTTGAAAAACCTGATTTACATGATTTGAAAAACATGATTTACATGATTTGAAAAACATGATTTACATGATTTGAAAAACATGATTTACATGATTTGAAAAACATGATTTACATGATTTGAAAAACATGATTTACATGATTTATATGATTTACATGATTTGAAAAACCTGATTTACATGATTTGAAAAACATGATTTACATGATTTGAAAAACATGATTTACATGATTTGAAAAACATGATTTACATGATTTGAAAAACATGATTTACATGATTTGAAAAACATGATTTACATGATTTATATGATTTACATGATTTGAAAAACCTGATTTACATGATTTGAAAAACATGATTTACATGATTTGAAAAACATGATTTACATGATTTGAAAAACATGATTTACATGATTTGAAAAACATGATTTACATGATTTGAAAAACATGATTTACATGATTTGAAAAACATGATTTACATGATTTGAAAAACCTGATTTACATGATTTGAAAAACCTGATTTACATGATTTGAAAAACATGATTTACATGATTTGAAAAACATGATTTACATGATTTGAAAAACCTGATTTACATGATTTGAAAAACCTGATTTACATGATTTGAAAAACATGATTTACATGATTTGAAAAACATGATTTACATGATTTGAAAAACCTGATTTACATGATTTGAAAAACATGATTTACATGATTTGAAAAACCTGATTTACATGATTTGAAAAACATGATTTACATGATTTGAAAAACATGATTTACATGATTTGATAAATATGATTTACATGATCTTAAAAACATGATTTACATGATTTGAGTTTGCAATGACTGCGAATTCCTTCACAAGCGGGAATATTCGAATGTTCCAATATATCTCGTATAAAAAACGCTCACGGTCATATAGTCGGCTCAAGAAATTTTCCATTAATTGCTCTTTCGAATGACTTTGGTTTTGTCTAAATTGCCAAGACGTGACAAATATAAAATTGGTTAAAATTAAGCAAAAACGCTTAAAAATCCAAGATTATTGAATTCAAATGGACACAAAACTTTTGATTTTTAAGCGATTTAGACCAAATTAAGACCACTCGAAAGAGCAAATATTGGTCTATCTGAAAATCAAGTTTTGGAAAATCCGTTGAAAAACATGGAAAATATGGACAATTCAAAAAACCTCTAATATCAAAAAGCGTATTTTTAAAATCTGAAATTTGACTATTTTGATATTGTATGATTTCTTGAATTGGCCATATTTTTCTTGTTTTTCAACGGATTTTTGAAAACTCTTGTTATTTAGACTGTCCATTAATTGCTCTTTCGAATGACTTTGGTTTTGTCTAAATTGCCAAGACGTGACAAATATAAAATTGGTTAAAATTAAGCAAAAACGCTTAAAAATCCAAGATTATTGGATTCAAATGGACACAAAACTTTTGATTTTTAAGCGACTTAGACAAAATTAAGACCACTCGAAAGAGCAAATATTGGTCTATCTGAAAATCAAGAGTTTTGGAAAATCCGTTGAAAAACACAAAATTTAGGCCAAACGCACGCGGTAGAAGCCGAAAAATCGTATGTTTGAGGAAGAGCGGGTAATCGGCGGGATTGTAACTATGAGGGACACGAAATAAAACATATCTCCGAAAAAAGCTTAGCGCGTGAGTAAAGATGGTCGACTTGATATAAGAGCAAAGTGCGCCCCCGTAGCAGCGACATGTAAAAAAAA